>BCKZ01000001.1:869160-1139673 GCA_001600815.1 Alloascoidea hylecoeti
CTCATCGCTCATTTCTAATCCGCCACTCTCAAGATCTCGCAAATATTGTTGAAATTTAGTCACAAATTCCATAACAGTCTCATCACCATCAAATCTTAAACTGGTGATCTCTCTTAACAAAATAGGTACCGACTTTTGGTAGTGAAATACCTTCTTCAAGTTCACATAACTTGTTAAAGCACCTTTTCTAACATCAATGTAGACCTGTAGATCGACCGCTGTTGATCCCAGCAAAATAGTCATCACATTGTCATGCTCTAGAACTTCTCTTTCCGAGTGTTTTCTTTAGCTTTCCATTATCCTCATAAAAAGCTGCTCCTTCTGTCACCGAGATATATTTAGCCAGACCATATCTCCGTAAGGTCGACGTTACAGCATAATCCCATCGTTCAAAGGATGCGTTGTTCTTTCCCATCACTAATTTGGGCAAAGCTCGGATCGTTTCTGTTGAAATTGCCGCACCTACACTAGATGTGCTTGCAATACCAGCGCCGCTACCATGTTAGTAAAGTGACCTGCCTAAGGTTGGGGGGTGTGTTGGATATATATTACACTCTTAGAACAGTTCACTAAAGAGTCGATTGGCTTTTTGGCGCAACTGGGAGAACAGGCACTTTGAACTTTAACAATATATATTTAGACAGGTTAGGAAATATGATTTCTATTTTGTTTGGTAATATTTCCCTACAAATTAATCCTTTAATTAATATTTTATGTTTATGAGTTATACCGTAAACGCCATAGTACTCGGATACCACAACATTGTTCTGTTGTATTGGATTTGGAAAATAAATGAAGTTTTCGCGTATGACATTATGACGTTATAGAAGGTTCTCGCTGCTTTTGTTTACCATTTAGTTTTATATATATAGCTTTATATATATAGCTTTATATAATTTTTAATATTGATTTTATAGAAAACCTATAAAGAAATAATATTAATGTCTACAGAGCAAATTAGATTAAGGTATTGCCTCTTATATTCCAAAGTTGAGAGTGAGCTTGTTTTTATGATCGTTCTAATTCATTAAAGCGTTTGTAAATGCCGTTTCAACTTTATCGTATTTTAGGGTGGTCATCCAGAATTTATAGATCTGCTCAATTATTATAATACAATATGATAATACAATAACCTCCTTAAAAAACATTTACACTATTATTTGATTATAGAGGCATTATATGATATCAATTTGGCAGCTCTCGAGTGATAATGGCATAATAAAAATTTGCGTTTTTGAGTAAATCTACTGAGAAAAATGAGTTAAATTTTGGAAACGTTCTCACACAGAAAATTTACAAGGAGAAAAATACTAAACCAAGATTATTAGCGTAGTGAGGTTAGCTAGCTTTTAGTTATATATATAGTATTTATAATAATACAAGCCTTCTTGCCACGCAGAGCTAAACAGGTGTTTTGATTTAAAGATACGGGAAATAACGATTCCCGAAATTATACGCTAGATTCAATCGAAACTAAATTATTGATATATTAATTACTTCAGTTTTTCACAGATACAAATATACAATATAACAACCGAAAAAGAATTAAAATTTTAATAATACACATGAATATATTTTTTGTTGGTTTTGTAATTCATGGTTGCAACTAGTATCCGAATATGCTAACTCATCCAAAGACTATATTGTACATAATATATAATGAATTCATATTTTGGTGATGTTGGTCGTTCTTTTAGTAAGCACTTATTCTTGGGTGGTCAGAAACTCTGGACTGGTGAATAGCAATGCAAACACACTATCCTCTTTACTATCCTCAATGTGTTATAAAGCTTTCTTCTCTAGGCGAACCTGTTTTTTCTGAGATACCTTCTTTAGTGTTTCCCTTACAATCTGCCAACCTTTTTTCCTGTTTATTGGCTCAGTGGTTCAGTGAGGAAAGGTGCCTTCTATAGAGAATTTTTCTGCCCTTCAATAAATTTCTCTTGTAGGAAAACAGATGAGATCCTGGCTCTTGTACAGTATTCCTCACTACAATAAGTGAGGCCTGTGCCCGGTTCTTTCTTCATAACATGCTAATGACTTTTATCTCATGAGCATTCAGTTCATCACTCGAAGACTCTACATTCCCTGATTCTAGATTGTTTTGTACTGATTCTGCATCGACTGAAAAGGTATCAGAGTAGCACAGTATGAATTAAAGGGATCCAAATCATTCAATAGCAATTTCAGCAATGATGATTTTTGTTGTCATGCAGTGCGGACGATTACTTTGATGAATTTTCAGGCAAAGTTCCACTGCGGGTGAGTGACACATTCTAACGATGTGACAATCGCGTCGCAGATCCCGTTCAATTGCAAAGATTTTAATCCATTACTCAGCATCCATCTGTTAGCTCTTTCGCTAGGAGAAGGGTAGAATTCAGTTTCATCAATCTCACTTGCTGATAGTAATGCTACTCAACCAAACCTCTAAGTGATACCAAAATTTAAGAACATCTTTACTAGTGGAAAGATACCGATATACGTGCAATGTGTAAGTCTTAACATAGCTGATCCATGGATTTCTATCAGGAAAAATCATATAGTGTCTGTTAATAATCACTTCGTTTGGGCGGCGTTTTTCCTGATGGTGTGCTCCAATCACTTCATCCACCGTATGGTAAAATTGCTCCATTATTACAGTAATAATCATGTGTATTCCACCGCAGTAATCCAGTGAATCAATAGGTTGTTTCTCTTTTAACTTTGTAAGCAATTGATATTTTTCGTTTATCTCACTCGAAAGTATCCATCATTCTTTCTGCAGTAAGATGTTGAACGAGGCATAAGCAGCTTGCAGTTCTTTCTAGGAATCTTTGAAAGCGACGTGATCGGTTCAAGTGCAATCTGCTTAAAACATTTAGCTATTGTAGCCTGTCTCAAGATATCTTTAGTTCCCTATTGCCACTTTCAGGAATGAGTAACTACTACGGGTGCTAAACCGGGCGAAAATTAATCGAAATTAAATTACCGCACTTGATCATTTGTAGCCTATTACTTATAGTTTTCAATTGTACCACTAATTAGGAACGTAATCTTTTTTTCAAAAAACTTACAAAGCAGCAACTCCAAATCCATCATCATCAATCATCATGGTAAATTTCAAGAATTAGTTGCACAAGGTTTGGGAATTAATTAAGTATAAGATGGTTAACTTTCTTTAACTAAAATGTTTACGTTAATTAATTCAACAAAATCGCTAATTCTGATGATAAATAATCTGTATATTATATTATCTTACGAACCACTACCACCGTTATTTAGGTGAAGAAAGATGATTTTTTCAAAAATTATTAAGAGGTTTTCTGATACTAATTCAACTAAGTCCAAAAGAATCTGCGAATTTGCTACCTCTCACGCATGCCCGCTAAAATTTGTAGATAGATGAGAAAATCGCCCAAATTGGCCAGGTATACTGAACCATATGCTATACATGTACTTAAACCATACAAATAGAATGGGGGCATCAGTAATTTCGGGTCCATAGGTTATACGGTAAGTACTAAGTATCCTCAGTTTGCCATTGAATGACAATTGCTCAAGGGAGACAACTCGTATCCTGCAACCAAGAATCCAAGATTTAAGTTTGGAATTATATGCCATCTACATCGATATCTGAGATCAAGCTAGATCTCATATATTATACAATTTAAAGATCTAGTCATCTTATAGGCTAAATGCCGCTGGATAATAGCTGGCTTCATTTACGGCTGTCTGCTAATATACATGTAATTATTTCCATTAGGGAAAATAAATTTGCTCGTTCATATATTAGCATTTTTTTTTATATGCAAAATTAGTACTATACTACATAGTTATTAGTTAATAGTTACTAAGTTTGCTGCCGATGTATATAATATTTATATTCATATACCATATACGTTTGAAATTGGTAGGAAATGGGAGTATATAATATTAATTTGCTCAATATATACTTATATTAATATTAATTAAGGGTCTTATATAGGTTCTGATGAGCAATATATTTCCAAATTCAGTCAGTTTGTTTCTTCGTATATGTAGGCTTGGTTTCTCTTTTGTTTGAACATCCACCTTTCATAAATATATTAATTAGGAGAGGAAAATTTTTCCGAATAAAACATTGACCTACTTCTCTCTTGTGTGATGATATCTATTAACGATGAGCACTTTTATGTCATATAATTAGCTAAGAATATTACGAGATAAATATATCTAATATACACATTCATGACGTTAACACCTGCATATGATAACTTGCGCAGTGCGCTTGCAATCTTTTGCAACAGAAAGCTCTTCAATTAACACCATCAACTGTTTTTCAATACGTTGAGGATCAAGGCATCTCACTTAAAAAATAATATAGCAACTTGCATAGAGAGAGATAGAGCCATTTCTCGCGTGTGCCGAGCTTATGTAACTATAATAACAAATATGGCAATAGCTCTATAATATAATTAATCTATTTATTATTAGATGAAATTTCATGGGTGTCTGCAGCTGTAAAATTAGAGGAGAATAAAAATCATAACATACATTAGATCAATAATATGAAAATTCCAAATTTGGCTATAGAATCTGATAATTATATCTGTATAATACAATGCCTTATAGTTACCTGCATATGTTAATTTATATATAAAGGGTCCACACTTCCAATTGACAGCTTCGGTTTAAAATTTAAGGAATGCTTTCAATTCCACATTCCTTAAATTGTGTATTAAAAAAAACAAAATAAAAGGAAATGTCAATAATATTTCATCGTCCATGGCCAAATCGTAACATGCGCTATGACATTCTTATTCTACTTTCACTAGCATTATCATTCACAACCTCTGTTTCAGCAAAGGGGTATAAATATGATGAAAGTCAAATTGTTGGTCTTGGTTGTTACCGTGCTACTGCAGATATAACGTTTGACTGTGAGGCCGGCACAAGCTATTTATCTTGTGTTTGTTACTCTATCCCTGCACTTGGAACCTTCTCAAATTGTGTCAATGAATATGCAGAATCCTCGACTAATATTCCAAAAGCCTATGAAATGGTTTCAAGAAAGTGTACTACTCTTAATACAACATTTTCAACTAGTGATTACAACCAAGCTTACGAGAACTCTACTAAATATCTGGTTAATTATTTGGATTCAAACTTCAATGCATCTGCTACAAATTATTCTCCAGTAAAGTTTGATTCAACGACATACAATATATATAAAAGGACGTTTCGGGTTATGTATGGTCAATATGACCTTTCAAACTATTATGGAGGTGCAATAATGTCGTATTGGTGTCTAGTTATTGTCATTGCAACTATTATGAATTTTTTCAGGAAACTTTTCCCAAACCTTATAAGGAAGTTCCATGGAAAATTCATAAATACCTACCGAAAATGGGTAACCATTTCAGAGGAGAGAACAATACGATTGTGGCCTCTTCAAAAGTCTATTAATATTTCCGTTAGAGGAGATCAATTCTTAATTTTGGTAGGTTATTTAATTATGCTTATTACTCTTACATGCGTTAGTTACGAGGTTTTTGATGGAAACACTCGTTATATCGGTACCACCCAGCAAGTCTCAAAGATTCTGTCAGATAGATCAGGAATAATCTGCTTTGTTCATCTTCCAGCATTATTTCTTTTTTCGGGAAGGAACAATATTTTGCTATGGCTAACTGGTTGGAAGTATGAAACATTTATGGTATACCACAGATGGATAGGAAGAGGAATGGGTGCAGAAGCTTTCATACACTCTGTTGCCTACACTGTTATGATGGATGTAAGGAATACATATGCGGCAGAGACAAAAATGAATTATCTAAGATATGGTATTGCTGCTATGGTCGTTACTGGAATATTGATGTTTCAATCTCTTCGCTTTTTTCGTCAAACGGGGTATGAAATTTTCAAAATTATACATGTAATAATGGTAATAATGTTTATTCTTACATGTTGGTATCATTGTGTTAAAGTTGGATGGATGGAATATTTATATGCTTCTATAGCGTTTTGGGCATTTGATCATTTCGTGAGAATCATTAGATTGTTGTGGTTTGGTATATTCACAAAGGCAGAATATAAATTATACGAGAAGGATGATACTTTCCAAATAAAGATGAAGAGACCGCCATCTTGGAATCCTTCCCCCGGATCTTTTGTGTATCTTTATATTTTAAGACCAAGTTGGTTTTATCAATCACATCCTTTTACTATTATCGCACCCTACAATTCTGATGAAAATAATAAGAGTATTACAATTGTCATCAAAATAAAGAATGGCTTGACAAAAGAAGTAGCTAATTATCTTTTAAAACAACCAAATGGAAGTTCAACAATGTATTCTCTAATAGAAGGGCCTTATGGTTCAAGAGCACCACTTGACAGGTATGACACTGCTTTATTAATGTGTGCAGGGCATGGTATTCCAACTGGAATTTGCAATGCTGAGAATTTAGGAAGAAGGCAAGTTGGAAACCAGCGAGTTGTATTTACTTGGGTTATTCGATATTTTGCATCATTTGAATGGATCTATAAAGACCTAGAAAAATTGAATAACAATAAGATCGAAACAAATATATATATCACTAAAGGAGATGAAGATCACCTTGGCCATGTATCTTTCAATGATGACTCAATTGATGAAAAGAACGATAATGACAAAAAGGCCGCAGTAGTAAAGGGTTCCGATAAAGATGGTTCAGATTCAGATTCAGTAGACGGATCCACAGATTTCTGGAGGACTGTTGGAGAAAGATTCCCCTTCATAACGCTGAAAAGGGGAAGACCAGATGTTGAGACAATTATTAGAGAGGAATTTAAGA
Organism: Alloascoidea hylecoeti; assembly: GCA_001600815.1. Classification (NCBI taxonomy): domain Eukaryota; kingdom Fungi; phylum Ascomycota; class Alloascoideomycetes; order Alloascoideales; family Alloascoideaceae; genus Alloascoidea; species Alloascoidea hylecoeti. Next base: position 875,958 of record BCKZ01000001.1, read on the forward strand.
TCAGTGCAGGATCTGTTGGTATTTTAACATGTGGTCCTGATTTCTTCACTAATCCAATCAGAGATTGTGTATCCAGACATTTATCTGAATGTAATGGAAGGGTTGATCTATTTGAAGAAACACAAACATGGTGATCTTTTTGTAGTTGTTTAGTATAATATCTTATATAATTAAGTTAAAAAACTAGAATATAGAGCCAAACAACATAAATTTGATAGTATGTAGATAATTTATTGGTAAAATGAGAAAAAAGTATAAGTATAAAATATAGACCTATGTATAGTAGGTTATATTTCGTGATCTTGATGAGGAACAAATTCATCAAATATCGTTGTATCAGTTTTGTTCATATAGTACTTCCTCTCTTTTCTGATACATCAGTCCAGACTCCTAATACCAAAAGATTTTGACCAGTTAAAACTAACTAGAAGCACTGGATATATCATCATTATACACTTCTCACATAATAATGGCATAATGATTATTAAAGATGAAGAACCAAATCAAATCCAGTTCTCTTCTTAGTTTTGGTTCTTCTATTATAGCAGGCTTGAAATAGAAGGAACATTTAAACTTGTATACCGGTATACTTATAAGTTTCCGAATCTAATTAACATCGACATTTGCATCAATATTTCCATATTTATTACTGCAATTTCAGGGTCAGATACTAGATAGTTATAAATCTAATAAGTAACTATTTTGTTTTGTTTACAATCGAGGACTAATTATGGTCTTAGGTGAAGAAATGTCAAATGGTCTTATATTCGGACAATTGGGCTAATCTGCAAAAATATCACCGATTTACGGTAAACATAATTGGAACTACTACATATTTAAAGTAGTGCATTATTATATGGTGGGCGGGCCAATTGCAAAATGAACAACTTTTAGGAAAATCAAAAAATTTTAAACATCTCACGGAAAATGGGGTCACATCATTAAGATATTAAAGACGATAAGGCAGATAAATGGCAAATTTAAATCTTCTTGTTTTAAATTAATCTCTGTAATTATTTGACCCTATTTTTTAAGTACATAGATAGGCCTCCAGATTTCGCATACAAATAGTTGGGAAATAAGGTCACATTTGCTGATAATCACCTGCACAACGTCCTAAACAGGAATAAAACCTACTTGATCGATCTAGAGTGTCTGCATATCCATACTGAATATTGCCTAATATCGTATTATGTGTATGCATATGCATAATTGGATGCCTTTTTTTGAAATATTGAGTGGGCTCCCCTTTATATTTATAATTGTATTGATTTTGTTTCGTCTAAACTAGTGACTATTTTGCAATTGTGTTATATGATATTATGAGTTTATAGTTAGACCTACCGTCATTAATATTATCTGCTGTTCCATGAATATGATTTTATATCCAAATAAAATCTGTTAACTCATTTTCTATGTGAAAATTCACCTAATGCATCTATAGATCGATATGCTTGATATATTTCCAATTAACTTAACTGGAAACCATTGTAATTATTCGAAATTTTCAAATACAAATCTCTAACTATCTAAAAAATTAGATAGATTTATTGAGTTATACAAGACGTCTCATATACAAGTTACATGTACAAGGCCTTACATACTGTATAGAGAGGTATTGGTATTTGAGTGTATATTATTATGAAGTGACCTCCATCGATACTGTTGTTAAATGACTGGTTAGAGGGGTAATGGATATAGGTATATTACGGACATTCATTCTCCATGGCTAATCGGAAAATCAAAACATTCAAAATGCCTTACAATTGCAAGTTCACACAAAAGCATAAACGGGTCTAAAATGACTACATTAATACTTATTACTCCCAATTTTCGAATTCATATATGGCCATGGCTTCATACATGCTTGTCTTTTGTGCATACCTGTTTAATATGAATATAATTAGTAATTACATTACCATCTTGTTGTGAATTCATAATGGAGCTCAAATTTCCGTTGTCACTAGTTTATTTTTCTTAATAATTATCATTTGAGTCCCTCTTTTTTTTAACTTTTCATATATTTTCCAATTAAATTATACAGAAACTGTGTAAATTCTGAGGAAATCTCTACTATATATAGTGAAATAAAAACCTCTTTTTCTATTCTTCTTATTTTTGTGTATTCTTGACACTCTTCTTTCTTCTCTTCTTATGTACCTAGACTACCTTAAAGGTATTTTTTTTTTAATTAGATTTGTTTTTACTTTTTCAAGTTTTTAGATATTAGAATCCCCCAATCAATCTAATTTAATATTTGTGGTGGTGTCCCTGCAAATCTAATATTTTTTCTTAGCTCTAGTGCCTTTTGATAAAAGCCCCATTTTTTTCTATATTGTTTTCTTTTGTATTTATGATCAATAACTTGATCCCTATTCTTTCTCTTCCTAACATCATCTTCTTTAGTATTCTTATTGTTGAGTAATCTTCAAATAGATGTAATATGTCGTCTTTACCTTGTTGACATGAACTACAAATATCAGATTTTTGCCACCATTGTTTTTTATTATGATGTAACATATCCCAAGCCGAGCAAATGTATCCATTGTGTCTCCCCAGGATGTTCCTTATATGTTTCTTTGATAAATCCCCACCATTTCTTCTAATTTTCATCTTTTAGTTCTGGAATTAACTACATCCATTTGTTTGGTTTTAATATAATATTGATTTTATTATACCACTTCTGGCTTATTGATTTAATCGGGTATTTGGATATGTTTTCTTCTTCTATGTCTTTTATTCTTTTTTTGATATCTTCTCTTGCTGGGGTTTCCACTAGTTTTTGTAACGCTTCATTTATTAATTTTGGTACCATTTTAGCAGTTAGTATATTTATTTTTTTGTGTTTATTATGATTCTCCACGCTTTCAAGTATGTAATCAATCTGCCTTTAAACTTATTGTTTGGGTTTACTGGTATAATTCAATAAATCGCCAATAAAAATATTACACCAGTGAAAATTCAGCTCTGTATTATTATCCGTTAAGTTCCCTTGATTTCTACTTACTGCTTCCTTTAATGTTGTTGCTATATTTTCCAAGAATTCTCTCATTAACTTTGCATAGTCTTCCTCACCTTGCAATGCACTCAACATCCAGCTGGCTTGGCGACCTAATAATTGCTTTTTTAGGTCGCTTAAACCAAAACCACCAGCTGAAATGGGAGTTTTCAAATTTTCAAGAGCAATGGTTGTACCGCTTTTTTGGCTTCATTTTCTATCTGCTCTATTGTTTGTTGTGGAATTGGCCAAAATTCGTTAAGAAACTGTATTTTGAAGTATACATATGTATTTATATGTATTTATATGTTTACACCTCTATGACCGTAATATCTTTAACTAATTGTTGATTTATCATTTTAATTATTTTATTCTCGAGCTCAGACCATTGAACTCCTAAAATGGGAACTCCAAGATAGGTCATATTTTTCAGATATAATTTCACGCATTTTTTATATATTTTCCAGGCTAGTAGAGAGTCACTTGTCTTATTCAGATAACTGAGATTTTTAACGATAAAGTTCAAGCGTTAGTGGTTTAGCGGTAAAATTCTTCGTTGCCATCGAAGAGCCCCCGGTTCGACTCCGGGCTGACGCATATTTTTGCTTTTTCGAAAATCGAAAAACAAATTAATTCAGAAACAGGGTGCCAATAATATAAAATGTAACATTACTCAAAAAAGAGTAAACCTATAACATTAGTAATAGGTATTTTTGCCTAGCAATAGCTTTTTATTTTCACAATTTTTGGTTGTTATAAATATAGTATTTATAGAAAAAGCAGTTTAATATAGAGCCTTAATGGCCACTTGAAAAAAAAAAAAAAAGAGTGAAGTGAAATCTTTTCTTGATTTTAACCATAAGGAAAGAAAATATCACAGAAGATATTATCAACAGGAGAATAGTTTATCAGTATCACAATGGTATAAAATGATTGAAAGGGACTCCACAAAGCTTTGTTCTGAATCACTTAGGTGCTACGGACAAAAAAAGAAAGAGAGGAAAGATGTATACATATGACATCCTATTGATTGAGTAAAAGGTTGAGAATAGAGGCAGGCAATAATACTATAGAAAGTAACAACATTACTCAAAAAAGAGCGAACCTATAACATTTGTAATAGGAATTTTTGCCTTGTAGCTCTTTTATTTTCACAATTTTTTTGGTTGTTATGAAGGTAGTTAGAGATATAGTAGTTTAATATAGACACTTGAAAAAAAAAGTAGTTGTATATCAGACTTGGTTTTACCGCACAGATATTTAAACCTTTGTTATATTAAATTTCAATAATTCTTTTTATCCTCTTATAGATTAGCAAGTATAATTTATAATAAAATGATTAGGCAAAAGAAAAAAAAGAAAAAAAGAAGCTCCATTAATCTGTTGGGCCCTTTGTGCGGTTAAATCTCTTCCATCAATCTCAAATCGAAGCTGAAATTGTCAGTTCTGTTCTCATTTGTGCATTATATTTTCTCCAAATTCCATATCATGATGATTCATTTATCATTTTAGGAGGGTTTTAGTGGATGTACTTTATATAGTTATAGCATAAAGTTGAGTCCTACGCCGTTGAACAAATGCAGGGTTCAATATGAGATTGATATTATGTTATGTATACAACGTTAACAGATTCAAAAATATTAATCACTAAGCTGCGCAGGGCAAGATAAGTGCGGAATAGAAAAAAAGCATTAAACGTTCTAAGGTTTATGCATTCAAGTTCAATTCAAAAGACAACTTTAAGAGCATAGAAAAAAGGACAAGAAAAATTATATCCCTCTATTGACTATTTAAAAAATTGATGATGTAAAAGATCTGACTCCAATCAAATCCAAACTGATTTACCTGCTACACGGCGGCGTGTTCTAATATTACCTTCTATCGGGCAATTACGACTGGGGTGTGTAGCGATGTGCAGATTTAGAAAAAATCATCTTCTCTATTATCGCGATCAGCAGCTCATCAATCGCAAGATCATTCAACACAAGTACGGATGGCTGACCAGTGACTAACACTGAAAGCTTTTCAAATACACGTTCTGTCGGTAATGACAAACCCTTGGGAGATTACTGTTTGGCTGCTGCTCAATGCAAGAAGCATTTAGAATACTTCAAAGTTTGAATTCAAATTAGATGTATCGTGACTACACGTGTATGTTCGAATGTCTTAAGCACTCTCTAGATCTATAACCAATTGCGATTCTGAGAGGGACATTTCACATATTATTTATTTATTTATTAATTCTATATAAAACAAAATTACTCCTTTTCTCCGCAGCCAATGTGAATCATTATGTGATCGGAATCAGATGAAGCATGAAAAAGTTGCTTTCAAATTTCTACTGCGTCTGCGGCCCGCGGTCATCATCACTGCAGGTGGCAATCATCCTTCGTGAAAATAAAGATAAAAAACATTTCAGCTAAAAATTAAAATTAAGAAAATTAACATCGATCGAGGAATTGTTACTACTAATACCACTTTCACTGGTTTGAAAGACTGGTTTTGAGTTTATCCCAAATATTCGGACTCTTTGGAGATTGTTCTTTATTACTTCGATGTCCAGATAATGTTGCTTTTAAATTACTCCAAGTACCATTAGATTTAGTAGGTTTTACTGACTTATCCGAAGAAAGTGGTTGTATATCATCATCATCTTCCAAAATATCACCACCAGGCGCTAGAGCAGGTAGAGAAGCTGGATTATGATTCCCGCCATCAGTGCCTTCTTTAATCGTTTCGTGCTTAGACCTTTGTGGGGTTAGATCTTTCTTTTCGGCTTGTTGATGTGCTGATCTTGACCTTGATCTATCGGTGCTCTCACCTCTTCTAACAATATTTCCTTGGCCTCCCCTACCAACAGCATACATTTCGGGTTCTTTATCAACTGCTTTTTCAACCTCTGCAAGGTACTCTCCGGGTGTTTGGGCAGGCATTTCAGAAACCTTATGAACATTTCCCGCTCCACCACGACCAGAATAAAATCGATCATTTGGTGATTTAAAATGTTGAATTGGTGCTGGAGATGAATCAAGATTTGTTGGTTCGTTTTTTGGGGATTTGATAATATTACCGGCTCCACCACGCCCAAAAGAACGATAGTTGTCACTCATTGTATTGATGAAAGGGAGAAAAGAAGAAGGAAATACCGAGGATATTTATAACATAAAATGTATGGGGTAAGCACCTATTATGTAAGCATCTCAGCTTTGGATGACTCATCAATATGATCACGTGTATATTAAATAGAATTTGGGTTATTATCTTATCTATGGCTTCATGATAATTGAACTTTTTCCAACATGACAGTTGCAAGTATATCTCAGGGTCTGAGTAAAACACAAGTTGATTTCTTCTGGGATAATGGATTCATAGTCATTCCCGATTTTCTTTCACAAGATGAAGTTAAAAAGCTTCTTGACAGGTCCAATGAATTAATTCATGATTTCCCCTTGGATACCCACCCAATGACAAAATTCACAACTGGTGATGAAACAGCCGACCCCAATAGTGATAAGTCAAAGCATGTTGGTGATCATTACTTTTTGGACTCAAGTGATAAAATATCTTTTTTCTTTGAACCCGACGCATTCGATGAAGATGGAAATTTGATAACACTAAAGGATACAGCTATTAATAAGGTGGGTCATGGGCTTCATATGCATGATCCTCTATTTCATCAAATCACAACATCACCGAATGTAAAATCAATTATTAAATCATTGGATTGGTTCAAAGATCCAAGAATTTTACAGAGTATGATTTTGTGCAAGCAAAAGAGAATTGGTGCTTCTGTACCAAATCATCAAGATGGTACTTTCTTATTCACAAAACCACAATCTGCAATTGGTTTATGGTTTGCTTTACATGATTGTACCACGGAAAATGGGTGTCTTAGATTTTTACCTGGTTCCCATAAATGGTGTCCAATTACAAAAAGATTTGTTAAAATCAATGGTGGTGATAATGGTACCGATTTTGAACCAGTGGTAACAACTCCCGAACAAAATGATCGATTTAATAAACATAAGAATGAAATTGATGATAAATCAAGATATTATATTGCTGAATGTAAAGCAGGTGCTTTGGTGTTGATTCATAATTCTGTTTTACATAACTCTGAACCAAATAGATCGGAAAAAAGTAGATATGCATATGCTTTTCATTTAATTGATGGAGCTTATGATTATGATGAACTCAATTGGTTACAGGTACCACCTGGGAAAGAAGGTGGTACTGAATTTACCAAACTATACGAAGAAGTGGTATAACATTACCAAGCTTTTGATAAATATTGACGATATAGATCTATAATAAAAATTTGATATATATTCCTAGTCTACCATTATGTACATGTAAATATAACCCTATAACTTATAATTATAACTTTTAATTATATATTGAACACTGTAGCTATAGACAGTGATTAGTCATGATTGTATGTAAGTGTGTTAAGTGCACAGTTCACTGTTTCTTAAAAACATCTAGTTGTAACGATCGTTAATATTGTTGAAAATATTAATGAGTTGTGAATTTTCATGTAAATCTCCATTTATAAGTAATATTAACTTCAAGTATAAATTACCAATATAAGTGCCTACTCCAATTAATGATAATTTTTTACATTAACATAACATTTGTGTTCCAATCTTTAACAACAGACATCCAATTCACTTTATCTTCATCTTCATTCTCACGTCTTCTTTTCCAAACTTCTTCAACAACTCTCCTTGGTTCAAGAAATAATCCAACACCATGAACTGCTAAATAAGCATATAATTCTCTGAACTGTTTTTGTAAATCTTCATCTAAAGCATCACAACCAGCAATAAAACTAGCCCAAAGTAAAGGAACAACAGAAACAACTCCAGAATCAACCATTTCATTAATTTTTAATAGATATTTCAACGTTTTCTCAACATTGGTTTGTAAAATTGATGGATTAACTTCTCTAACCAATCTAAAATAATATATTACTAAAGCATTATAAAAAGCCATTGTATTATAATATACAACCCTTTCATTTGAATGCGCAAAATCAAAATCATCATCAACAATTTTATCTTCTTTTTCCTTATTACCATTTTGAAAAGATCTTGCATCCATCCTCCATTTCATTAATTTTGATTCAATTTCTGTACATTTTTTAGAGAATTTTTTAGGTCTTGTCCCAATTGATCGAAAATAAATTGCATATTTTACAAGTTTTGTGATTTCATTAAATAATAAAATAAAAGAATTTGGTAGACTGTATAAAGTATCAGTCGATAAAATATCATAATCCTGAGAATCTTGTTCTTCATCATTTGCCCTTTGTGTAAAATTATATGTCGTCAAATCCAAATATCTAAATGATGAAACTTTATTTGGAACTGTTGTTTCAACGTTAACCATTTTCATTGTGATATCATATTTACTAAAATCATCATTATTATTATCGTCTTCACCATCTACACTACCGTCTAATAATTCGATTTTTGGTCTCCGTTTGTGGTTTGAATCATATGATATATTTTTATTTAATTCATTTTCATCATCAACTTCATCAAAAGCATTTGTATCAATTTTAAATTGACAAACCCTTACTAAAGTACTTTCCTGCATCATTTTTAAAAATGAAAATATACGATGTAATGTAATTGAAGAAGGTGATAACGGTTTTTTCGTTTGTAATCTTCTTTGAACAAATTCTTCACATGCTAATAAATGATTATAACAATCTTTATTTGCACCTCTTGTAACATCAATAGTAACCATTGATAAAGCAGCTGATAAAATTTCATTATAATCCATTGATTCAGCGTCTGATAATTTAATTTGTTTTAAATATTTTAAAGCCTGAGATCTTAAGATTGATCCCAAATTTCCATAATGTTTCATTAATTCTGAATTAGTAAGTGAGTGCCTACTTTGTAAATTAAATGCACTAACTGACATTAAAGCATATAATAAACCATTTCTTGCTGGATTTGTTTTACCTAAGCTAACTAATTCGCCAACTCCTTTTATTGCACCAGGAAAATAAATCAATTTCCAAGGATTTTTCTTCATTGCAAAAACAGTCATCAATTCAGTTAAGTTGTTAATGTAATGATGTAATAAATATCTGCCTTCAGTGCCTAACTGAATAGCATTTAATGAAAATCCTGTTGATGAGTCAATGTTTAAGAAATCAGATCCTAAAGATGGTGACCCCATCGTTATTTGCATGATACACTCTGGAACACCAGCTAGGTCAGATGAATTGTTATCTACTGTAGAATTATTAGAATTATCATTGTTATTATGATCAATACGATTATTATCTAGATTATAATTATTGAAAAGATCGTAATGAGAAGGTGTATTTAGATTTAAATTTTTTGAATTCGAAAATGATGATAAATGATTAAGAAAATCTCGATCCAATTGATGTAATATATTTGGTGTGTTGATACTTGGAAATGGTGACAATGAACCAAGCGTATGATTCGTATTTAACTTGAAACCAGATATTTTTTGGTTTGAATTTGAATCTGAATTTGAATTTGAATTTAGAGACTCTGCAGTGAGACTATTCGAGTTTTCTGTATTTATCATCCTTGACGATGGGTCCAGAGTAGATAGCAATGAACCTATATTGTTTACCCAACTTTGTGAACTTGGAGAATGTCCTGCTAATAGCCCCATGTTTGTATCTTGAATCACAGAGTCATTATCAATTGCAGGTATAGACATCCCTGATGATTCCGAGGTAGACGTCATATTGATATTTTCATCCGCCGCAGAGGTGGTAGTAGGGAGAACTGTATTTCTGTTAGGGGATGATATCTTATGGGTATTGTAATTATCATTATACAACCGATCTAATTCAATATCAAGATGTAATATTTGTTGTAGTGGATCATCACTTATTCTGTTAATTTCCAAATTTTGATTATCAAGAGAGATATTAAATAGATCCTGGTGAGAATGGGGTGCATCTAAAGAAGCATTATGCTTATCGGACACGGGTGAGACCTGTTGTGAGTCTAACGGTTCTGTTGTCTGGTTAGGAGAATTCGAAGGCATATCAGAAAATGGTGTGGCTGATAATGAGTTTTCAGGGGAAGTTGATATATCAGTGTTAATTTTCTGTTTTTTGTTAATTATATCTTTCTTTAAAGGTCCTTTGGATCTATCCTTTCGTTTTTTGCGGGGCTTGATCTTGGGTTCAAATCCTTGAAATACGGCGAACGGTCCCAAGGATAAAGTCTCAGGTCCCTCTAATGAAGGAGCATGAAGCATTCCAAGAAGTTCATCAAGTTCTTCATAAGTCTCATAAATCATATCCGGAGGATATTCCACAAAATCTATAGTATATTAAGTTCGTTAGAAGGGCCTATCACAAATTTTTCCAGTTGTAGAACATACCCACACTTCGTCTCTGAAAGTACTGTTCTTCATCAGGGTTTGTTCCTGTTGTTTTCCCAGTAGAACTCCAGCTTCCCTCACCAGCATCACCGGTTATAACAGGCGACCATCGTAATCTGATATCGTAACCGTCACATTTCAAATTTGCTTTTTGGCATCGTTCACAAGAAGGTTTTTGTCCATCACATTTAATTTTGCGGGACCGGCAGGTCCAACAACCGGTAAAAGTCTTCTTGCGCTTAACCCGTGGCTTCATCAGATAATGAAGACCACAAAACTTTCAACTTTAAAACTAAATCGAAGATTATCTGAAAAACCGGACCGATCTACCATCATAGATTAACCAAAATGGGTGCAAGGATGTTGGATGTGTATATATCAGCACGGTATCTTCATCGTTGTTTGGTTATCAGAAAGGCATCGGAAAACCATCTTCACCATGTCTACCAACGATTTTTCAATTAGAAGGCGAAGGAGACAGAATTTATTCACAAATGATGTTAGAAACTTGTTGCATGCATTAGGTGATGTTCAGAATCCAAATTCTGAAACGGTTGCTGCTTTAGAAGACGTCTTGACGATGTATATAGTTGATATGGTAAGAACACGAACTTGTAGATAATAATAATAATAATAATAATAATAATAATAATCTGTTATATTAGTGTCATGAAGCCGCCAGAGTTGCACACACAAGTAATAGGCAAAAGATAAAGGTTGAAGATTTCCGTTTTGTACTGCGTCGTGATGGAAGAAAATTGGGACGTGTTGATCAATTGTTACAGTTACAAAAGGACATTGAGAGATCCAAGAGAATGTTTGACACAACAGAAGGGAAAGCAATCAAAAATCTAGTTTCTGATGATGGTGATAAAAGGGAAAAGGATAGCAAAGAAAATGGGAAGAAATCCAAAAAATAAATAGCTAGGGATAATGAAAAAATAGGGTGATGTGCTTTATTAATGCAAGATAATTAACAATATCAGTATAGTAACAGGTCCGTAACACTAGAAGTAGCCAATCGAATAAATTAGCGATAATATTTCGATTGCTGAATGTATATTATTGATAGAAAAACACCCAGAAGAAATAATGAGTATTTATAGTAATATTTTCGGGTGTTTTGTTTAAGTTGTACCCTAGAGGAAGCTGATAGCGGCGTTTTTTAGCCAACATCTTTTATTTAGTTTGTTCTGTTCAGTTTACTATATATCCTCGAGTACAAAACTTAAACATATTTATTAGGAGTTTTCATATATAAAAATTCCAGAACTTGTTTATATTTGATGCATTTAGCCGATAATAATATTTTCTCAAAACTTGTAGCGTTTCTCATTCTTTATCTCTCAAGATTTTCAGAAATCCTCAATGAACATTCTTCTTTTTTTAAACAGTCAAAGTATGAACCAAAAATTATTATCATTTCAATGTTTAACGCCGAGGAAGCAGTCTGGAATGAACCTCTTGATTTTACACAAACGGTCTCTATAACAGGCCTCGCACCAGAATACCCGGGTTTGAAATGTACTGAAGATTATAGTATTTGTCAGATTACCACTGGAATGGGTTGTATCAATGCTGCTTCAACAATTAGTAATATGCTTAGAAGCCATCTATTGGATTTAAAAAAGACATACTTTATGGTTGGTGGTATTGCTGGAATAAATCCTTATCAAGGGACCGTTGGTAGTGCAACATTTGCTAAAATGGTAGTTCAAGTAAATTTGCAATATGAATTTGACTCAAGAGATTTACCAAAAGTTTGGGATCATGCCTATTATCCATTCGGTTCAAAAAAATATGGTGAATATCCTTCCTATTTTTTAGGCACTGAGATTTATCAATTAAATACAGTTTTAAGAGATCGTGCTGCGGAGTTGGCCGAAAATGAAGGAAATCTGATTGATTCTGAATCTGCTAAATCATTAAGATCATTGTATAATTTTGCTCCTGCCAACACTCTTCCAAAAATCGAGAAATGTGACACAATCACATCTGATAATTTCTTTCATGGTCATCATATCGCTGAGACATTTGGTAATTATACACAACTGATTACAAATGGAACATCGACCTATTGTACCGCCCAAGAGGAAGATAATGCAACGTTACAAGCCTTTTTACGTGGTCATATTATGGGTTTAGTAAACTTTGGTCATATTGTAATATTGAGGACTGCTTCTAATTTCGATAGACCCCCAACAAAAGATAGAGAAGAACAAGTTCATTTCTTTAATAATAGAAACGAAGAAACTTTTGAACTTGGGCTTAGAAACATCGTAAATGCCGGTTTACCATTTGTTCTAGATGTTATAGATAACTGGGATAATTTGTATAAGTTGGACGTTTTTGAACCAATTGAATATATAGGAGATGTTTTTGGATCTCTGGGTGAAGAATATGGCCCTAGAAAATTTGGATTATCGAATATTAAGAAAATATAATATTGATTGATCACTTATGACTATCATAGATATACAAATAATGAATACTTACAACTTCAAATATATAATAAACAATAATAATATTAAGTTTAAATTAAAAGAAATCAACCATATATAATGTTATTGATCTAACTAAAATCCACCCCTTACCTTTTTTTCATTTTCCTTTAAATTGTTTTCTCATATCTGGTATCCTTTTTCAATGATATATGAGTACCATTTCCACTAGATAATGTTAAATTAAGACCTTCTTTCCATGGTCTAGAATCTTTATTCTCAATTCCAGAAAAATTTTGTAAAATTCTAGAAATAACATATGATGCATCTGTCAATGCCATATTTTGGCCAAGACAAATACGATTACCGCCATTGAATGGTAAATATTCAAAACTGGTGCATCTCAAAGTTTTCCAACGTTCTGGTCTAAACTCTTCGGCATCAGCTCCAAACCAAGTTGGATCACGTTGAGTAGCATGTATTTGATAAAGAACAGTGTCACCTTTTCTGATAAAGATTCGTTTATCACCATTCTTACCACCACCAACAGGAAGAAATGTGTTTTTATTTGCTGTTCGGAGATTCATTGGTACAATTGGATAGAGACGTAAAACCTCAGTAACAACATATCTCAGATATGCCATATCCTTAATGTTTTCGTAAGTTGGATGTCTATCACCACAAACTTCCATAATTTCATCTCTTAATTTTTGATACACATCAGGATGACGTGCCAACTCATAAAAAGTTAAAGAAAGTAAAGAGGCTGTAGTATCTCTACCTGCTAATAAAACATTCAATAGCTGATCACGAAGGGCAGTTCGATCTTGAGTCTCTTTCCCAATAGCTTCTAAGAACACGTAACGATCAGTAGTCTTTTTCTGAATAATATCTGGATTTTTAGAAGCACGTAGACTCAAATCGACATATCTTTCAGCATATCTATGGATATAATTACAAGATTCTTTGAAATCCTTACCACCTAGAACCCAATAAAGAGGTCCCATTCTAACTCTACTAGTAACAATTTCTTGTGCATATGAAAAGGCAGTAGCAAAATCCCATTTCTCATCCTCTTCTTTATCATGTAATAAAGAGTGAGCTGATTCACCAAATAAGAATTCTGTTGAATTATCCATAGTAAACTTAAAGAACAAGGGTTGAATATCAAAAGCAGAACCATCAGTTGGAATTAATTTTAATAAGTTAGAGGTATGAACTTCAACAGGTTCCAAGTCAGAAACTTGCATTTTTGTAAAGTTTGGTCTTAATAATGCTCTAGAATTACTCCATCCATGACCATCGAGTGTAAAGACACCATTTCCTAATAGAGGTTTAAACGCTCTATATCGTTCATTACCAAGATCAAAATCTTCAAACTTTTTAGCAAGAATAGCTTGAATATTTTGTGGTTCAATTGTTCCGACATATCTGCTACCCATAAGATGTGCAACAAAGTTACCACCTCTTTCTTTAAATAACTTTTGGTTAACGCGCAATAAATTTCCTTCTTTTAAGTGCTTGATTTGACTGTAAGCTAACGTTACACCAAAAAATAAAAAGTCGTACCAATGTTCTCCATAGAATTCTTTTGGATCTTCACAATTATATTTTGCAATAAAACGTTTTTCTATAATTCTCCTATTTACGTAATCAATTGCTTTCTTGGAGATGAGGACTGCAAGGGCAAACCCTACAATATGGTAAACCGTTAAATCTTCAAACAAGCCCATTTTTTATTATGCTTGTTATTATCAAATTAAATAGGTTTTCAATTGGGAATATATAAGAGATTTATATAGTATTTGCGGGGATCAAAACTAAACCAATGGTAAGAGTGGGATTGGAAGAAACGAAATAAAGCTGCGAGTAATAATATTAAGCTTAAGTTGAAGCTAAAGATGTACTCTGTGGGGTTAAGATGCCCAGCAAAATTCAAAGGTAATCAACAGGTTATTAATCCATTGATTCCCTATAACAAAAAGCTCAGGCATATGACAATTCATGTAGCAACTGTAACTACAATCATAAACTTAATTATGAGATTTAATACAATAGTCTTCTTAGCTATATAATAACAAGACAGATATAATCCAGGGCAGTCATAATAAGCTGGATATTTATTATGACTAGCTGCCATGTGCATGTGCTAAACCTTTTAAACCTCACTTTCCCAACAATATTATATGGAGTCATGTAATTTTTGTTAGTGTTTGCTGGTATTTGTTGGTATTGAAAAATATTTCAGAGTACGAAGGAAATCATATATAGTATTTCTACGAATTTACATTTAAAAAATCTTTCATTTTATTATAAATTATATAATTAATATTAGAATAATGCATATCGATAAAGTAACAATAAGTTTTGGCATTAACAGAACATATATAATAAAATTAAATGCACAACACATGAGTTTTACGTCAGAGATAGAAATATTGGTCATTATGTAAAAGCTTATAATTATAAGATGAAAACTCCTGCTTCTTTGGTCTAAACTTTCAATTTAAAGTTGAGACTTGTGTCTCACACGGAACATAATTCAACAAACTTAGTCCTTTACAGTTCACCACTACATAGTACATAGCATAATAACTGCTTGCTTGTGATGGATTTATGTGAATTCAATAAATGAGAGGAATATGAATATGAATAGTCGTAGGGGTCTTACAACCGATATTAATAAAAGAGACTTGCTGAAATTTAAAAAATCCATTTAAGGAAAATCACATGCATTCTATATCTCGTAAATATTCGTAAATCTCCACAGATATAATTATTTTAAACAATAGCTTTAACATTTTGGAGCATATATGATAACCCCTTAACTATTCACATGTTTAATTAATTTTTATTTATTGCAATATTAACATATGTAGAAGGAAATAGTTAAATTTGAAAGAGAATTCGTCATATGTACGAGAATATGAATATAATTATTTATCTTCTTCCCCTTCAATCAGCCTTTCAGAAAACGATTTCAATATTCATACAATTATAAGCTTGATATTAGTTATTTTATTGCAATTGAACATCTAAAACTATAGAAGTAAATAAACATTAAAGTTTAGACATCCTCCAAACATCAATTCTAGTATCCTGAAAAAAACTAACTTTTATTCATTTTTCTAATGGATTATTGGAATTGATTTTTGTTGCAACACGAAGAAGAAAAAGGTTACACATACAGAAACTTGCAAAAATATATTGGTATAATCATTATTTTTAGTGTTAATAACATTTTACCCAACGTTAAAGATCATGAGTTTCTCTTTCCATAAACTTCATAAAATTGGCTTATTTTAGGAGGGTGTATGAAGACTAGTATTTGTGGATATCTGAATGTTTGTAATGAGCTATAGTGTATAGTTCAATAGCACGATAATTTTAGTTATACTTCCCTTCTTTCACATGTAAAACAAATTTACTAAGGAAAGTCACAATCGCTTAACATTATTTGTTCTTATAATTATAATTAAGAGATCCTTTGTATAATTGAGCATAGCTAGTTGTCAGTGGAGCATTGCAATTGGTATGAGTTTCAGGATTAATAAATACGGTGATGATCGCTATGAACCTTCAGTTATACCGGAAATATACAGTGGTTTTGGGCAGATTAAATTGCAATTCTTAAGATAATTATAAACATTAAGGCTTTTCATCTGCTATTACTATATTTAGTAGTTAATTATAGCTACAGCCTACCTTTAACACATGCATGTACTAGTTAATACACGTTACGTTGAGATCTGTTATCGCCTAAAAGACAATAAAAATTTGAAACAGTTTCTGGATCTACGTGAAAATCTTCAAACTGCCACCGTTATAATATTCAGATGAAGGTCCAGAAGAGTCCGGACAAATTTAGGACGAATTCTGGCTATATGTGAAGCTTAAGAACAAACAAAATTAATACTCCCGTACTAGATAGGCATGAAAAATAGGTTTCTCCCGACAACCACCCCCAACGAGCTGTTTTTCTATTAAATAAGCTCCCAAAAAATGGAACAAAGAATCGCCCTGAAATATTGAGGCTTTTCTAATCGGGAATTTTGGATAAAACTAAACCCCCGCAATGCAAATATATGGAATTAAATGGCTGGCATTAATATTAACCTGTAGGTTTGGCGCGTGCACGTGAATTAGATCACGCATAAAGATCATCAAACTTTTCCTCATCTTCACCACTTTCCTTGGTTTCCCTGGTTGTTATTGTCGAAGTAACTGAAAGGATCCATAAGAGGTGTCTGAGACTGCTGCTGCTCCCTACTTTCTAGTAATACCCTGCTACCAACAATCAAGTACCGGCCTAGGCTACCATTCACGGAATTGCCACGATAATGAACTAGAATCCACACAAACCTCAACATCACACCATGACCGCAACGATATCACCATACACATCCTCACCGGGGGACTGGGACCTACCAAGGTCTGATAGCCCTACCTCATCACTGTTATCTGATTTTAGTACATGCGCAGACGAAAGATATGAACAAGCTATGAAGCAAATCGCTCAGCTTGAGTCAGAACTCTCAGAATTTCAAATTTCTTCTAGAGAATTAGAATCAGAACTTGAGAAAGAACTGATAATTTCAGAAAACCAATACGGAACTATGGAAGCTAAATGGAAAAATGCGATTGAAGAGCGGGATTCTTGGAAAAACAAATACATAGAATCTCAGCAGGAAGTTGCACAATCCGAACTATCTAAACAATTGGAGATTAAGAAACTAAAAGAGGCACTAAGTTTAGCTAAACAACAGCTACGTGATGTAGAAATTACAAATGATGATTTAGAACAGCACGAGAGGTATGCATTTTATTCGTATTCTAAAACGATCGGAATTTTGATTTAATTTGTCAAACTAACTTATTTTTTATTAGGATTGCAAATTCGACTCTAAATGATGTAGAAGATAAATATAACTCAACATTAGAAGAACTAGCGATGCTAGAATCGGAACTTATTACTAAAAATCAGAAAATTGAAAATTTTACAGATACCATACAACGATTAAAAGATGACTTAAGAGATGTTAACGAAGAACTTGATATAACAAAAAACAAATTACAAAAGAGTGAAGATGAAAGATTAAAATATATAGATGAGTTTTCAAAGAAACGAATAAACAATGGAACTGATAAAAAAATTGATACTTTACCCAAAAAACTTTCTCCCGCAGGTATCCAATCGCCTTTACGAATTGTGACCAGTGGTTCCAATAATGAACCTGATGATTTAAAATCCGTAAAATCACAACCATCAATATCCTCCCAAAATGAACTGCCTGAACCCCGTGTGATCAAGAGAATGCCAACTACAAATAGCATGATCACTTTGCATGGGATTATTGCACAAGCAAGAGTATGTAACTTTATTTTTATAATAGATTAGTTTATCGTTCTAACTTTTATTTTCGCATTAGGATATTGAGGTGAGGATGGGAACAATCCGATCTTCATTAGCACAGGAGAATAAACTCAAGACACATAGACGGCGATTAAGTCCTGAACATGTTTTTAAAGCTTTAGGGCGAACCCCTAAAAAAGTACCCAGTACAGCAGGTGTTGCTCAACTCGACAATGAATCCTCTTCAAATTCAATTCACTCAACTACAAAAAATCAATTTATATTTAGTTCTTCTTCTACTGGATCGCCTATTTACAATCCAAATAATCGTAGACACACTTTAAGGCCAACACATTATGCCCAGATTTCAGACTCAATGAATTATAGTGAACCAAGAACGCCAAGACCACTATCACTATCCTCTTCCGTTAGTAGTACTAGCGTCTCAACAACAACGTCAGAGCGGAAAGGCCCACTATTTGTCCTAGATGAATTCAATGCTACTGGGAGTTTGGGTAAGTCAAGACAGATACCCACACGATCATTCTCACAACATGGGCATTCACAGTCCCTTGTTTCAAAACCTGCATCAGAATTAGGCTTGACAGAATTTTCGAATTCATCAGTTGAATCGTTTTTTAGGAAAAGAACTAAATCTACCCCAAGGCGCCGTTCAAGATCATTTCTATCTACACATTCTTTCTTAAACCTACATTCAAATTCCTCCACAACGAACGTATCTAGATCCAGCTCAAGATCACGATCAAGATCGCATAGCAAGTCAAATGTATCCGCTTCATATGAATCAACAAGTACGAACACTAGCTATAGTGGTTATACATCCGCCCGAACATCACCCGAAACACCTAAAGCGAGTGAAGATTCTCTAATTTCAAAATTTGAAGTTACACTCAAACTTCAACCACGATCTCAACCACAATCTAAATCTGCATTTTCCTTTTCAAGTTTATTCTCAAAACATCACAATGGTACGTAAGTATGTATCAATTTTACAACAATAATATTTATTCAGAAATTAAATCAAAGTTTATTTTTCACTTTATATTTTTATAACATATTTATATTTTTATATTTCTTTATTTTTAAAATTTAAAATTTTTAAATTTTTATTTAACGGTATTGCTGTAATAATATAGGATATATATAAAGAAGATGTTTGGTTATCTTTATTATTTGCATCTTTTGTATGAGTTAAAAAAATAAATTTTGTTTAACGCCCATAACGATTTTCTAAAATATATAGTTTCTACTTAACAAGCTTAAGTGTTATAAAATTTAAAATAGGTTTACATCTTAATAATAAAATGTCAATAATATTTAATCATAATAATGTTAATGTGGTAGATTTGAGTATTATAGATTTAACAATCATAGATTGCAATTGGTATAATCAAGAATTACCCGGAAGTTGTATCAAAGAAAACTTAATTAGATAAGCGTTTCTATTTTGGATATAAATGTCACTCTATGCAAATATACCATCAGCTACTGATCATGAGGAAGAAAATGAACATATTAAGGAAATATCCAGCCAGCCAAAAGAGAGCTTACATGAACCGTCTTCATCACTTTATGGTGATTTGGAAAATCATTCCATTGAATCACAAAGTACTAAAAAGTTAACTACCATTTCCGCAGCCCCCATAAGATATGATCAACCTATGAATGCTGATAAAGCGACAAACGGTAAGTTTATCGTAAATTTATCTTTAATTTTATTGAATTCTAATATTAATATTAATAATAATATAGATGTTTTTAAAACTATATATAATAGAAACCAAAGACACAAAAAGAATTCTAAACCAATTCCAAAACTTATTTCTCAATCACAATCTAACGTGAAGATAACTGTACCAATTTCAATCACAAATTTAGAAAAATGGCAGGATTCAGCTTACACTGATGATGCTATGTACTATTCAGATGGTTTGAATAAGAGGAAACAGAACAAGGTGCATATGAGATATGAAAGCGAAGAGAAAGATGATGATAATATTGATTGGGATGAAAATTATGATATCTCACGTCCAAATAATTATTTTACGTACTTGAAAAGCACGGAGAAATATGATGAAGATGACGATTGGAGAATATATCTTGAATCAAAATTTGAGAAGTATGAACAAGAAGTAAACGATACTTCTCTGCAGGGAAATAATATAACGAAAATTGAAGCGACAGAAACTCCTAGTTTTAATCAAAATAACAATCTAAACACAACTCAAATATCATTACAAGGTAGCGAAATGGATTATGATTATAAAGAAGAAACTATAGATCCATGGAAGAGACGACCGGGACAGAAATCATTTGCATCTCGACTACTTAAATCATACGGATGGAAACCGGGAATGGGTTTAGGAGCAAACTCAACGGGAATAACAAAGGCTTTGAGGTTTGTACCAGATAAGAAGGGTCCACGAGGTCATGGAAAAATCATTGATAAAAGTAAGAAACAAAATATAGACACTACAACAAAAATGTCAAAAGTAATTAAATTACTTGAATTAGTAAGTCAAAGTGATCTTGAAGATGAAAATTTAGCTGGAGAAATAGGTTCTGAATGTGGAGACAATGTAAGTTTTCTTGAGAGTTTAGTTTAATGTTAAATGCAAGATTGAAATTATGAAATTAACTTTTTTCTTTCTTTATAGTATGGGACAGTTGAAAGAGTATACATTTCGGACACAAAAACAGAATTTTCGAATGTTTTTATCAAGTTTACAGATGAGATATCTTCCTTAAGAGTAAGTTTTATTCTATCATCAATTTTTTAATTGATTTGGTATTTAACTAAGTGATCATTCTATAGGCAGTGAATGGTTTAAAAGGGCGACTCTTTGGTGGTAGGAAAATTAATGTTCAATTTTATGATGAAGCAGATTTTGAATCTGGGATATTTGATAAATGATTATAGTTCTTTAGTTATAAATTAATCGATTCAGAATATTTATTCGTACGAATACATTATATTATCGACATTATGTAATATAATTTAGTTATAATTAGAATTACTTATGTAGTAGATATGTGTAACAAATTGGAAATATGAACAGTTAAATCATATATATACAATTGATTTACCCGTTTAGTATATCTCCACCAAAGTCTTATTTGACTGAACAGTTTTGAAATACTGAAGCCTTGATTGGAATATTTTAACTTTAGCATTTCCTTTTGCTCATCATATGTTGTTCTAGCACAATATGAAGCTAGAATCAGGAATGTCCGTACTGGACCTAAAGGATATCCTAAATCTTCATCCAACCTTCTTGTTAAATCATTAGTTTTTATAATTAAGAGTACAACTCTAGGTACTTTCGCTAATAAAGACATCAAATTAGTTATCAGACCTCCATTTGTTAATGCATCTGCCATACGATCAATCTCCTTTTCCGATCTTATTGAAGTAATATTTCCTGTAGCATGCTCAAAATCACGACCAGTAAGAGCCGCTGCTAATATAGGAAATTCTTCATCAGTTATATTTGCAAATCGTTTCGCATATTTTCTCATGTTAAGAGTATCTTTATCAATTAAGGCTAACCAAAAATGAGCATAATCTCTTCGAAGATTTAATGGAATCTTTCTATATAAACCATGATCGTATAAAATAACTTCAAAATTAAACGGAGCTTTTCTTGATTTTTGTTCTTCAGAAGATAATGCTCTGATTGCAATGTTACCGCCATGAGGATCACAATGAACACCAACACCTGGTGTAAAAATCATATTATTAAAAATATTAGAGAAGCAATAACTAACATCAGCTCTTGAAATATTATTTTTTTCTAAATATTCTAAATTATTTGCTTTTGCTCCACCAACAAATTCCATTATTAATATTCTTCTTTGTGCAGAGATGATTTTTGGTATCCTTAAAGCAGTATATTTAGTATAATCTTTAAAATATTCAGCAGTATTGGTCGCATTTTTAGCTTCTTCATTGAAGTTCAATTCAACATATATTGAAGTTTGCATTTCATCACCGAGCCATGTTAAAGGGTAACCAGGAAAAACTTTATACATCAATGCAAAAACTGCTTTAGTTAACCAGATATCTAATGGAACAAACTCTTCTAAAGATGGATGTTGAAATTTAACAGCTACCTCTTGACCATTTTCTCTCAATACAGCTTTATGTACTTGTGCTAAGGAAGCAGTACCTATAGGTTCTTCATCAAAAGAACTAAAATAGTCTTCAAGATTTAAACCAGTATCATTTTTAAACATCAATTTTATAGATTCAACAGAAGATCGAGGACATTCATCTTGTAATGGAGTCATTGTTTCCGTCCATTGAGGGGGTAATAAATAAGTCATAGCCGATAAATGTTGACCCAATTTAATATAAACACCACCATTTGTACCTAACGCTTTAAGGGTAATATCAGCACATTGTTGATGACAATCATTTAAGGCTTCATTCCTTTCCTCTGGAGAACCATACTCTGCCCTTAAAACACCACCATATTTAGCAAAACATCGAGCTGTAGCAACTGTTACAACACCAACTCTTTTAACAGTAATACAGGTATGTTTAATAAAGTCCGAAACATCTATGTTTGTTATATAAAGAGAACCAAGAATAATAGATCCAGCTAAAAACCATGTCGATTTCTTTTTCCAATGGGATTCTTTTGGAAGAGAAGATTTGATAGAAGCATTTGTTGAATAGTTTTTGATTCCAATATTCGTATTTATGTTAATGTATTTATTAATTGTTAAACGTTGTGGTTTCTGTTGCAAAATCGAAATTTGTAGATTTTTGACATTAATCCCGGATCTCCAATTCGCAGAAACAGCCGAGAAGGCTTTGATCCCACTAACACGGCCACGAATCCCTGCTAATCCTTTCAAGGCAGAGCTCATTTCCCTTAAGTGTTTATCCTGCAAAAATGCCTTGTGAGAATATAAATCTTTTTTCGCGGAAACAGTAGCTAGTTACTATATATAACTAACTTTTATTTATGTAGCTCTAATTCCGGGTGTTCGGCAGGAGAACTACCGGGAAAACATCCGCAAACTTTTTCGCAGCAACGCTTTTTTTCTGAAAAGCTCACCCGGCCACAGTCATCGAACTATTCAGGGTAATCTCATCATTATAATCAAGCTCAAGAGATTTGAATAAAAGATATAAAAATAATTCACAATTTACAAACAATATTAAAAGTATTTCACTATAAAAATATAACGTTTTAGAGCCCTTAAATTTTGGAAACGAGACAACTGGTCCTTTAGAAGCAAAGAAATTAATACAGTTTAATTATTCAAAAAATATGGTGTCACGCGTCAGGGAGCGGGTCAACAAGGCCAAGGTAAAACCTACAGATTCAGATCAATTCAAATCAAAAGAAACACATGATGCTAAAGAAGAACCGAACAAAGACGAATCGTCTGGTGGCGAAGAAGAGCCACAAGAAGAGGAATTAGGTGCTCAAGCATTGCTACAATTGGGCACAAAAGGAAAGAAGGGAAAGAAGAATAAGAAACCAAGCGTAAAAACTGAGCTTAAGAAACCTCAAGATAGTACCACTGCTGAAAAAGACGATGACATTAATGCTACTGTTGATGAGAGTGAGCATATAGAACTTCCTGAAGCACCAATCGACGATGTTTCTCTTAATGTTGCCGACCTTACTCATACTGGCTCAGGTGATTCAAAGGAGGAAGAGCATGATATCAATGTACCTGATGTGGAAGAAGATAATCATGTCCAA
Organism: Alloascoidea hylecoeti; assembly: GCA_001600815.1. Taxonomy (NCBI): domain Eukaryota; kingdom Fungi; phylum Ascomycota; class Alloascoideomycetes; order Alloascoideales; family Alloascoideaceae; genus Alloascoidea; species Alloascoidea hylecoeti. Next base: position 899,883 of record BCKZ01000001.1, read on the forward strand.
CAGGATACTAATGAAACCGTCGAAGCGGCTGTCATGAGATATGTTGGTGGAACTCTTGACGATAATTCAACTTCGGGGTCCAGCGATCGCAAACGAAAAAATTATGAATCTATTGATTTCCCCAATTGGTCATTTTTGGATGATAATTTAGATACCGGTGCTAATGAAACTTCTGGCTCAGCATCTGGAGGTAAAAATGGTAGAACAAATGATGATGGAAATACCGAAGAACTTGCAAGATTTGATGTTAATGTTTTTGACCAGTCATCCACTAAACAATCAAACCCACTTCCACTTAAAAAGAAGAGACGAAACAATAATGGGAAGTCCTCCAATTCTGACTCTCATTACATCTCAAACGTTAGCAATGTTGATCCTGAATTAGCACAAATGGATGGTACTAGTAATAGTGCATTAGCTGCGGCAGCATATAATCGTTCCATTCAATTTTATGATCCTGATCAAACATCAGCAAAAGCAGAACCATCACATTCAAATATTCAACCGGACCCACAACAAGTTGCTGTTGAAGCTACAAATTTAGAGCATGATTCTCACCATCCTCACGAAGGAATACACGGAGCCTGGCCAACGGCTTCCCATGCCAATTTAGTTGCAGGTCGTGCTTTCACAAAACAAGAAATTAGTCTTATTGATGATGTAATTTCACAATATTGTGATATGCATAACTTAACAAGGCATCAGGTTTGTCAAAGAATTTGGGCCAATGATCGTAAAAAAGATGATTTTTGGGAAACCCTTTTACGTGTTCTACCAAACAGGACAAGATCAAGTGTTTATAAGCATGTTCGAAGAGCTTATCATATATTTGACGTCAGAGGTAAATGGACACCACCTGAAGATCAGCAATTAGGTGCATTGGTTGCTGAAAAGTCATCTCAATGGAAAACAATTGGTGAAATTATGGGGCGAATGCCTGAAGATTGTAGGGATAGATGGAGAAATTATGTTAAATGTGGTTCAAATAGAACATCTAATAAATGGAGTTTAGATGAAGAGAATTCTTTAAGACAAGTTGTTTCAGAATTGAAAAGTTTGGATCCTACATCACCTATTAATTGGACATTGGTTTCTGAACGTATGGGTGGTACAAGATCAAGAATTCAATGTCGTTATAAATGGAACAAATTTATCAAAAAGGCTGCTGCTAATAAAGTTGAAGAATTGTCTACAAATGAAAAATTTGGACTTGTATCAAGGTTAAAAAGTTTGAATTATGATTATGAAAATCAAATTGATTGGGAGGTTGTTGCTTCAATGGACTCTCGTATGATATGGTCAGCAAATCATTTACGAGCTGCTTTTGAAAAATCAAGAAATGGAGTTAAAGATTATAAGAAAAAAAGTTTAGTTGAAATATTAAACCAATTGCAGACAGACTTATTTACAAATAATGAAGTATTTTCACATAATGATGTTGTAATTGGCGTTGATGAATTCGATAGAGCAATTCGTGAACATGAACATCAACAACAGCATGAACAACAACAACAACATCACCAACAACAACATCACCAACAACAACATGAGCAGGATCAACAAGATCAAGAAAATGGACAGTCTGAATTGCAACATAATGATGGTGAAACATCAGACCTGGAGAAGAATGAACGAAACAGAGTGGCTGCTGCTGCTATTGCTGCTGCCGCTACTGGTACCACCCATTTAGATGTTGGAGAGTCTATGAACTGGTAATAATAATACTTTTTGTAATTTGTGTTGTATTTTTGTTTTGGCTTCTTTTAACATTATTTAAATTGTTAATATAAATATGTTAGTAGTTGAGTTTTAATTAGGAGTATGTATTTTAAAACTAGTATATCATATGATATAATATACCTTAAAATTTTGATTTATTATATAAAGGACATTATTTTTATAAGCTAAAGTTATATCTAGCTACTAGTAAGAACACTGCACTCCTGAACTATAGTATAGGACTCTCTTCCCACAAACCACGACATCACACACTCTACAAATGACAAACAGAAATGATTAGAAACATTACAAAGGAATCTAAATTATATTAATCAACCGTAACTAATGTACAAATCCGAGTAGCAAATATTCATTATAATTATAATCCATCACGCTAAATTTAAGAACGTTCACCTCTTAATCTTCTAGCCAATTGAATATCCTTCTTCTGGATGGTGACTCTCTTGGCATGAATAGCACACAAATTGGTGTCTTCAAATAAGGAAACTAAGTAAGCTTCAACCGATTCTTGTAAAGCGCCGATGGCGGAAGATTGGAATCTCAAATCTGTCTTGAAGTCTTGGGCAATTTCACGGACCAATCGTTGGAAAGGCAATTTTCTGATTAAGAGTTCAGTGGACTTTTGGAAACGACGGATCTCACGGAGAGCGACAGTACCTGGCTTATATCTGTGTGGTTTCTTAACACCGCCGGTGGTTGGGGCAGATTTTCTGGCGGCTTTAGAGGCAAGTTGCTTTCTTGGGGCTTTGCCACCTGTGGACTTTCTGGCTGTTTGTTTAGTTCTGGCCATTGTGTTGGTTAACTTTCGAGAATAAAGGAGGATAAATCCCGGGGCGAATTGAGATCTTTTATAGAAATGGATATTTGATGTATCATGGGCATACGGATGTTTGAAAGTCGTGCTCAGATGTTCCTGGTTGCCATGTGAAGATCTGAGAATACACCCACTCTGCCCTTATATATGCGGGTGTCTGTGCTGAAATATTCCTGGTTGCCATGCGAATATTTCAGAACACATTGGCTTCTCGACAATCCACACCCATACACCTTTGAAAGCTTCATACTCTTCTCTGATTGGCCACTATGTTTTTGGAAACTGATGAAACAAAAAGTGTTCTTTTGTTTGGCTATTTCTGATGGAAATGCAATTATATTGTAACATCCTTACAATCAGAGTTATTTAAATCGCCACTTTCCCCCCTATTTCGAGATTTTCTTTTTTTCCTCCTACACACTTTTTCGTTCTTATTTCAAATTTATATTTAAACAAACATGTCCGGCAGAGGTAAAGGTGGTAAAGGTCTTGGAAAAGGGTATGCAATTATGTACTTTCGAGGTTGTAATGATTTGTGTGCTAATATTTTATTGTTATAGTGGTGCCAAACGTCACAGAAAGATTCTCCGTGATAACATTCAAGGTATTACAAAACCAGCTATCAGAAGATTAGCAAGAAGAGGTGGTGTCAAACGTATCTCAGCTCTTATTTACGAAGAAGTTAGAGCTGTTTTGAAATCATTTTTGGAAAATGTTATTAGAGATGCTGTTACTTACACTGAACACGCCAAGAGAAAGACCGTTACTTCATTAGATGTTGTTTATGCCTTAAAGAGACAAGGAAGAACATTGTACGGTTTTGGAGGTTAAACAAATTGTTGATCGTATTTATGATATAACCTGGGAATTAATTGGATTTGTATTTTATTTTAATGCTATGATCATACTATTAATTGTCGTCCAAATTGTAGTTGTAAAATGAATTAAAATGAATTAATTTTGCAAGAGCGTGCATCAGTCGTTTTGGAATCCAACAATTTAGCGATTATCCGGATGCTGAAAATCGGGTGTATGGAATCATTGGAATGGTAGGATGATGGATCCGGAGGTGTTTCCTTTGGTGAAGTCGTGATCGATCATAGGTAATTTTAGTATAATTATAATATCAATTATCCGATACAGTAATATTAGTATCGATTTCGTGTTTTTTCAATTTTTATCGAATTGTTGGAGGTATATTTAGAATTGTGTTAACAAATTTCTATCAATTCTTCAGATTACCATTTTGAGCTTTTCCAGAAATTTGGATACCTTCAGATAAAATAAAGATAATAATAATAATTAAGGTTCGAATCTTGCATAAATGTCAAGGTTGCCATGCCAACTCTATTTATGCACGGCTACAACAATTCTTATTAATGCTTTGTTAACGTTGAATCTCCATATTCATCATCTACTCATGAAAATCCTGTAGGTGACCGTTCCATTAATCAATTTCAGCTTTCAAGGTTATACGATCCGATGAGCTCCGGATCATCATCTTCTTACACTTAATTTCACATTCTATCTGAAGTTATTAATTAATGTATTGCTTTGCTAGCTATAGATTTAGTTTCGACTAAAATTTAGAGACAAATTGCAGATTTAATGCGAATACTAGTTAAAATAATTATAATAATCCTCGTGTTATCAACATTGCGATACTAATTGCAACTTGCAACATTACGCGTTCGCGTTTTAAACATATATTTATAGGCAAATGTACCTATACGACGCTACCGTGGTGAAATCAACCACACATTCTTAATATACATAAATTTAACAAATAACAAGAGAACACGTCTAAACATTTTAGGGCCTTGGAACTTATAACAAGTGCCTGCAATCATAACTGGTACATAATTGGTAAAAAAACGTTCTTTTCAAGCATTTTACAACTTATTTTCATTATTACTATAGTGACAGCATAACGCGTTAACGGTAACATTGGGAATAGAAACACAAAAGCTTAAAATATATGCATTATATTAATATTCAGCAATATTATACATTAAAGGATGAAAATGGCATGATTGACAACGTAATTACTGTTAGCAAATTCCATCAATTACAAATTTGATTACGGTTTTAGAATAATTAGAAATAAAAAAAGTAATGATTAAAATATTTAACTAACATCTTTTTTTCTTTCTAAAAAAGAAAATTAAAAAAAAAGTAAAAAAACAAAAAAGCAAAAATTAAAAAAAATTTGAAAAGAAAAAAAGTTATATATTTATAAAAAGCAAGGAATGAAAGATACATAGCAAACATTTATATAATAGTAATAAAAGGGAGATATGTGTGGGTAATTTATAAATTTTAATAAATATAAAGGAGAGACTAATAAAATATAATTTGTGTGTATTTTGTTTTGATAAACAATTGTAATAATCCTTGTATAAACAGGATTACCAGAAAAAATAAGGATAAAAAAATAACAGTGCGTAAGGCAAAAATCATGTTAATTTTTTTTTTGGATTTTTATTTTTTATCTGTAGTTAGTAAATTTTTTTTTGTAATTTTTCTTTTTTTTCCATAAGTTTCCATAATGCTTTAGTGACGTGTAAATAGATATCACTAGATATAACAATATGTGTTATTTATTTGAGAAAAAACTTCAAAAATAAGCAAGAGTAATAAGTAGGCGAGCAAGGTGATAATAAGAAATAAAATAACCTAAATAGTTGGGAAGATTTGATTGGTGAGGAGGACGGATATTTGGCTGGGATGAGATAACATCAGTTAATTTAAAATGTTTAATTAATATTACAATAATTTGTGGTAGGATGATGATTGCGATTACAGTTGCATAAAAGCATAAGATGAATTCTTTTTCGCGCTGTAAATTGTAAGTCCAAGTGCCAGTAAGATTTAGTACCAAAATGAACAAGAATAAATAAAAACAATCACTGTATAAAAAGAATAAGTGTAGATGTAAATGATATCGGTATTATTGATTATAGTTAGCGATTAATAAGACAAAGATGTGTTGTAAATGACTAAAATAAAACTTGATGCAAAGAATAATAGAGCGTTATGATAATAAATTAGAATGCAATATAAAAAAAAATATTGAATATTGTGTGTGGTTCTTAAGTTGTAAAGTATTTTAAAATCTTGGTAACTTCATTGCCCTTGGTTTATCATTTGAAGGAGAAACCTTTAAGACTTTGTAGTTAACTTTCTTTGATACTTTTGTGAAAGGAGCAATGACAACTAAGTCACCTTCTTTAACTTTTAGAGCGGGAGAGATATTAGCAGCAATATTATGATGTCTTTTTTCATATCGTTCTGATTTAACAATATATTTTAAATATTCACGTCTAACAATGATTGTTTTTGAATTTGACAATTTGGTCGAAACACAGACACCTTTAAGAAGTTTATCACCACTTTTCTTAAGTGAAATAGATTTAGATTGGACGGTAGAAGAAGCACCAACTAAGGTCTCCAACTTTGATAGCCTATCACCATCGGTATTAAGTGTTGTGAAAGTAATTTTTGAGGAAGAAGGAGCGGGAGTAGATAGGCATGATGGCCTAATAATCTCAATCTTCTTTTTTTGGATCTTTTCAGTTTTCTCAAATTTTTCACTGGATACCGAATGTGATTTGCGAGAGGCTCTCTGTGCCTTTCTGGCAATTTTGGCTTTGCTTGCAGCTAAAGTATGTGATTGCTAAAAACAAAATAGTAAAAGAATGATGTTAGTGTTTGATGATCGATAAGGTTTAGGTATGGGAAAACTTAATTTAAATGCGGTCAGCTAAGAAAAGGTGAGACAACGTAAACAACAAAACAGACTCAGGAATGGGTCAATTTAAAAGTTGTTTATACTGTCACTCCTCAGAGCGATCCCTATGTGAAACCGCCAGATTCCAGAAATCTTCATCAAAATTCCATTCAAATGCAGGAGTAGTGTTCTAAAGCCTTTGAAGATCCAAAAAGATACTTACCCTTTGGGCACGAGCATTATTGATTTGACCAACCATTCTGAAAGTAGGAAAAGAGAGTAATAAGAGAAGTGTAATAAAATTAAGGGAATCACTGGATGTTTCCGGTCGCCGACAAAGAAAGGGAAAGAAGAAGGGGCAAAACAGCTGAATAAATAGAGGTTTGGAGGGGTGTCTGGGTGTCTTCTCTGCTGACTCATGCGTTTGGTCAGCAAATTTATAAAGTTATAAATAACAATAACAATTTTAACTCTGCTTCCTTCTCTTCTCACAAACACAAAACAAGATGAGCAACATTATGAACAAGAAAAATCGGATGACTATGCTATCGCTGGGAGTGATCGTCTTCTTTTTTCTGATGATCGGGTACCAGAAACACCAAGATTCGGTTATATCTGAGTCCGACGAGTCGCAGGTTCTGATGGAACTTGACCCGGCTGTGAAGCAGCAGCAACATAAGGAATTTAAAGATACTGAAGACAAGAAATTCGATGTCGTGATGGAATACAAACAAATAGTGGGATTCTCACCCGTCGTTATATTTACAAAGTCGTCCAGTGTTTGTACCGATTGTAACACTATGGCCAAATTATTACAGAAGGAGTATCAAATTACACCCCCTCCAGCTTTTGTAGAATTGGATAAGCACCCACATGGAGATGAATTACAAAAACACATTGGAAGAATTACAGGGCGCAGTGTTGTCCCTCATGTGTTCGTCAATGGTGTGACCAGAGGCTCAGCAGATGATATTTTGGACCTACACAATAGTGGGGATTTGAGTCCTACTTTCCAACGTTGGGGAGGAAATGAATTAAGAGTGAAGAGACTCAGCACAAAGAGTTGAAAGAATCATATGTATTATATTATAATTATGTCCTCCATTTGACCCAAACTTGGTCTGTTCTGTATTTTTGGGTAATAGTACTGTCTTCGATATTAATTTGTATGCCTTCTTTGTAGGCCAGTAGTCCTGCCTGTGCGATCATTATTCCGTTATCTATGCAAAACCTCTCATCCGTAGCGTAAACGGCTCCTCCTCTCTCGCATGCCATAATCCCCATCATATCCTGTAATCGCTCATTACAACCCACTCCCCCCACAATCAGCACCTGCTCCGCCATCACGTGTGCCATAGCTCTCTCAGTTATCTCCACCAACATGGCAAACAAACACTCCTGTAGACTAAAACATAGATCCTCAGCTGTGTATTTGTGTACAATTGATTCTACATATGCCAATATCCCTGACATACTCAAATCCATTCCTTTGACTGTATATGGCAGCTCAATGTATTTGCTGCCCTTTTTAGCCAATTGCTCTATATTATACCCAGGGCTTGGGTCGTTGCTAATTTGCAGGGCTCGGGCAAATCTGTCCAAACAATTACCCACAGCTATATCCAAAGTTTCCCCAAAAATCCGATACCTCTGCTTAGAGTAGGCTATAACTTGAGTGTTTCCTCCAGAAACATATAGCACCACCGGATTAGTAGCTCCAGTGATCTCTCTACCCATTTCAATATGTCCAACACAATGATTCACTGCTATTAACGGGACCTTCCACATTAAACTGATAACTCTTGCTGCAATTGCAACTGTTTGTAACGGTCCTCCCATCCCTGGTCCTTTAGTGAAACAGATACAATCAACATCGGATGGTTTCAATCCTGTTTCGCTTAATGATCGCTTAATTAATCTTACTATCCAATTTCTATGGTGTCTTGATACATCTCGAGGTAAAAATCCATGGCCTGGTGGTGCTATGTAAGTATCTCGAATATTTGATAATATTATTGCTTCTCCTGTTTTATATGGAATTGGGTGTTTGATTATACCAACTCCTAGTTTATTGGCAGATCCCTCGAGTCCAAGTGCAATATAGTGCTCTTTCATTATACAATATAGTATATATATATAAATTTATAAATTCTTTTGTACTGGCAAAAATTGAAGAATTTGACATTCAAAAAAACCCCTATATACCTCCATCCATCAGATCAACCATCTTGTTTGTTTACATTAAAAAACTAAATAATAATAATAAAAGTCTAATGAATGACAATATCTCCAAAAATGTCATTAAATTATTTCCTTGACACCATTGATCAATCTGCAAATTCAATAAAAACTCTGGCATTTAAACGGCCTGGTATATTCACAAATGCAATACTATCAAATCCAGAAATAACTACCCTTATTAGAGACGCACATTATCAAGAACAATCTTTATATCGTGTTGTTAATGATAAATATAAATCTTGGGATATTGCGGTCGAGAGAATAGATATTCAAAATCAAAACCAAAATAATAATCAAACCAATACCAATGTTCTCTTTCCCGGTGATTATGTTTATAATAAAGATGATGAATCAATTATAAAAAGAGCTGTAGAAGTACCACAAATAAATAACGGTCAAGGAATTGAAAAACCTTCAAATTTAGAAGGTCTATTAAATGAAATTGATAATGAACAACAAAAGGATGCTGCAGTCATCGCTGCCGCTTCTAATAATAATGATATGGACGTTGATATGGATATTGATATGGATGTAGATGATAATGAAAAATATCTTGAGGATCAAAATAAAAAGAAAGAATACGGTGTTGATGTTTTATGCGAAGCAGTTGAAAGGTTGACAAGGCAATATCCAATTGATGGTATTGATGAAAAAATTCAATATTTGAGGAATAAATGGATTGAATTGAATGAAGATATAATGCAATATGAAGAAATTGTTGAAACTCAAAGACAACAACTAGAAACTCTAAGAAATGATGATTATAATTTCAGTAGGTATCAAAATAATATAAGTATTGAAGATCAAATTTTAAAAGAAGAAGAAACTATTATGAGATTAGAAAAAGAATTAGAGTTTAGAAATCAAAATATATAATAATATTACAGTATATTTACATGGTAGGTATCATTTGATAAACTTACCGGTAATTATTGATACTAATTATATATTTACCAAAGAAAATTATAACAGAACAAATCAAAGATATTAATGTTTGATATCTATGTATTTATGAATGCTTTTTCGAGATTGAAATCATTTCAAACTAAATCGACCTCCAAAAAGTTTCAGGTCTAAGAATTTGATATATTATGAATAAATCTATAATCAACGTCTGAGCTAAAATATAAAGATGTAATGAATCAAAGGTTGTAATTACTTTCTTTATTATTGTTCTAATATTTGGAATTAGTAGTAGAAGTTAACATTCCGATCCCTAAGAGCGGCACATAAGTTGCCTCATCATTAGTGATATCGGTTATTAAATATTTCCTTTCATGATATGATAATATTCTAAAATTTATCTATTAACATAATACATGTTAGTTTGTTTCTATATCATTAAGTGAATCTACACTAATTTCTCATCCAATCTTGCAGCAGGATTGGTTTCAATAAAATCAAGACTAACTTTATGACCAAGTAATTCTCTAATATTTGAAACGCCATATTTAATCATTGTAGGCCTTTCTAAAGACAACCCCCAACCATGAACTCTCATGTTCTTTGGTAACCCCATTGGTTCTAACATTTCTGGCCTAAACATTCCAGAGTTACCAATTTCAACCCATTTTTGTAAACCCTCGTGCCAACTGAAAATTTCCAAACTTGGTTCAGTGTATGGGTTATAAGCTGGTTTGAAACGAAGTTTATCAACACCCATCTTAGAGAAGAAAGATTGCATAAATCCAATTAAATCACCAAGTGTTAAGTCATAATCAGCCAAAACACCTTCAACTTGATGAAATTCCGCAAGATGTGTTGCATCAACAGCTTCATTTCTGAAAACACGATCAATTGAGAAATATCTGGAAGGTTTAGGATCTTCGGCTAATTTTTTCAACATCTTTGAGGAAATGGCTGTTGTGTGTGTACGTAAAACCATTTTCAATGATTCATCTCCGCTCCATGGATATCTATAACCAATTGAATCAAATTTACCTCCTTCATGAGCTTGTTTAACATTTTCCCAGTATTCTTTATCTTCTGGTGGATGAGCTACAGCAGGATCCTTCAAATAAAAAGTATCTTGTAAGTCTCTTGCCGGATGTTGTTGTGGAACAAACAATGTATCAAAATTCCAGAAACCAGATTCAACAAATTGATTACTAGGCATTTCAGTAAATCCCATAGAAAAGAAAATTTGTCTGAATTCTTCTCTAACTTTCATTAGAGGATGTAGGGCACCTGCATTTGGAGAGATACCTTCGGATTCAAAATTGTAAGGTTTAAATTTAAGATCTTTCCATGATCCATTTGTGATCATATCCGCTGTTATATCTGTCTGCAATACTTTAATTTCTAAAGAAAATTCTGGACCTTTGGACACGGAATAAGAGATTAATTTTGTAACTGTAATAAGTTTCCGCTTTTTTAATTCTTTTAATTCCTTAGGGTTTGAGGCCAATGTACCGGTTTCTTTAATTTCCTGTAATTGCTCTCTTGAAATATCTTTTGGGACGGAATCAACTTTTGCAATAAGTTTATCTTTACCAGCTTGTCCAATCCAGCCCTTCTTGAAAGCTTGAGATTTACCAACTTTAATAACTGGACTTTTCTTTCCGAACTTTGACTGTTTTTTCGCAAAAAGGTAATTAGTAAATTTAGTGTTTCGATGTTAAACATATAAAGAATACATACGTCAATGTCTACGAGACTTAAACCATCAATTGCCTTAATAACTTCTTCTAGTAAACGAATTTCATGAGAACCATTTGCGACAATATCCTCAGCTTCTTTGGACAGTGTCCATTGTTCTCTTTCAATTGGGTTAAAAGTAACCATCGATTTAGCGGCAAGTGAAGTTAAAGCAGCTGTAAATTTTAAATAATAATTATTATTAGCAAAAAAAGCTTTTCTTTTTCTTTTGCAAATGTAAAAATTCTATATTTTTCATATAATTTCTACTGATCTTCAGTGGATCTTTTTCATATTACAACATACCTTGTACACTTTTGAAATTAGCGGAAGGTAGAGCTACCGAAGTATCTTTTATAACATCATTTTTATCCAGATGTTGAAGAATTATTTGTTGTAAATCAGCCATTTTGAAGAGCAGTTTAATAAAAACTAAGGACAGGTATAAATTCTTATCAAAATGTGACTCAAATGTAAAATAATTCGTGCTGAAAGTTACACGTGTAGTAAAAGCAGAACCGAAATTGGATCACGTGTTGGAGTTTATGTAATAATCATAGTATGATGACATAGGCTATCAATATTATTAATAAGGTTAAGTTTATAATTACGTAATCTAATTTTATCCTCTGTACCTTGGAAAAAATAAGCTTAATATAATTGCTGTTAGGTTAAATCCTAATAAAGTTCCATTAATATTTGCAATTACCATTAACCAAATTTAAATCTACATATGCTCTTATATTACAATCCATCCAACTTCTAATTATAACTATCTTATAGATCCAGAATCACTATCTTAGTTACTTAATTTATAAAATATTTGTTTTAATTATGTTCAAACTTCATTGATCGATTAATGAGACGAAAGTTGCCATACTTATAATTAAAATTATTTCATTCACCCTTTCTGTATACTATTACGTTGCATGGTGACGATTCTTATTTTTTTGTTCCCTTCGTGTTGGAATCTTAATACCTTGTGATGCAAAACATTTGCTTAATTGTGTGCTATCAATAACACCTGGAAACTTTTTAGCACTAAACACTTCGAATGAATTTGAGAAGCAAGTACATATGACTGGTGCAGCACCTTTATCAAGTGGCTCACTACCTGATGGACTGCTTAGGTCAATAAAATTGCACTTCAAACGAAAAACACCTTCAGATCTAATAGATAGGTCGTGAAGAATGAACCAAATCCCCAATGTTTGCTCAAGATCTTTTAATTTAAACGCAGTTGTTGTTAAAGAGCCAATAAGGTTTCGTGTTGGTGGGTGTTGATCCAAAGGTTGCATATAAGTGGTTTCTCTTGAAACATGATGTTGTTCGCCTTTTGAATTTGAAGAAATGGAACTTGAGGGTGTATCAACATTTAGTTCATGATGAGTATTCAAGCTACTACAGCTAGTTGATGATGAATGTAGAGAAGATCCGTCTCTACTGCTGCTGCTGTTTCTGGAAGCGGAAGGAGATGCATTCCTATAACCCCCATTACCATAAGAATGATTTGCTTGTGCTAATGAAAAGTTTCTCTTCTTATCTTCGGACCAAAGTTCCACCAGTACCACGAAGAATGAGCTATTTATGCTTTCAACATCAAATTCTTCTTCAGTTGCGGAGTCAAAGATACGAAGTCGAACACATGGAGGAGGGGAAATTTGACGGCGGTCCTTAAAAATTGAAGACATTCAGTTAATAAGATTGGTTGTCAATGAATAGTAGTAAAATTAAGATCATACTTTATCACCAAAGCCACACATGCGAGCTCTAATAGGATGCTGGACAAATTCAAGTTTGTAGATTTTACCCATCTTAAAAAAGATTACTTGTAAATGGTCGGTAGGTATAACTGAGAGGGAAAAAGAACCATAAAATGGGCAATAAGGAAATGGAGGTCTATATATCTAAAAGCATCGCATTTTCATTTGTACCGTTCATGCAAGTATTCTTCTAATCATTTTCTGCGATGCAATCGTATATATATTTTTTCATTTTATATGCATAATTAATTATTTTATAATTTTAGCTGCAGTGTACTAATTCGGGATTGTGCATATGCATTATGTATTTGTAGCCCACTGCGCATTTTTAACATTTTTCAGCGTTCGCATATATTACACCCGTACGTCTTGAGACTTCGGAAGTTTCACAAATCTTATATTTTAACATTGTGTTAATATGACCACATTACCTGCCAGATCTGTAGTCTTTTCGGCTATTCAACCTACTGGGATATTTCATCTTGGAAATTATCTCGGTGCTATTCAAAATTGGCATCTTTTATCATCGGAAAATCCAGAATCAACCTTTTACTTTGCGACTGCTGACTTACATGCTATTACAATGCCAAAGGACGCTGATTTATTAAGACAGTATCGTAAGCAGGCTATTGCTTCGATTATTGCTTCTGGAATAGATCCGAAGACCAAAAATGTGACGCTATTTCATCAGTCATCTGTTCCAGAACACGCAGAGTTATGCTGGATTCTAGGGACCCAGACGGGGATGGGTCACTTAAATCGAATGACACAATGGAAATCTAAACTTAACCTGTCACAATCGGTAAACATTGATAATAACAAGGTCTTATCATCTTTGAAACTAGGTCTATTCAGTTATCCAGTTTTACAGGCAGCAGACATTATCTTGTATAAGGCTACTCATGTTCCAGTAGGTGAAGATCAATCACAGCATTTGGAACTCTCAAGGCATCTAGCTAATAAATTTAATACTACGTTTTGTGAAAAAGATAAACCAATCTTTCCAATACCATCAACATTATTGACGCCTACGAGGAAAGTGCTGTCTTTAAGAGATCCAAACAAAAAGATGTCAAAAAGTGATCCCGATCCTAATAGTAAAATCTTCATTACTGACTCGCCAGATGTAATCCGTACTAAAATCTCAAAGGCAATAACAGATTCAATTCCAGGGGCCATTACGTTTTCTCGAACTGAACGTCCCGGAATTGCAAATTTATTGGCAATTGTAGCAGGTCTAAGGCAAACTACACCAGAAGAAGTGGTAGAGTCATTACCATCATCTATTACAAATCATAAAGAATTCAAAAGTTATGTTTCAGATGAAATCATTGCAGGACTAGAAAAGCCGAGGAATGAATTTGAACGGATAATTAAAGAACCCCAGTACTTGGAAGCCGTTGCAAAAGAAGGTTCAGATTCTGCAAGAAATATTGCACAGGATGTGATGATAGAGGTGAAGAGAGCCGTTGGATTTTTATAAGATATGCTGATGCCTTTGGAAGCATATGTTAACGTTTAATTTGCGATTGTAAAAATCATGTGTTGTATATATTAAAATTGCAAATCAAATATTGATATAAACTAAAAATGCGAGTAGAATATGCGCGTAGTATTGAAAGTTATAATTTTAACAGATGACCCCATTAGTCCTACTAGATTTGGTACTTCTATCGGGATTTTCTTGATTCTTCGTAAGTTTTAATTCAGCATATTATATAAACTAATTACTATTTAAATGAAAAAGTGTGCCTTATAATTATAATTAATGATAATTATAATGTACGGCCATCCGTTTCGAAGACAGAAAAAAATATGTTAGCTCCGTCCTTAAAAGCTTATAACAAAACATTGCAATTAAATTTACACTTACTTCTATATTTAAGAAAAGGTCCAACATCTCAGATCTTACATTGTCATTATTTAATACAGGTAAAAATTCTACTATTATTACTTGTGAAGTTTATAATATTCTAATATTAATATAATTATCATATTTTTGGCCAGAGGTCAACCAAAATTATTCAGTTTTGACGTAAATGACTTAGCACCCTTGCAATTCTAAAAAACGATATAGGCAATATGGACCTACATATATTTATGAATTTAGAGTAACTAATGTTTTCGATTGAAATATGAAATTTAAGATGTTATCTATAATAAATATATCATTTAACAGATAATTAACATTAATGAATTTGGATTGTGATTATGTACATTAATTATATTTTTATTTCAATATTAATATTATATCGCTAATAATAAGCTAGACTTGGAGTTCTAATTAATGCTTCTCTAAATCTGTTAATTTATGATGGACTTATAGGTTTTAAAGACCTTCAAATTACACATAAAAATGTAGATGGTTAGGCCTAGCTAAACTTAAAATTGCGGATGTCTCAACCTTTCCTAGATATATATTGTTAGTTATAACAATAACTAGCTGCTATGGGTATATTGTGGTTGATATAAGACTAATATATAATTATATATGAGCCGCGGGCTATATTTAACAGATTTTTAGTTTTTCGATTGCAATCTTGCGAAGACCGATATATAAATTTTTTTATAATTGCATATCGATGATCTTTCTCTACAGTAACCCAATTACAAACAAAATGACTTATTGAATAGGCATAGCTATTCATTCTCATGAACATGATCAATTGTATCTTTCCATTAGAATTTATTTTATTACCCTAATAGCAATATTAATAATTTCTTAGTTTCTTGAGCTCATAGTGAGATGTGCATGTGCATCTATCCATCTGTCAATGTTAATTACAATACAAAATACCAAATTAATCTTCCAATGGTACTCAGTTAATAGCTATAGCTATCATGATATCTTATAATCATTACATTTGCAAGTAGAGAATAGAAAGAGCATCAATTGCAGTTGTCTTTTTGACACCTACGAAATTGTGCAATTATGTTAAGACTACATCACAAACATCATTATCAGTTTCTCTCTTGTTCTCAAAAGACCCTTATTATATTATCATAGAAGATCACTAAAAATATTTGCAAACATGATACTGCAAGAACTGTGGCTTTGTATACTCATCAACTCTAAATATATAAACTTTTTGTTTCAATTCTAAATTCATAATTCTAGTTTTGAACGGAGAAGTAACAGCCTTAACTTACTGAGAATTATGACTATAATTAGAATATCTTATATTCAAATGAAGTAAAGTTTAAGATATTATAGTGGTTTTACACAATTGAAACATATGTGCTTTAGCTATAACTATTGTTAATTATAATAAAATATCATGTCTATAGCTATAATACCTGATTATAAGTTTATTTATATAAATAAGACAAAAAAATCAATACGACATTAACCACTATATGGTAGTAAATGTAATTAATAATTGAAACCTCGCGAAAATTTCCCTTTTTAATTGTTTATAAATAATAAACTGTTAATTCGATCGAAGTATCTCATAACCACTCTAGCATGTGCAAGGTATTAATTAAACTCAATTAAAAACTGTTAAGTTTCTAGAACTAACCCTCTGGTTTTATTTTGGGTATATTTATGTTAATGGCATAGTATTGCATATAACAGGCAATTTATTATATTTTGTAGATATTAACAGATCAATATTTTATAAGTGCTAGTTAATTATGGGTGGTTTCCTTATCCAGTAATTATTTCATGATTGCTATTGTAATAATTAATCGACTAAAGTCAAAAGAATTATATTATAAACATATATTGTACTTTCTAGAACTTTCAATATTTGCTAAATAAGAATATTGTTCTAACAGACACTTTAATAACTTGAACGTCATCATGAAAATAAATCTATTTAATATTAATATCTCTACAATCTTGGAATTTGCTTGAACTTTATACGCCCGCTTTTCCCATCATAACCAAACTCGATATAAATCTAAAAGTTTTGCAATTGATCAAAAATACTGTAGCTACGTATACACTTTTAGTTTAAGGTAGTTTCTACTTAGAAATTGTGCCAAACGCTTCAATGGATTTAAAATCAAATAGATATACTAATATGTGTCTCTAAATGTGTTCCTGTACCTCTAAATTTATGTTCGAAATTGAATGCAAAGCTGCAGCTAAGAAATCCTACTCACAACTACTATCAAGCAACTTCTTGACTTCTAATTAATAACATTCTTCCTATTCAGCAAACAGGACTATTAAGAATTTAGATATAGTACTAGTATCAGTGCTAGCATCAAGAATCCAAATTGATGATTTTATTTTTTAGATCTGTTGTAGAATCCTCCGCACTTCAATCTGGTTCAAATGAGGGTATGAAACAGGTATTAATTCAGGTCTCATTTTTCTCTTCGTTTAAATACCTTTCCCAGGAGCAAGATTCTTCTTATCTTTTATAGCTACAACCTTTATAACTTCCGTAGAATACAATTGAATATTTTGAAAAAAAGAATTATATGGTGTAACAAATGGTACAACCCCGTCAAGAAACATCACACAAGTATTGTCATAAGAGCGTTTAGTCTTAAGATTTTTTGAACCCAATTAAAGTTGAGAGGAGGAACTTATAACATATCCAAAGAATAAATTTCTCAGTCAAGTTCTATTTTATCTAGCTAGCCTTTTTTTTTTTTTTTTTTTTTGTTCGTTTTAAACAATTACTATTATAAGCGTACACAAATACATATAGGCTAATATAAAACTATTCACCTCCAAATACTCTAATTCGTCCGAGAGCCGCAAACTATAGTATTCATATAAATAAACTAGTAGCTATAATGTAGAATGGAAAACGCTACCGGTATTTAGAAATCAATAATAAAGTACGACTGGCGTGATTTAAAATAAGATAGTGGATAATATGGACTGATTGTGCTTCTAAAGTTTTGGAGCATTAAATGTCTATGGCATTTTATTCTCTTTCATAAGGTGTTATCTGAGTTTTTTGTTTGATTTAATGATCGGAATGAAATTTTACAATAGTTGAGCAATTCTTAACTTTTCTTCGATAAACACAATATAAAGAAGTGCAAATAAATATAACAAACTAACTAACTAAATGCAATAAGAATTTAAAATTTTAAATATCTTAGCCTTAATAAATTGTAACATTACTATGATTATTATGTATTGGCAATTGGTTGTTTTCTACACCACGTGCACCATCACGTGCACCATCGAAATAAAGTTCTTCACTGCATAACAATCACGACCGAAAGAGCATAAATTAAAGTGTCCTATCATTTGAAATTTAACATCAAAACTTGGCTTCTGTCTAGATCTCATCTTTCCATTTTTATTCATTTGATCTTAAATCTCCAAATTCTGAGAGAACTTCTTTTTTACAATCAATTACAATACTCTACTATTTATTAGTACTCAATATCTCATTTTCGGTTTCCATTTTGTTTTATATCTTATAATTTGTTAAAAAGGGATTCTTTATTACTCTTGGTTGCTAATTTAAGGAGTTATTATGTCTTCTGGTAACTTGATTCCTAACGGAGAATATGAAGTTAATGTTTCTCCTTCACTTTTTACCAAAAAAGATTCTGCTGCTTCTCAAAATGAGGGTGTTTTTGCTGTTCGGTGTAAGTAACTTTTGCTGGTGAAATGTAAATGGCAAATTAATAATAAAATTATAGATGGATTTCGGCCCGATTCAATCGATGATACAGCTCCCTTGTTATTAAAAAAAGAAAGCGATAAATATATATTAGAAGCTCAGGCCAAAAACGATGTATGTCATTTGTAAGTTCTGAATGTTTTGTTGGAAGGTACTAATATTAACTGTTATACCTATAGCCTAATGAAGTGGTTACATTTGCTGGAAATCCAACAAAAAGTAATGAGCTTGATTGTATTTTTATTTTTGATCAAGTAACAAAAACATTTTCATTGGAGAAATTAACATCGACGCTTCGGGTAAATGCATCAAGGGGTAAAAAAGCACCAAGGTCAAATGGTACAAGTAGTAACTCCCCTCCTAGTAATAATACTCCAATAAGTCCCATTTTTCGACCACAAACTAGTGATGAGAATGCGATGGATATTGATGAAACTCCTATAGTTAAACCAAAACCAAAACCAAAACCAATCTTCCCATTAAATAATACAAATAATTCAACCAATACAACTAAGAATGATACTCTTACGACTTCTAAAAAAACATCTAATAATAAAATGAAAACAAATCCATTACGAAAACCCAAAAAGCCACGAGCTAAGAAACCGCTTACATTAACAACAAATACAAGCACAAGCACAAGCACAAAGAATGAAGGACAGAACCCTGAATTTTTTGATATACCATCATTATCAAACAGACAAACAGTTGGATCTAAAACTTTACCAAAATCCACAATACCAATCGAAAATGAAATGGAAGAGGAAATTTCAGATGAAGATGATGACGAGGATGGTTTTGGATCATTAGCTAATGAATTAGAAGCGGGGTTGGCTGATATTTCTGCAGAAGTTGGGCCAAATTCTTTAATTAGAGATCCCATGTCAGGTAAACCTAGTGATGAAGAAATAAGTGACGCAGATGATGATGACGACTTTTATTATTCTCAAAACCCTTCTAATATGATAGTTGTTGATGAGCCGCATGCACAGCCAATTGCAACCAATGGATCTGTAGCTTTAGGTGGAAATGGAACAAATGGAGCTAGAAGTGGCCCCATTAGTCTAAAAGGATTATATGCTCCACAAAATGGAAGTGATGATGATTTATCTAGCAGTGAGGAAGAATAATGTTTAATAATAATAATGAAGACTAAAGATTTACGGATATATAATATAAATTACATGATATTATAAATATTTATAAGAAACGCTCAGAAATATAATATTTTGAATTATACTATTATTGTATTTTTTTCGTTAAAGAGATTATGTTCATTATTGTGCAACCATTCCTCTTCCTTGTGCTCCTGCTCTTATAGCCTGTTGAGCAGCTGATGGTTGAGGTTGAGAAGCCTTTTGACTTTCTTCATTTTTAACGGTTTCATCAACAGATAAAATTAAAGTAGCAGCTTCAGTAGCAGATTCTATAGCATTAATTTTAACTAGAGCAGGTTCCCAAACAAAATTATTAAAATTGTTAGCAACTCCTTCATTAATAAAATCTACACCAGCCCAAATATCATTTTTAGCATGTAACATTCGTAATTTATTTAAAATATCAGTACCATCTAGACCACCATTTTCACATAATTGACGTGGAATAATTTCTAAAGCTTTTGCAAAAGCAGAAATGATTAATTGTTGTTTACCAGCAATTGTCATTGAAAAATCTCTTAAATATTTTGAAATTTCCATTTCAAGGGCACCACCACCAGCAACTACTAAATGGTTTTTAATTGCTCTTTTAACAATCATTATAGCATCATGTAAAGATCTTTCGACTTCAGCAATTACTTGTTCAGCACCACCTCTTAAGATTAAAGTACAAGTTTTTGTTTTTGGACAACCTTTAAAAAAATTATATCTTTCACCGCCAACTTGAGCTTCTTCAAAAGTTTCACAAGTTCCTAAATGATTTTCAACATCAATATCCGAAGTTGTTGATTGAATTAAACCACCAACAGCTAATATAACACGATCTAAATCTTGAGAAGAAACTCTACCAGCACAAAATATATCTCTATCAGCAAAATATTGAGTTGCCAAATCACCAATTGGTAATTTTGATAAAACAATATTAGCACCAGTATTTTCAATTGCTTTTAATTTATCAAAAATGATTTGCCATTCAGCATCAACAATTGCTTGATAATCATTAACTTGTTCAACTCTAACTTCAGCATTATCTTTTTCAGCTTTTAATTCTAATTCAACATTAAGACATAAAATTTTAGGATTTTTAAAATGTTTTGGTTGTTGTTCAAAACCAGCATAAGAAAATGTTTTTTTAAAAGCAACACCATCAATAAATAAAGAATCTTCAAACCCACCACCAGATATTTTTTTAATACCAATTAAATTTTCATCTAAATCATCTTGATCTAAAGATAATACAGCATCAACAACCATTTTTGTGAAAAATAAAGAGTTTGCTTTAATTAATTTTGAAGACATTGCAGTTGTAGCACATCTTTCTAATAATTCTCTAAATTCTTTTTGGTCATCTTTTTGGATATTAACAGCCAATTCACGAATTCTTTTGGCAGCAAGTTGGGATGCTTTCCTATAACCTTTGTTAATAACATGGGTTGCAATTCCTTCATCAACAAATTGTTTTGCTTGTTTTAGTAATTCGCCAGCTAATAATGTAACAGAAGTTGTACCATCACCAACTTCAGCATCTTGAGATCTTGAAATGTCAACTAGAACCTTAGCAGCAGGATGAACAACATCTAATAGTTTTAGAATTGTTGCACCATCGTTTGAGATTGTAGTTTGACCACTGGAATCAACAATCTTTGGTAGTAAAGTTAGATCAGATCAATATTAATAATGGCATAATATAAACAACATACCAATATATCAGAACCATAAGGACCTAGAGTAGATTTCAGAGTATCCTGGATCGCCAAACATGCGTTGATATTACTTATGATCTGGCCTCTTCCCTGAGATGAATCGGTCCCCTCTTTCAGGACGACGATAGTTGGTGTTTGTCCTCCAAAACTCATTTGTGTATGATATTTCGCGAAAAGTGAAGACTGTGGAATCTTTGCAACTTTTCCAGTTTCTCTTTTTCTGGCGGTGGTCTGAGCACGGCAGCGTATATGTCAGCATGCGTATTTCCGGAAGTATGACTGCTGAACATACGGGAACATTCCACTGATCGTTTGTTTACTGGTAGCTACAGGTATAAATCTCGATACTCAAACAAAGACTGGTAGAAAGTTGCAGTTTGAAAGCTTCAAGCAATATTCATGTCCGTAGATTATTCCTCCGGAATGACGCGGGCCTTAACGGTTGAGATACGAACTGCCCGCCCCGCCGTCCCCCGTCGTCCCTCTTCCACGTACAGTCTCCGGAGGAACCAGAGACACGGGAATCATTCCAATTATACCAACGCGGATAGGTCAGAACCGTCATTAAGAACAACAAACCCTCTTTTCTTCAGTCGTATTTTTTCATTTCTTATTTGTTATCATTTTTCTTCATTTTTGTATATATAATCTAGATACAGCAATCAATTTTACTGGACTTTTAGGGTGTTTAACTTTTGTGTACTACTTTACTACCCTTCCCCCTCCTTACTTTTCCAGTTATTTTTTCATATTTATCATAATCAATACCAAACTTCTGGTGTTCTTCTCCCGGTATTTCTCTGCCAAAAATAATTCAATTTTGTATATTCTAATGTCATGTCTAAACTAAATAATGAATCCGCCTTCTCTCATACTTCACGGTTTTCCCAGAAAATCGCCTCTACCGCCCAAACTTTGGTTTCATCAGATCTTTCATTAATTTCTTCTCCTGCTTATACGAATGCGATATCGGATATAACTGGTTTAAACAAGTCTACACAATTACAACGTCGGAATCAACAAACCAATTCCACTAGTTTCTCAGAAGATTTTGATCAAGATTTAAGACGGAAAAATTCAAATAAAACAAAGAAATATTCAAATGCAAGAGGTTTATTCGGTTTCACAAGTCAAGAAGTTTGGAAATCAAAATTATCTAAGAAAGAAATTGAATATAAAGCATTAACAAGATTAAGTGATGAATTATTAAATGATTTACCTCCAACGAATAAAAATGATTCTTTTAGTTTATACCAAGGATTTGAGGCATCATTACCGGATATTAATGATCAATTAAAATCAATTTATAATGCAAAAAATAAAAATAAAAATGCAAAACTATTAACTAATGGTACAACTTCAAATGGTTCAAAAGCTTTAATATTAACTAATAATGAACAAGAACAAGAACACGAAGATGATGCTTTTGATCTTCGGGATACAAATTTCGAAAACTATACTTTTAAAGATCCTTTTAATTCAAATAAAATTCATAATTCAAAATCTTTAAAAAAATTATATTTTTATAAAGATAATTTAGATCATAAAGTAGATTTATTAGAAATTAGAAAAAATTTAGCATCAAGTGAAATTCGTGAATTAGATGCAAAAATCGTGAAATTACAATCAATGAGAGGAATAGTTTTCAGAAGAGTTGCAAATTTAGAGCAAGAACAAATCATGTTAGAAAATCATAGACCTGAAATTGAAGAAAAAATTGAAGAATTAATTCAACAAGGTATTACAGAAGATACTACTGATATAGATGATGATGTTGAAATTGAAAATGATAATAATAAAACAGAAGATAAAGATGATGAAAATTCTTTTGAACATCATAGATCAACATCGCTTCAATTAAAAAATAATGAAGATTTTAATGATTTATATCAACCAGAAAATGAATTCTTATCACAATCAATTTATACAAAATTACAAAAATCTCCATCATTATCATCAACTACAACATCAACATCAACTCCAATTAAAAAGAAAAATTCATTTTTTCAAAAACGAAAACAAATAAATCGTAAAATAAAACCAACATTACAAAATTTTTGTAAGCCAGGTGAATCAATAAATAAATTTAAATCTCATTCAAATTCAATAACTTGTCTTGATTTTAATATACCTTTTGGAACATTAATTACTGCATCATTGGATAATACAGTAAAAGTATGGGACTTATCTGCTGCTGCTTTTAATGAAATTAATAATAATAGTGCATATAAGAAAAAAAGGAAAGAAAAGATAAAAATTGGTGAATTAAATGGTCATGAATCTTATGTTAAATGTATGCATATGGAAGATAATATTGTTGTTACTGGATCTGCTGATAATACATTGAAATTGTGGGAACTTGAAAATCTTAATATGGATGATGATTATGAAGAAGAAGAAGAATGTTGTATTTATACATTTAGAAGTCATGTTGATGAAATAACTGCATTATATTTTAATGGTTATAATTTAGTTAGTGGTTCCAAGGATAAAACAATAAGACAATGGGATATGCATACGGGGAAGTGTTTACAAACACTTGATGTTCTTTGGGCTGCTTCAAATATAGCTTCACCTACTTCTTCAACTTTACCCGTTATAAATAATATAGCATCTTCATCATTGAATTATGAACAAAATGATGATTTTGATGTCACATTTATTGGTGCTTTACAATGTTTTGATGCTGCTTTAGCAAGTGGTACAGCAGATGGAATCATAAGACTTTGGGATTTAAGAACAGGTCAAGTTCATAGATCATTAATTGGCCATACAGCTCCAATAACAACATTACAATTTGATGAAAGACATTTAATAACTGGTTCAATAGATAAAAGTATTAGAATATGGGATTTAAGAATGGGTTCAATAGTTGATCATTTAAATTTTGATTCTGGTATAATAAATTTACAATTTGATTCAAGAAGAATTGTTTGTTCTACAATGAATGATAGTACTGTCAAAATATATGATAGAGCTACTGAAAAACTATGGGAATGTGGTGATGGTGTTAACAATGAAAATTCCGAGTTTATTAATTATGTAAGATATAGAGAAGGTTATTTAGTAGAAGGAAAAAGAGATGGCACAATAGGAAGCTGGGCATGTTAATATTAATAGAAAACATAATATATTTTAGCTATATAATAATCTGTATATTTTCAATAATTTTTATATTTATAGCAGATTATGTTATATATATACTGTATAATACTTAGCAAATATTTAGCTTAATGGTGGCTTAAATTAAGCGAAATGACAGTAAATTATAACCTACGGCTGATACTTGCATATACCGTAATACACTACATTGCAATATTGTACTAATTATAGGTTTCTATTTTACAGACGTTGACATATATATGTGATATATTGCCAACTAATAACATAAATTAATGTACAATAAACGATTAAGTGTCGCTCATAAGACTCTGAGAATCATCGCCAAGTTCTTTCTTTAATAACATATCAAACAACTGTTCCTTTTTACACCATAGTCTCCTTTTCTTCTCCGTTAACTTGGATAGATCACCAGATAGCTCATTCTCCAATTCCAATTCCCATAATAACTTTCTTTTTAAATGTCCTAATTTGTCTTTCAATTCATCAAGTGATTGTAAATTGTCAATCTCGGGATCACTTTTGTTTTCTATCGAATCATTTGTCTTTGACTCGGTTTTCTTACTATGCCCATTTGTCTTATTATTATTACTATTTGCATGCTTTTGAGTTCCTTCTTTTTGAGTTTCTATTTCTTCCTTCTCGGGCCGTGGTTGGTCTAATTGACTTCTATACTTCCGAGCTGAAGGTGCAACACTACTTAGATCGGGTAAAGTATCGGGACTTATTATTATTGGCTCATTCTTCAGTATGTGTGAATGTGTATGTTTTGTTAGTTTATAATTTTTTCCAACTCCATATATTGTACATATTCCTTCCTGATGCCACCATGGTAAGGAGTCTACTGACTTATTTGGGTTTGCTTCATGAACTGTCCTCATATGCTTAGCAAGAGCGTCTGAGCGTGTAAAATTTTTATTGCATTCAGGAATAATACAATAGAATGGCTTTTCACCAGTGTGACTTCTCATATGTGAAACTAGGGCAAATCGAGACGGCTGTAATATCCCCATTCGTGTGCATCCTGACCATTCACATGTATATTTTGGTTGTCGAACTCCAATGTGTACCTCGACTAAATGGCTTACTAAAGAAGGTCTAGTTGGTAAAGTAGCATCACATCCCGCCCATCTACATACAATCTTTTCTTTCCTTCTTTCTTCATCAAAGTCTGACTCGTCAGAAGCTGTATCATAGCACATATCGGAAAAATTTGAGGAGTCTGAGTCGTCTTCATTCCCTAGTTGTGGCATTGTCCTGTCTGCCACTGGATGGGTTAGTGGAATGTCTGTGCTCATTGTGAAACAAATTAATTAACTAGAAATGAGAGAAGTGAGTGTTGAGTGTAGACAAAACTCTGTTGAAGGGGTGGATGGCTGTTTACCCGTGCAACATGTGAAACTAAATTTAAAGGTTTCCCCGCTATGCTTATAAAAGGAGCTAGACATCTCAAATATATCAAAATCAAAAATGCCAAACACTCTCGATTCTTCATTCCTACAAAGAACTTCCTTTAAACCAGACACCTTCAAGGGAAAGGTTGTTTTTGTCACTGGAGGTGCCGGGACAATTTGTCGTGTTCAAGTTGAAGCCATGGTTCTTTTAGGTGCAAATGCATCCATTATTGGAAGAAACGAAAAGAAAACCCTTGATGCTGCTAAAGAGATATCCAATATACGTCCTGGTGCAAAGGTGATTGGAATTGGTAATGTAGATGTTCGAGATGTTAAGAGTTTAGTTTCTGCCGCTGAAAAAACCGTCTTGGAACTTGGTAAAATCGATTTTGTTATTGCTGGTGCAGCCGGAAATTTTATAAGTGATTTTAATCATCTTTCTTCAAATGCTTTTAAATCAGTCATTGCAATTGATCTATTAGGTAGTTATAATACTGTCAAGGCAACTTTTGGAGAATTGAAGAAAAATAAAGGCGTACTTTTATTCGTTTCTGCTACTTTACATTATCAAGGTGTTCCTTTCCAATCACATGTCGGTGCTGCTAAAGCTGGAATTGATGCTCTATCACAGGCTCTTGCCGTTGAATTCGGTCCATTGGGTATCCGCTCTAACGTAATTGCTCCAGGAGCTATTGGTGGAACAGAAGGAATGGAAAGATTACATAATGATCCTGCTGGTCTGATAAAACATGTTCCATTACAAAGATTGGGTAAAACTGAAGATATTGCTGATGCTACTTGTTATTTGTTTTCACCCGCCGCGAATTATGTAACGGGAACAAAGCTAGTTGTTGACGGAGGATTATATCATTTTGGTGCTGGGCCTGCAAGTTCTGCAGTTTATCCTGATGTTATAGTTAATCAACTTAATCTACCTGGAAAATTATAATGCATTGGATGTTATAATACCTATTTTTATCTATATCTTTTAATATATAAAATTCAATATAAGTGCAAGTATGTAATTATAAATCAATTTTAAGGCAAACCAGATGTTCCTTTTCATTCCAGATAGATTGTTTAGTTTGTGATTTCCACAACTTGATCAACTCCTTCATATGAAGGAACTTCAACATTCCATTTTTCTGCCAAATCTTTCCAAACGAATCTACCTCCAACAAAATGTCGCCCTTTAAAAAATTTGGCCGCTGGTTTGGGTGCCGTTAAACTAACCAAAACCTCCGGATGGAACTTGGATGCCGTCTTATTCGGACCATCATCAACATCCCATGATGATGGAATATCTACACTGATAACGGGTGTTTTTTCTTCATCAGACTTAATTGAATTATTTTCCAAAACATCAATTACTTTATCAAAAGGTGGTCTAATAGGTGGATGAAATGAAAACCCAAATAATGCATCAATAATTGAATTTGTTTTTAATACTTCTTCATCATCAAATTTATCAATAAATTCAATTCCAAAATTTCTCAATTGAGTTTCTAATCTTTTAAATAAATCACCCTTTGTTTTAATTGGGTAAAAAACTTTTGGTATATAACCAAATAATTGAAGATGTCTTGCAGCAACTAAACCATCACCACCATTATTTCCCGGACCTACCAATATAAGAACCTTTGGATATTTTGATGGTGGGTACGTTTTATAGACTGCCTGTGCTACTGATAAACCAGCTAGTTCCATTAATTGATCAATAGAGAACCCACCTGTTGACATTAACTCCCTATCAAGCTGGGCTGCCGCTTTTGCTGCAATTACCTTGAAAGTGTCAGATGTTAGCTTATTTTCGAGTGATAGCAGCCGTAAGCATATCAACATACTTTAAAGGACATTATTTAATGTATTTTATAATTCACAAGAGATTAATTGAATGCTGAAATAAAACTTAAGAAGATCTGGTGATCTCTTATAAATCAATGATTATACCACATTACAGCTATATTAGAATATCTTAAATCTCAATTAGGATGTTGAATATTAAGGAACTTCTCATAGCATTATAATAAATCATAGCTAAATCTCATGATTTACTACTGTCATGATCATATTAACTTATTAAATGTTTTAGGAGTTAGTGCTAACTCTGCATCGTGTACCTATGTTAATTTGAAATAAGCCCCAATATACACTACTACTAGTACTCTGACAGTGGTTGAGGGAAGTCAAGTGTATTTAATAGGATTTTAAAGCTTATGATAACACTTATACAAATTAAATATAATGTGTATGTTTTATGATGAAATTTAAATTATCTTTTCTGTGAACTGTGATTTTTCCTACATCCTCAGGTCCTGAGACAGAATCCCGAAAACCTCGTTCAAAGGGTGCTTGGCCGAGTGGTCTAAGGCGTCAGATTTAGGTTCTCCTTTAAAAACTCTGATATCTTCGGATGCGCGAGTTCGAATCTCGTGGCACTCAATAAATTTTTGCTTCCTCAAAAGTTTACACGTGTAGCTGTCAGAAAGAGCTAAACGTGCCAACTCTACCAATTGCAAGTGCCCTGTGGCCCTAGGTGTATTTATTGAATTTCTTCCACACGTTTCAGTCCTCAAAATAGAGGGGTTTTGACCTTTTAATCACATGAAGAACTTACGAGTAGCCACTGCATTGTGGGACATGTTGCTTTTCCTCCAGAAATCTGGGGATTAGAGAGCCATAATTAATATTTTAGTCTCTCATTCTGGGCATTCGAATTTGTGTTTTTTCCGGCTTCAGTCAAACATCTCTGATACCATTGAGTCGGCTTGCCATCAGGAATCTTTCTACAATTTTTGTGATTAAAGTTAAACTCATGAAATTAAGTTAATAATCAGCTTTTGGGAGGTGGAGAAAAAAAAGGAACTAGCAATATTTTTTCTGGAGACTGTATTTAGTTGTTTCTTTTTGGGTATCATAGGAAAATTTGTTTATCTTTTTTTTTTTACTTTATCATTTTATTATAAATTATAAAAATCTATAAAAAGGTTAAAACGTAAGTTTCCCGCTCTAAATGAGAGATAAAAAGTAACTATTTTGGTCTCTAGCAGGATCGAACTGCTGATCCCCGCGTTATTAGCACGGTGCCTTAACCAACTGGGCCAAGAGACCAACGATGAAGGGGTGATATTGGCTTCCTAGTCATCAGAATTTAGTCCTCATATTCCTGTCGACGTATGTTATATAGTTTCTAGTTGGTCATTTAATTGAAAATTATGTGCATAGTTAAAAAAAAAGATTAGAGATTAGTTCGTCTATAATATATAAGCGCGCGCCAATTTCCCCACTATTTTATCTGTTTGTTCTTTTCATTAAGTAATACCCTCATTAATATTGTTTCAATTAGATTTGAATTCCATCGCTAGATTCGCTGCTAAAAGCTTATAAGTGATTTCCAAAAGGGAGAAAGAATTAATAATAAATGGTAGAAATTATACCTTGCAAAAGATATAATAACGTAGTAATTGTATGAAGCTATATAATATTCCTATACATGGATTTGATCAGTTCTACCATTATAATAAATTTCTAATTGAAGATGCTTTATTGCATTATATTTTTAATATATTGTTACTCCATGGAGAAAAATATCTCATTTGGAAATATAATTGACATTAATATTAATGGTATTGTACATTGTAGTTCAATTGTATTAACGGTGGGGGAGGTAATTGAATTAATATACAATTGGCCATGGAATATTTCTTTGATAATGATATCGCTAAGTTCTTTGTTAACGTTAATATAATTAAATTTGTTTAATTATACAAAGAGGAACCATGTTGCAATTGGGCTTTTGGTGGAGGGGAAATAGAGTTGGGGGTTAGGTCATATCACCGTAGCTATAGCCAACGATTGAGTTCATACCGTTATATAATATTACCCATGAATCTGTTGTATTTTCCCTTTTCCTTCGTGGTAACGTAGGATATATCTCTGATAAATAAATATGAACTTCATAGCTATAGAAAACTTGGAATGTGGTTATTTGTAGCTCTAGCGCTATTTTGTTGGAACCTATTTTAAATTCCATATATGCTCTGCAAATTCTCCACTGTAATTATAACAAAATAACATTGAAGGTCTCGAGCACAAACTCAAGCTGGGCTCTTAACTAAACTTCATCATTAACAATGAACGTTGACTATATATCTATAATGAAGTCAAGTAGAGCTGTAATATTATTATCACAAACGTTTATCTTCGTTAAGCTTCTATATAAAGTACTTCCACTTAATTTAGGCCACCTTTTAAGAAATTACTGGTATATGGAAACAACGTATACGATGCTGACCATAGCTATAGCCAATCATACAATTGTCGCGGACAGTGATGGCGAGAATTATAATTATAATATCAGTATCAAAGATAATATTCTAATATTCCGAGCGGGAAACAATAATATTGAATACAAGTTGTATTCGGCTGCATAAATGATCTGAAAAATATTAAATCAGATTTATAATCACTTATTGTCGATTTGTCATAGAACTATGCATGCATTTTCGTTTAATCAAAACATGAGAGTGCAATTGTGATGTGAAGGTGGAGGAATACGGAGATGTCAAGTCTGAAAGAAAAGATTAAGTTTTCAACTAGCCGGCCAACTGCATATCCATTGGACCATGCTACAAGTTTACCGGAATATTATACAATTATGGGATGAACATGGCATGCAATTCTCAGACTCCGCTGCAAGAATTACCGTAATATATTATTCCTGAGCATGATCATAGAAGATCGCCGAATGTCGAACCTCCAGTTGTGAAGACATATTGGCTGCGTGGGCTCCTCCAGTCTCAAGACCCGGAATTGGCGTGTTAGGTGGCCTTTTTAAAGATTCCCGAACCTAAATAGCAGACACGCTATGTTCACCCTCACTTTAAATAGTGCTGGAGCAGGCCCAGTCCCAATCCGACGGTGAGGAGTGGACAAACAAAAGATCTAATTTTTAAATTTAATTTATTATTTTAAAAGATGGAGATTTTGCGGAGGACTAAAATTATATGCACCTACGGTTTTAACTATAAGCATGGTTACGTATAAAACAGACACTTTTTCCGTCCAACCTCTTTGCTCCTTTTCTTTCTTCTTCGCTACTTCCATCCGATCTTTCCCTTAAATTTCCGTTTGGTTTCCAACTTATTCCTTATTATTTATTATTCTCCATGAGTGTTCCTCTTATTGCTTCCGTCGATGTCGGTACCACATCCACAAGAATCATCTTGTTTTCCAAGCAAGGTAAACCGATTTTAACCCATCAGATTGAATACTCCACAACTGCTTCAATGAATAAAGATGATAAATTCTCACCAACTGGTACCTCCAAATTATCCGCCGAGGGTATTAGAATTAGACCAGGTAGACATTTAGAAATTGAATCTGGTAAAAATGTTGAAGGTCCAACCTTAAGATTCCCCGAACCTGGTTGGGTTGAGGTTGTACCAAGTCATATTGTTGGTAATGTTTTAAAATGTTTATCGATTATCGGTAAAGATTTAAAAAAACTAAACTCTTCAAGATCAAACGGTGAAGACTATTATATTTCTGGTTTTGGTATTACAAATATGAGAGAAACAACTATTTTATTTTCAAAAAAAACTGGTTTACCTTTATATAATGGTATTGTTTGGAATGATACAAGAACAAATGCAATTGTTGCAAGAATTAAAAAATCCGTTTCCGCTGAAAGATTAGAAGAAATTAGAAAATTATCTGGTATTCCAATGTCTTCTTATTTCTCTGCTCTTAAACTACAATGGATGTTTGAAAATGTTCCAGCTGTTCAAGAAGCTTATGAACAAAATGATTTAATGTTTTCAACCGTTGATACTTGGTTAATTTATACTTTAACAAAAGAGCATGCACATGTTACTGATGTTACAAATGCTTGTAGAACCATGTTTATGAACATCGATACTTTGAAATATGATGATGAATTACTTGATTTCTGGAAATTGGATAAAAAGAAGATTAATTTACCTGAAATCAGATCATCTTCTGAATTATACGGTCATTTTGCAATTACTAAAGAAACAATTAAAAGTTTAGGTATTGACGTTGATACAAAGGATCTAGAATATATTTCAGATGTACCAATCGCTGGATGTCTTGGTGATCAATCTGCCTCAATGGTTGGTCAATTAGCTTTCGAATCTGGTAGTGCTAAAAATACTTATGGTACTGGTTGTTTCTTACTTTATAATACTGGCCATGAAAAGATGATTAGTAACAACGGTGCTTTAACAACACTTGGTTATTGGTTTAAAGATTTACAAGGTGATGATAAAAAACCTTGTTATGCTTTAGAAGGTTCAATCGCTGTGGCAGGTTCTTCTGTTCAATGGTTAAGGGATAATTTAAGATTAATCAACAGATCTGCTGATGTTGGTCCATTAGCTTCACAAGTTTCAAACACTGGTGGTGTTGTATTTGTTCCTGCATTTTCTGGTTTGTTTGCTCCATATTGGGATTCAGATGCAAGAGGTACAATTTTTGGTATTACTCAATATACAAACTCTTCTCATATTGCAAGAGCAGCTATTGAAGGTGTTTGTTATCAAACCCTTGCTATTTTAAAAGCAATGGAAAAGGATTCAGGTATGGGTTTGAAGATTTTAAAGGTTGATGGTGGTATGTCTCAATCCAATGAAGTTATGCAAATTCAATCTGATATCTTGGGTGATGAAGTTACAGTTGAAAGAATGGGTATGCCTGAATGTACTGCTTTAGGTGCTGCAATTGCTGCTGGTTTATCTGGTTCAGTTGGTCTTTGGAAGAGTATTAAAGAAGTTACTGATTCAATTGGTAATGGTGTCGGTGGAGACAAATTCACTTGTACTTCTGATGAAGAAAAAAGAAATGCTGATTATAAAAGATGGGAGAAAGCTATTGAAAGAGCTAAAGGTTGGATGGCCGATGAGCTATAAGCTTTTTAATTTATCATGATGATAAAAAAGAGATGACTATAAATTGTCTTCTTATTAATATTATTATTATAAAAATATGTTCAATATTGCCAATTGTAAGTATATATAGTAGTTGAGTTATTAATGTGTAATGATGATTTTTATTTTTAATCTATATATATTTATGTATATTGTTGAAAGCTTATATATAGATTAATTTTCATATATTTTAACGGACGAATCCTAGATCTACTTCGATATTTCTGTATTTCAAATACAGAGTGTTATTGTGAAAGATTATAGCACCAGGTCAAGAACGAATTTAAAATCACGATTTTTATTTAGGGTCATGACCCGAAAGAAAAGCATAAGTTTATTCTTGGCCTGTTTGTATACAAACAACACAAAATTCACACTCAATTATATCAGCAGTAGGATTTTCAATTAATTGCAAGTCTGTGTTCATGACGACTGCATATGTCGTTACGCCGTTTTACAGTTATATCTATAGAAACTGCCAAATATGGCTATAGCTATGTATCAAAATGCAGCAGGCTCGTGATATTTTTGCTGTAGATCTTCTGAATTTGTCCTTATCTTTTAAAATTAAATATTTCAGTTGTGATTTCCAGAATTTCTCGTAAGCGCGCGAATCAGAATGCTGCCACGGTTAGAATACAAACAACGTTAGCACAATATTAATCGGCCCCGGGCCTTGGAATTAAGAGACATTAATATTCTATTTATCACCATATGCATCGATATCGGTGGAGAAACGGCCAAGAAGAGGGACAAGGAGGCATAATTAATATAGTCTAATTTTAGTCTGGTTCTTGTTATGATATTTATAAAAATGTTAAAAGCAGCATAGCTGATTAACCATAATAGCTTTTTCCGCTATTCTCATTGGCTGATTCCTTATCAGAACGGCTAACGCTATATTTATCTATATTCATCTTATATTTATACATGATATAAAATGCCCTAAATGTCCGTTTATTCGACTTCTGTCTCTGATTTGTTTCTCGTTTTCCATTTATTATGTCTTCTTCAATCGTCTCAAGTACCGCCACTCTTCAGAAGTATCTCGACCTCCCACAAAACGGTAAGGTTATAGCTGAATACGTTTGGATTGATGGTACAGCTTCTCTTCGTTCGAAAGGTAGAACACTCAATAAAAAACCCTCAAGTGTTAGTGAATTACCAGAGTGGAATTTCGACGGTTCTTCAACAAACCAAGCACCTGGCCATGACTCAGATGTCTATTTAAAGCCTGTCTCCTTCTACCCAGATCCATTCCGTGGAGGTGATAATATTGTTGTTTTAGCTGAATGTTGGAATAACGATGGTACCCCTAATAAATTCAATCATCGACATGAAGCTGCTAAATTAATGGAAGCTCACAAAGATTCAAAAGTTTGGTTTGGTCTAGAACAAGAATATACTTTATTCGATCAATATGATGATGTCTACGGTTGGCCAAAAGGTGGGTTCCCTGCCCCACAAGGTCCATACTATTGTGGTGTTGGTGCTGGAAAAGTCTTTGCAAGAGATGTTATCGAAGCCCATTATAAAGCTTGTCTATACGCCGGTATTGAAATCTCGGGTATCAATGCCGAAGTTATGCCATCACAATGGGAATTTCAAGTTGGACCATGTGAAGGAATCAAAATGGGTGATGAATTATGGATCGCTCGTTACTTCTTACATCGTGTTGCTGAAGATTTTGGTGTTAAGGTTTCTTTACATCCAAAACCACTTAAAGGTGATTGGAATGGTGCAGGTTGTCACACAAACGTTTCAACCGTTGCAATGAGAAAACCAGGCGGTATGAAATACATTGAAGAAGCAATTGCTAAATTGGGTAAAAGACATGCCGAGCATATCGCTTTATACGGTACTGATAATGAACAACGTTTAACAGGTAAACACGAAACTGCTTCCATGTCTTCCTTTTCATATGGTGTTGCAAATAGAGGTGCTTCTATCAGAATTCCAAGATCTGTTAGTAAGGAGGGTTATGGATATTTTGAAGATAGAAGACCTGCTTCAAATATTGATCCTTATTTAGTGACAGGTATTATGGTTGAAACCATCTGTGGTTCAATCCCTGAAGCCAATATTGTTGCTGATTTCAAGAGGGAAAGTGCTTAATCTATTTAGCTTATTTCGCTGTTGGATAAACTGAGATGAAACAACTTATGGTTATGATACACGATTTTTTTCCTTTCTATTTCTAAATTTTTTTTGATAAATAAAAATATATATTATATTGACAAAAGAACAGAAGTTATAAAGTTTGATCATATTTATTATCCTAGAAATTGAAAAACATAACGCTATAAAACGAAGAGAAAAAATGTAGTTGCTAATATAAGATTCCATATACTAATTAGCTGTAAGAATACTGTAGTGTTCGAAACGATCATGCTGGCTGGCCATTGGTGTGGTGGTACTGTTCATGGCGCTTCTGGAACTAGTAATCTCTAAGCTGCTGTATAAAAGGCTCATTAACTATATTTTTATAATGTTAAACAAAATGTCAAAAATAAAGATACAACTTTATAACTTTCAAGTTATATAAAAAGTATACTATACCTCGTGATCCATTGATATCGTCTTCAAGTTCACGTGTTGGTAATCTATAACCATTTAAGGGAAGACTTTGGCAGTATGAAATAACAAATTGTAATGACATTTTTGAATTATAAGTGGCGATAAATATTAGTGAAATCTTAATGAATGAAGAGAAACGTTTAAACGAATTGTTAGTGCTTTTTATACATTCTCAAAACGGTTTTATTTGATTCAATTTAGGTCACAACACCACAAAAATTTACTATAAGGTCATTTGTATTAATTTAGGATCATCGTAATAAAAATTCCAAATTTACGGATTGGGAAGTGAAGAGCCATTCGCCGATTGTGTGGTTGAGGTTAGGAACAGAAAGAAAGAGAGGAAAAGAAGATATTAAAACCCTAAATTGGCATCTGCATGAATACTGTGATCGGATATGGGATAAGATCAGTTTCGGGTTTTAGGTTTTATAACCGACTACACATGCACCCACCATAGTCTCTAGTTCAATTATATATAATGATTTTGTTTAAACATAGTATAAATCATGTAATGGCGTTACTAGTTATATATAAATTAAGTCTAGCGATAAATCACGAAAGAAATTATGTTCAGCAATTATAAATTAAAAAAAAGTTTTGCTTTACAAAAATGAGATATTACTATAATAATCGAGATTAGTAGATCTAAATTTGAGTTCCGGAAATGGTTTGTCGGATTTTGAAACAATTTCGGGTTTGAAAATTTAGAGATAAACCGAAACTTTACATAAAGGGAAATGTTATATAAAGCCTGAACAACACAACAGGTGGTGTAATCATCATAATTATAAATTTTAAATGAATCAGAAATATTTAGCTCAGAATTATGGTTAATAACTTAATATTAAATGGTGGGGAGTGCCCGTTTTGGGATATTTTGAAAATCACTTCTAAATAATTCTAATTGATCTTAGTTCAATTGAAATCAATATTGATAATATTATCAATTTTATATATAAAACAAATTCAAGACAAATTATATCAAAACTTAAGAACATATCTTTCAAACAAAATCTAAATGAACGAAGTTATATATATACTTATATTATAAAGCATTAAATCAAAATCAATAAATATAATAAAAATTCTTTAGTCCCTAATTTATTCTAAAATTTTAGAATATAATTATAAGGAGTCATGTATAAACATATTGTAAAAGAAAACAAATCGGAAACAAATTAAATTGTAAATTTAAACCAACACTTCACTTAACTTCCCCTTATAAAATTTCAATTATAGAGCATTCTTTTTGGTAAGGTAATCAAATCTTGAATATGTATATCCAATAAAAGGTAAATCATCTCTTGATACTTTATTCAGATTCCTTCCTTGTTGTTGTTGTCTCGCATTAGCTTGTATCATTGCTGGAGAATCAGGAATATTCTCTAATTCATCAAGTGGGAAAAATCTTGTATCAGTACTTGAATCAAGTTTTGGTACAAATGGTGCATCAACTTTTCTAATTGTATCCCAACTAACACCATGGAAAAATGGATGATTTTTAATTTCATTTGCTCCACGGTAGGTTCCGATACGATTATCAACAGATGTTAACAAGCGTTTTATAAGATCTTCTGCTTCAGGTGATAAATGAACATCATCAGGAAATTGTAATGATTCCTGCCAATTAACAATTTTTCGATATGTTTCTTGTGGGGTTTCTGAACAAAATGGTGGCCATCCAACCAGGCATTCAAACATGATTGCACCAAGTGACCACCAATCACATTCTTGACCATAACCCTTTTGAATAAATATTTCGGGTGCAATATAATCTGGAGTTCCAACAGTCGAATAAGCCATTAATCTACGTGATTTTCTCCATGTTTGTATTTGTTCTCTATTTGACATTGTCAAATTAATCGCATCAATAACTGAGGACCTATTCGGATTTGTAGGAGTTTTATTCATTAACTTTTTGTAATAATTTGAATCATGTGTCTTATGAAACCCGGTTGATAATCCAAAATCTGATAATTTAATATGTCCTTTAATATCAATAAGAATATTATCTGGCTTAATATCCCGATGTACAAACCCTAATTTATGAACAGCTTCAATTGCTAAAATACATTCAGCCATATAAAATCTTGTAATATCCTCAGTAAATATTTGCCATCGAATCAACATTGTCATTAAATCACCACCTGGTAAGAATTCCATGATTAAATATAAATAATGAGCATCTTGAAAAGAATAATATAAAGATACAACCCAAGGAGAATCACTACCAGCTAAAATATCTCTTTCAGCTTTAACATGAGCTAATTGATCTTTTTTATACATTTCACTTTTTAAAAGTGTTTTCATTGCATAAATCTTACCTGTGTCCTTTTTTTGAGCTAATCTAACTTCACCAAAAGCTCCTTTACCAATTACTTTAACAGTTTCAAAATCATCTAACGATAATCTTGTTCTTCTTAATCTTAAAAATTGAGATTCTTTGCTACCTAATGATTGTAATTGTCTATTTTTTTTCTCTTCAGATCCACGTTGAGAACTTAAAATTGTTTCTAAATCAACATTACGCTGGTTCCTTTCAATTGCATGTTGTACAGTATTTTTAAAAAAATTCTCAATTTTTAATTTAACAGATGAAGCCTTTTCTTGTGTTTGTTTGGAAAAAAGATCAGGAAATCTTTCAAATGTGGCATAATCAATCGGGGCTTGATGTGATTGGTAGGGAGAGTAATGTTGATGTACATGATGAACTCTTTGGGGCGAGGGAGTTCTCAGAGATCTATTACTATGGAGACTTAGATTCCCCGTACTTGAGTTAGTTGTCATTCCAGACGCATATAGTCTTGGTGAAGGAATCTTGGGATAATTCCCCATTGGTGGTTTTAATATTGGGGTGTTTGAAGATAAAAAACAATTTGAGTTCGATTGTATAACCGGACTTAAGTTACTTCCTACGCTAGCTGGAGATGATTGTTTTGGGGAAGAGGATATTGAGCTTGAAGGAGGTGAAAAGAACTGATTTGGCGGACATAAAGAAGGTTGTGGTTGCACTTCTCCATGAACAAATCCCAAGTACTGCTGCATCATTTGTGTCTCATCCTGCACTTGGTACTGAAAGTTATCAGAAGTATTATTCATGTTTTGATTTAGAGTACTCGGTGTGTTAAAGCCTTGTAAGGAGGAGTAAGAGAGTTGTTGTTGATCAAAATCAGAGAAGTTTTGTGCTTCCGGAGGAGTGTTATGATTTGAGTACATTCTCTCCCATAAAATATCGAGAAATTCTTTCAGATCAGAAATTTAGAGGTACCGGTAGAGAAAGGAAAACAAATTATAATGTTTGAAATGCAAGGAGCGTACTTTATGCACATAATATGCATCTCGTATTACCCTCTCAATTTTTCTGCCGTGTCACCCCACCGGAAGGAGTAATTCACGTTGCACTGCGGCTGCAGGCTTCTTCGAGAAAAGTAAAAAATCACAATAACATTTTTAAATTTTAATTGTGGCTCAACTCTCATATTTATCTTCAAAACATCGACGGCAATCTAATACGAAATAGACATTTATTTCACTTATAATTGAGCCATTCTTAACAAAATATTTATCTAATTTCTGACACAATAACACTTTAAAACATAAACTCTATATATATTACGTATTTAAAAATAAATATACGTATAAAACTATTAATTTGATTAGTCATCCTCCCTTTATTCTTGAACCTTCTTCTCCAATAAGGTTAATAATGTTCTAGCATCAGCAGCAAATTTACGGATACCATCCGATAATTTCTCAGTGGCCATCTGATCTTCATTCAATGCAAAACGGAAGGCAGCTTCATCATCAACGTATGAAACTTTCTCCAAATCAAGGGATGCAGCAACTGAAGCATCCAATTGTTTTGGAACTGGTTCAGTTGAATTCACCAATTCTTCTAGTAATCCTGGAGAAATTGTAAGGAAATCAACACCGGCTAATTCTTTAATTTCACCAGTATTTCTGAAAGAAGCACCCATAACTATTGTCTTATAGCCAAATTTCTTATAATAGTCAAAGATACCCTTGACGGAGATGACACCTGGATCTTCTGAACTGCTAAATGACTTACCGGAATTAGCCTTGTGCCAGTCTAAAATACGACCGACAAAAGGAGAGATAAGAGTGGCATGTGCCTCAGCAGCAGCAACAGCTTGAGCGAAAGAGAACAACAAAGTTAAATTGACATGAATCCCATGCTCCTTTTCTAATTCTCTAGCAGCTTGGATACCTTCCCAAGTAGATGCGATCTTAATTAAGATTCTCTCTTTTTCAATACCTACTTGTTTATATAAAGCGATAATTTCTAAAGCCTTTTTAATCGTACCTGCTTTATCAAAAGACAATTGAGCATCAACTTCGGTGGAAACCCGGCCAGGGACGATGGCAAGAATTTCTTTACCGAACTCAACAAGCAATCTATCCAAGGCGCGATGTGCCTTCTGTGTTGGAGTTGAGCCATGAGCCTTTCCATATTCGACAGCAACATCAATTAACTTAGCATAAGCTGGTTTCTTTGATGCGGCAAGAATCAACGAAGGATTGGTGGTGGCATCCTGTGGTTTATATTTTGCGATGGCTTAACAAGGAAAGGTTAGCATAAGATCCCAACAAAAATCATTATATCAATTGTAGATAAACGTACATTCAAATTCGCCTGTGTCGGTTACGACTACAGTTCCGGTAGCTTTTAGTTGTTCAAGAGAGTTGGAGGACATCTGTGAATAAGAATTGAGTTATTTGGGGATTGGGATGGAGAAGAAGAAAGGATGGCGATTATATGTAATTGTTGTTCTTTGAGAAATCCGGTGAGCCCGTGGCACGTGATCTGCATGGTGAGATTTTGGGCATAATTTCGGGTCTTATTCGCTGACTCAGACGTCCCTACTATTTTGCCTAGAATCCCGAGCTGAATAATCATTTCTAACCATTCCATTTCTTCCGAAGATGAAAATATACAAACTATTCTGCCGTTATCGGAAAATAGCTACCATCGGGGCACAGTATCCCAGAGGAATAGTCGCTTTTCATTTGCAATTGGTCATTCTGCATTCGCTGATTGTATAGATATCTGATTTTGTTTATACTCTGCAGATCACACTCAAATTGACTGAAATTTCAATTTTTATACTGTGTGTTTGTCATTGAAATTATATTAGTATCGAAGAACTATAATTACTGATTGCGAGCCCCAGAAAAGATCTAGACATAACATAATTAATTACAAACAAGTTTAAATAATATAAGACGAGATTCAATTGAAATTAGTTAAGTAGCATATTTAAATAGTTGTAAAATAAAAATATGAATTAAATAAAACATCAAAAACATAAGTAAAAATTAAGTCCTGGGAAATTTCAAAAACTGATAAAAAAAAAAAAATAACAAGAAAAATACGCCAGAATATACAATACATATATATTTTAAATTTATAAACATTAATATTATGTAACCAAATATGGTTAATCGCATTATATCCACAGAATGCAACAACAAATCATGTCCATTGCATAAATAAAAAAAACGTTTTATATATCAGATAACTGTAAGATTAAATGGATACTCCATTGATTGTTGAAACCGGCAAAAAGACTTGGTAATAATAGCAGGTGGTAGCTATAATATACGTAATTATAATGATAAAAGTATAAAGATATAATCGCAAACATTGATCCCACTATGTTCAACATAGTACTCAATAGATACATAAACCACTAATTACAATATAATATAAATGTAGTTTTATGCTTTTGTTAAATTTTCTGATTTTTTTGATTTTTTTAATTTTTTTTTTTTTGCTTTTTATTATATTTGAAATAATTAAGTTGTTTCTTCAGAATCACTTTCTTCACTATCATAAGCATATATTACTAGAGTTATTCTTTGTCTTTTATCAACTTTAATTGCATCTTTCAAACTATCGTCATCAAATAAATATGAAAGTTCTTGACTATTATTTCGATACATTAATGTTAAATTATCAGCTCCAAGCTTCTCATATATTTTTGATGCAATTACATTCAATGATGAATCCATTGACGCTTTAAGTGCAAAAATATCACCAGCTCTGTGTACTTTGACTTTCATATAATCTCTACCATTTCGTCTTGAACTTGATGATCTAAGTGATGTTCTTGGTAATGAACCTTTCCTCATTTTAGAATTTAATGAAGACCAACTTTCTCCTTGTGGTGACTCTACTGGTGTGGATGCAAGTGATGACATACTTGTTTTGGTACTTAGAGTTGATGAGCTTCTTCCAGATCTGTAACTTATATCACTTTGATTGGAAGATCTCTGACTTGCTATACCACCACCATCTAGACATAACCTTCCTTTCTCATCTCCTTCCCGAGGCTTAAACCAATCTAATACAACATCACTATTAGATATATAGTTTGGGGCACTAATCAGTTTTTTAATGTAACAATCTAAATCTATTCTTCGTTGTCGAGCTACAGTTTCATTAAAAGATGTGCATGGGCCAGGGATTCGTGGTAATGGTGTGTCTTCTCTTTGCAATGACTCCTTTGGAAATCTTTGTAGAAGATTTATTTGAAGATCATAAAAATCTTGATAATATCTCCATAAAGTTCTTCTTGTACCATCATTAAATTCACAAGAAATAAAATACCAATATCTACCTTTTGTAAATGAGCAGTCTTCAACAGCCGCTCTAATTATAGTTTGTGCTTCTTCTGATACCAGGGATAATCTTGGCTTTGATTCACATTTCTTTATTACATGGCCTCTTGAAGATTGTTCTTGTGTCGCTGGTGTTCCTTGCTGTGGGCTTGTTCCTTGAGATGCTCCATTGTCATCAGCCGCTATTGAATCTGCTAAACTAATAGCAGCAATTTCATGTTTTATAACATTTTTCTTCCATGTTTCAAGATCAGGTATTCCTGCATCTTGCACAAATGCCATCTCATCATCTTTTGACACTAATAGATTATTTGCAACATCATATAATTGAATATAGGAAACAGGAATAAAGCCTGGTCCTTCAAGCCTGCCAATAGGTTTTGCTAAAAACCACTCAAGGTCGACATGTGCACAGATTTTAATATGTTCACCAGCATTGGCTGAAAGTTCTCCTTCCTGTTCGCCTGAAAATGAATATTTGACTATTCCAATAACACCTAGCTTGCTATTACTATTTGCAAGACTTGTTATACTAGCCATTATAATAATTATCGACCTAAATGTTTGTTAACGAATTTAGCTTTCTGTTAGTATGTTAAGAGGAAAAAAGTTTAATGAAATGATTTCGTTGTGCGGGCGTGGGGTGTTTTAGTCCTACCTAACTATTCAGTCGAAATGATATTATTGTTACAAGAAAGAAATAAGAAAGGGAAAGGCAAAAGAAGGTTGTAAGTTGAAAGAAATAAATTATTAAGAAGGATTATAAAGAAAGTAATTGTATATCTGCAGATGTAGTGCTCAAATCTTATACATTTATTAATTAATCCTTTCGATTATAAACATTAGACCCAATGAGGAGACGGAAAAAGTATAATAATGGGTTTATTAGAGGATCGGTGTGGTCCAGGACATATAATTAACCGCCAGTAATACATATTATCACGCCTTCAAAGTTTTCAGTTTCTGATCACATTCCATAGATTTAAATTTAAAGGCTTTTATTGTCTCTTTTAAGCTTTATAATAAGCTCCTTCTCATCGAGGGTCCTTTTGTGCTTTTGAAAATTATGAATAGATTCTAATAAAGCACAATTTATTTCATCTATTGATTATATTTAGTTTTATGTGTGGGAATTATCATCACAAATTTCAAATTTTTATTGATGAGAATTGCTATTTTATATTATTAAGCTTAGACCAATTATTAGTTCAGAGTTTAACAGCCTGATCTAATGTCAATAGCAACATGACAGTACGTGTCGAAACTGAGACAACCAAAAAGATAACCTAGCTACATGTAAAAAACCATCGACTGCTGCCAGTCATTATAATCGAGACTTAAGTATATTATATATTGATATCGATATCGATTAAGGTACCTACCTAGGTAGTTGTGTTTAGCTACCTGACCATGTCATATTTAATAGCCTATACATAGCTTCTTGATTATGAAATATGCTATAATAATAAGTAATTTATAACGTTAAGTTGTCAACTATTCTGCTAGTCCTAACTCCCAACACATGTTACGAAAGGCGCCTAGTCAACTAT
Organism: Alloascoidea hylecoeti; assembly: GCA_001600815.1. Classification (NCBI taxonomy): domain Eukaryota; kingdom Fungi; phylum Ascomycota; class Alloascoideomycetes; order Alloascoideales; family Alloascoideaceae; genus Alloascoidea; species Alloascoidea hylecoeti. Next base: position 943,504 of record BCKZ01000001.1, read on the forward strand.
CGATACGATAAAGCGAGAGACGCCCATTCGAATTCAACAAAAACTCTATAATTCGACTATACATATAGTTATGCTCTATTTTCCTCATTTCCTATCTACAACTATTGTAATCGGTACTCGCCAATTGTAATAATGTTATCCACCTCTTCCTTACACTCGAAAAGAATTTAAATTGGGTTTGACTTTGCTGCCGTACGTAACACAAGTGGTAAACTGTCTCACACGATATCACTTAATATCCACGTACGTTTCACTCTTTCCCGGATCACTGCCGAAGATACAGAAGATGATAAATTGTTAATTCTCTCAAGTTCTCTTATTTAATTTGTAGTAAATTTTGTACCACGCATACGCATTTATCCCTGACTTCAAGATCTACAACCAGTATTCCCTATTCCCCTTACTTTAATAATAGATGGGTAATGCAGAGAACGCGATTGATATCGATCATGGATCGAATCGATATTATATTTTATATAATCATTTTCATATTAGATCTAGGTATCATATTTTATAGTTATGAAATAATTAGCAGAGTATATTTTGGGTTTCACTTACATTTAGAACCAAATTTCATGATTGAAACTTTGAAGTCACCGCATTATAAGGTTTAAAGTGAACTGCGACAAGAAAACTTGGCCATGGGTAACTTAAAATGCAAATGAGGAGTTAAGGTTTACAATGAGAAATATATTTACGTGTGTAAATTATTTAATGATGATGATGATGATGATGATGATATTGTTGTTTGATTGCCATGAAATTTAAATATAGGTTGGTCGTTTAAATATATAGTGCCCAATTATCTTATATACGCATGTAACGTTATGGAATATTCACTAGTACTGTTATCAAGCTAATTCTTAACCTTCATTAATTTCAAACGCAAATTTAATCGAATACAGAATCACTATATATTTGTTTAAAAGGTGGATACAACCATCCGATGTAGTAGCAAAAGGCATTAATACGTTAAATTGTATACAAGACTTCCAAGATCTCTAAGAGTACTTAAGCTTTTCACCTAAAATCATCTTGTGTCTTTTGATCATGAACATAATTATCTGATAACAGGATTAAGAAACATTTAGCACAGATATCGTTATCAACACACAACCTTCAAAACAGCATCATTTCGACCAGTATGTATATTATATTAATTATGTATTATATCAGGTGTCATTCTTTGAATATTTAGTGAATAGCCATATTAAAACTATTTAAGAGTGTTTTCCTAAAGCGAATATGAACAATTTCCTAGTAACAAAAAGATACTAGCGGCAAAGTCCATTATTATTAAAAGGAAGTAAAATTTATTCTCCTTTCGGCCATTTTTGCGTTTCAATCAAATGGGGGTAAATTGATCGTGCTTGGTATTCCGAAAGTTGTTTTAAAAATATGTAAAGAAGAAAAAGTTTTAGCGATCGAAAGTCAGAAAAGTATTTTCAAATAATTACCCGGACAGTAACAATTAGGGCTCTGGTGTAAAATAATCTTCTGTGCATCGTCAAAGTTGTCCATTCTTATTGATATTCCAAGTCGAATATCTCATAATTTCTTATATATATAATAAAATAGAGAATGTGGCTATAAAAGCATTGGTCCCACTTAAAGGTGGGGTATCAACGCTTCTGTGGAGGATCCACCAAGATGATCAAATTAATAGATCGAGATGTAATTAACCTTAAAAATAGGAATTCAGAAAAAGAAAGTTATTAAGACAAAAATCTTGGAGTAGAGCTATCACCATAATCAGGAATGGAGTAGAAATTAATATAGAAATTCACAATTGTTTCTAACCATCTCATGTGCTTCGCGTAGAGCAGTTTAGAGATGTTTTGAGAAATTGGTTGACAATCTGTTACACGTTTTACCCCAGACAATTCTTTAAAGCGTAGCCCCCAATTGACCTCGACTCCAATAAATTTTACTGGTTTCTAATAGGTTTAAACGAGAATGAAACTTTATCTGATTGACGATTTCGTAGTGTTAGGAGTATATAGGGAATAAGCGTATTGAGATAAATAGACTCTACTCTATTTACTCAAATTATCATTAATATTGGTGAATTGCCATCCATCTGTCTTTGTGCCTTTCAGATAAATGTGTAATATAATAGACATTATTTAGACGATAATTTCATATCGTGGAAAAGCTGCATATACTCAACAAGTGTGTCAATATACGTTTTTGGAAGTAGTAGTGAATTGAAGTAAGCTCTTTAATGTACGCCTCCGTTGGCTGTATTATTGTTTCTGGAATGTCACGGTCAAGCCAAATGAGTAACGACTTCATGAAGGAGTACGTTTCCACATTCACCTTTAGATCATCTGTTTCCCTAATGTGTAAAACCGAAGAAAGATACACTACACATTATACTGTATCGGCAGATAATCCTAACAGATTATTCATGTATGATTTTAAAGACGGTGTTTGAAGTACCAATGTTCTTATAAGACACGAACACTCATAGGACCTATGATGGGGGAAGCGAGAGGTTTCCCGTGAAGTCCACAATCATCCGAATACCATCCCCGACTGCATTCTAAAATGGATGGAACATGCTGCCAAATACTATTAAAATCTCTCCTAGATACGCTGGGCGTAAGGTCACATATACACACTAAAATAGGGTCTAATATTGCAGCAGAATTGAATTGTAGGTGGGTGATAAACATTCCGAATGCATCTAGACGAGGCTGCTTAAAACACGATGGAACCGAAGCGTATCCAGAAATAGATGGTCCAATAAGGTCTTCTTCCAAAATTCTTTGACCTCCGCTGCTTGAGAGTATGTTGGTGGTCTCATTGTTAGATTAGAATATTGTTTGTGTTTGAAGTAGACCTTGTGGTCCTCCTCATGCTCTGGATGCACAGGTATAATTATTTCAAGCGTTTTAGGAGAAAACATGGGAAAGTAGGGCTGGTTCTGTGGGGCACCTTTATTTGCCAGCATCGCTGCCTTTATCCACGGATTAATACCCAACAGTGTAACTACGACGGATGTAATGGGTTGGTAATGCTTTACTTTGGTGGCAATCAATGGTGCAGAAAGATGTAGAAGTAGAAATGCTTTCAAATTGGTGCTAATCATCAATACTTGCGGGTAACTATTTAGATTTATAACTCCAGACTCCAACATCTAACTAAGGGCAATAGGCTTCAATCTAGATATTCTTGCCACTGTATTAATGACTCTATACATAGTATTCTTGACTTCTCTCGATTGTATACTGTAATGAATTGAAACAGACAAATGTCATTTTTTAAGTTTTTAGATATCCATAAGTTTATGCTAAAACCGGAACTACGGCTTTTAATAATTGTTTCAGAGATTTGTTAATAAAGCAAGAAAATATTTAGCCTTGCAAGCTTCCAACTGCCAATCTCTTTAAATTTAACTTTATTCCAAGCTCGAGTTATTTAAAAAAAAAAAAGATATATTTATAGCATATAAGGGTTATAATAATTAACCATTTTGAAATGACCGATTGCAAACTTTAAATAGCATACACATATTGTATTTAAGATATTTAATATTAATATTTGCTTATAATTGGTTCAGAAACTTCTTGAAGTAGATAGAATCATGATCCCAAGTCTTAACAGAAACATTTAAAATCAAATGATATTACTTCCTATTATTTCAGTACATGCATCGACCTATAAGCAATTTTTAAAAAATGAAAAAGCTATGAGTGAAAAAAAAAGAGAATATAAAAATACAACAACAAAGTCAGAACTTCAGTAAGAATTTATATAAAATTGCCAAAATTAATTATGGTAGAATTATAGCCCTCCAGCTCATTTAGTGAATTTTCGGCGCTTAGCCAACATGGAAGGCTCACTATTCCCCCTGTAATTGGTATTGCCATTGCCTTTATGAAAAGAGGGACCATCTCCCTTCCTGTTCGAATTATGTTTATTCACTCTCGGAAATGGACTTTGAGCTACTCGTTTTTTCTGAAGAAAAATACTGCTAGGTTTTTCCGCTGAGTGAACGGAGCTGGATTTGCTGCTTTCTCCAACCTTACCCGCAGACGAACTAGTCACTGTGTTAGGAAAAGGACTCTTTAATACACCACGAGATGGATTTTGCCCCTTATGAGCGTTGGGATTGGAAGGCCGTTTATCAATCGGGAAGGCCTGATGCTCTGCGGCGAAAATAACTTTACGGGAGTTGCTAAACAATTGCGGGTTCTGCTTTGTAACGGAAGAACCAGCAAAGATCGCGGGAATTCCCGGCACTTTATTCTCCAACAATTTGTATTGCGAAGCAGTTCTCTCATGCTCTTCGTTGAGCATTTGAAACCTATAAGATGTGAGTAATTAACCTATTAAAAAAAAATAAGAAAATTTTGACATACTTTCCCTCCAATTCATCAATCATACGTTGATAATATCGCCTTTCATCTTCCCATTTTTTCACTCGTTCATCCTCCTCATTATGAACATTTTCAACCAGCTGTTTAAATGATTCAAGATTCTCCCAAACCAAACGCTGCTCCGCTTGTAAATCTTGAATTATTTCAGGATACCCGTCAGAGGCTTTAACGGCCGTTAGTTGACCTTCCATTTTATTCACGGCATCAGAAAATCTCCGGACGTGCGCTCTCAACTTTAAGTTTTCGGATCGTAACATGCTCTTCCCAGTCTTTATTTGTTCATTCCGGTTTTCGGCTTTTTGTAATCTTAAGCTAAGACTTTCATTTTCTTTCTTCAATTCGTCTTGCCGTTGGTCTCTCGCTTTAATTCTTCTTTTAAATTCCAGAATTTCATTTTCCAGTTTCTTAATTTGATCCGAATATTCAGAAGTAGAAATTCCCTCTTTGGAAGTCAGAGATTTTTTGTCATTCAAGGAACCCACTCTTAAGTTTTTAGATTCAGACCTCTTCCCCCCTTTAACGGTAGATGGAGGAATAGAATTTAATTCATCCTCATCATCTGAAATTAGTAGATTCGATGTTTTTCTTTTTTGACGTACCTGAATTATCTTTAAGCCTTCCTCATCCTCCTCTTCTTTTGCGGGTTCATCTACAGTATCACGGGCGACTAATGAATTACCTTTTCCATTTGCTATTTTGTTTTCACTATCTCGAAGCTTACTTTTGAGACCTGCTTCCTCCTCTTCATTCTCATCGTTTTCTGGCACATCTATTTCTCTGTTTATTACCTCGGTCCCAACACCTTCTACACGTGCTTCCTCAGCTTTCTCCATATCTACGCTTTCATCGTCTGAAAAATGATCATTTCCACCGGTATGATTATTATTTTCATTATCAGTTTCTTCGTCATCAGAATTGTCTTTATCATCTAAACCAAAAGAAAATGTTAGCAACCCGGCCTCCACTGGATCATCGAAAGAGGGACCCAAACTCAATTTGGATTTTTTTCGTCGAGTTTTTCCTGATCTCGGTACAGATTCCTTGGGATTGCGTGCTACTAGGTCATATTCTGAAATCGAATTACCATTATCTGTAGTACTAAGCTCAGAGTTATCCTTAATAGACCTATCAGCGTCTGACTCCGGCGTCCTTGAAGTTGATCTTCTGGATGAAAATGAGGGAGAACTTGATCTCCCACTTAAAGTAGAATCTCTAAAGAATTCAGTCGAGACTGGTAATTTATCATTTTCATATGTTATTCTTGCTGCAACAATTTTATCATGACTTCGCTGATGACTGTGTAGATTAACTTCATTTGTGAATGATTTTGGCAATTTTATTTCTTTAAAAAAACTCAACGATGTATAAATTGAAATTCCATATAAATATTCATCAACATGTGGTAATGTATTTTTAAATTGTTTGAACTTCTTTAAAATTTTGTCATATATAATTTTATTTTCAATCTTTATATCTGTAATACGATCTAAAAATGAAAAATCCTGGATTGTTCCGATTTCTAAACTCCATGAAACAATCATCATGAAATCAAAAAACTCTGGTGGTTCACATGCCCTATCAATTGGTCTTGCAATCGATCTGTCAATACCCACAAAATATTGTTCAAATGTATCTCGATATTGTTGGACAGAAAGATCTGGGAAATGGTTAACTGAATCATCAATCGACTTAAGATTACCCGATATATTGCTTCTAAAAAGTGATTTAGTTGCAGTGTTAGCGAAGACGGAATGGGAAATATCATTTTGATTGTCTGGTAATAGTCCCAAAGCTTCAGAAAATTTAATCTCTATAGGCCTGATATAAAACAGTGTATAGACCAGTAATTTCGCAAGAATTTCCGGCAATAATCTGGGTAAACCTTTAATTGTTCCGTTAGAACGACGTAAAGCTGTGTTAATAACAAAAACAATACCATCGGAGGTAGCAAATACATTCCGTATTGGAGTTTCAGCATTTGGATTATTAGCATAACTAATAGATAACAATTGAGAGCTGTTAACATAAGGACAAGCTAAATGAAATATCATATCATATAATAAATTAATTAGTTTTCCAGCTATTTCAATCCATTTTTTGGCAGCCATTGCATTTAAACTTCCATTTTTATAATATACTTTATTTTTAAATCTATCTTTCTTGATTAAGGAATTGTATAAAAACATAGGATCAACAGCATTATTTTTATCTACGCCAAACCAATAATTTGAAGACTCATCTTTATGATCATCTATAAACGAAGTCAAAGCCTGATCATTAATTACAATATCTGGAGATTGAACAGAGGCATCCGAACATAACTCTTTTATAAATATTTCGTGCCAATTAATGAGTAGATCAGTAACGCAACATCTAATTTCATCTGAAATTCGTACACCACCAGTTAAGGCAATATCATCCTTAAAGATTTTATTTGCAAAAATTAAACTTGTGTTGAAATTCAACAGATAACCAAAGCATGTATCTGAACCTGGAGTTAGCCACTGTTTGATAGTATTTTCCGTATATTCTCTGCCTTCAGTATCATCTGTTTCGCTCTCAGAATCATTATATCTTAGTGCACAATCAAATTGAAAAATATGTTTAGACGCCGCAATTAGATCGTTGAGCTTTTTAAATGGCTTATTTTCTTGATTTGTACAAGTTGCAAAATATGTTAATGCAAAACAAAACGAAGATTTTAAACATTCAGGTAAGGTTCCATGTTCTGGATTATCATCATAAAGTGGATAATTGAATTCGTATTTCATTATAGACAAATTTATTTCGTGAAGTGCAACCGCTGCCTCTGGTGTAACTTTCATTTGGGGAACGTCCAGCGTAGGTACTAATTTAGCACAAGCAGATTTCAATCTTTCATCGATTTCAGGGTGACAATTAGGCATATGTTTACCAAGGGGTGAAAAGGCTTGCAAAGCCACCCAAAGAATTCGAATATATTCTGTTCCACCATATTTTCCAATTTTGACACCGCTGGAGGATTTCCTTTTATCAGTTTCAAATATCAGCTCATAAGGTTCGGGTGTGTGCTTTGCCATACTTTGACCTTTTGCAAAATAAGCCTTCAATAATGCTTGAAGATTTTTATACCGAATTGTTTCTTTAAAATTCTGAATATTATAAACAATCCAATCTGTCTCTGAAAATAGGGTTGATAATACATCAATACAGGGGAAATACTTTCGCGTCGTTCGAGGAATGCAGGCAATATACCAATGGGCTAGACCATTTGGATCAGCCAACCGTAGCAGCCTCTCATCATTGTCCATAGAACTAGTCTCATTATCATTCATTCTAGGACCTCTGGTAACTATGATACCATTTAGTGTAAATAACTCAGGACGTGATGCGAAAAAACTAGGGAGATAGAACTATTATCGCCGGGTAATACTCGATTATAAACTCACCTGTAAAATCTGAAAAGATATACGCGTTATAATTTGTTTTTATAAATGCCTTTATTCAGAGAAGACCATTATCTCGTATGTTTTCTCTATTTTCTCTATTTTGGTTTATGATTGAATTTGCTTCTAACAGAAGATGTTCATTTAGGTTATTGCACCGGGATCTCGAACGACTCTGGCTCAGTTGGGCTTACACGAATCGTTGACACCTCCAAGCATCGAAGTCGCAACGAAAGTTTATAGACATCCTGATCATCTTGATAATGATAAATATTTCAAATCAACAGGTGATGAAGCGAGTGCCATATATCCAATTGTCAAGGGTAAAATTGTCAATGTTGATGCTTTGAACTATTTGATGTCAGTATATTTTTCACTTTATTACAACCAATCTCCATATTAACTGTATCATTATATATTAGAAAACTCATATTTAAATCTTCGACTAAGAAATTTAGTGTTACACCATATACACCTCTGCTCCTTGTTTCTGATAGCAGATGGTCTCGCGTTAATATTGAAAAAATTACTCAGTATGTGTTTGAAACATTAAATATACCAGCATTTACGGTAGTACCCAACTCTCTCTGTGCTTCATTTGCTTATGGATTGCAGAGTTGTACATGTATTGTTGATATTGGATTTGAAAAAACAGAAATTACACCAATTGTCGAGTTTTGTCCCGTTGAACATGCAACGATTACAATAAATTACGGTGGTAGTTCTATTAATAAAAGTTTGTCAAAATTATTACCAAATCTAGATCCTGAAACAATTGATGAGCTAAAGAAATCAGAAATTTATGAAATTTTAAATAGCATTGACGCTGCAAAGAATTCGTTTTTATTTGCAAATCATCCACCGGAAGACGAAGGTATAATTGATGTTGCGGCAATTGTAACAAGTGGTAATACTCGTGAAATTTTGGAGCAAAGAGAAAAGGAAAAGAAACAAGGTAAAAAAGAGGCACCAAAACCAAATGCTGAAAGAGAAACAAGTGAATTCACTGATTCGAAAGGTAATACATTCACAATCGGTAAAGAAAGATTCAAAGGTGCTGAAGATTTATTAGAGCGTATTGCTGATGCAACATTTAGATCTCTTTCAAAAGTTGATGAAATTGTTAAAAGAGCAAATTGTTGGGACGGTATTATTTTAGTTGGAAGAGGTGCTTCAATCAAAGGTTTCAAAGAAGCTTTTTATACATTATTAGAAGAAAAATATCTTGTTTCAAGAACAAATACATATTCTGAAGTTCCATCTTCTTTTACGTCTGGTCAAAATACTCCACGAAATGGTACACCTTTTAGAATGAATCAAATACCACAGCCATTGTCCCATGGTCAATCCCCAACTTCAATTAAATTAGGTAAAATGCCAGACTATTTTACTGAGTGGAAACATTATGGGTATAGTAATGCTTCTTTCTTGGGTGCACAAATAGCCTCAAAGCAAATATTTGGTGGACATGCGAATGGTTCTTATGTTAGTCGAAATGATTATAATGAAGTTGGCCCATTGGCTATATGGGATATCTGATAATCCTTTATGTATTTCTATTTTTAATTCTTTTTTTGATGTACTGATATAGATTAATAAAATTACAATTCCAATTTAATCGATATTTATCTAACGTGTAGCTCTACAGTATCTGTATGGGATCTCATTCCTTATATGTATATCATAATTCTTGTTGATTATTAACTTATAATGCTGACCATAAGTAGCTCGCTATTATCTACAATCACTCGCAAATATCATGCCGATTACAGCGACAAAGGCTAGCGAAATGGATGTCAATATGTATCACATATAGAAATATTTTCATATTTTCTCTCTTCAATTAGATTCAGGCTTGGTAATATAATTAGTTGTTTCCTCGTGAATGAGAACATGATCTAGATTAGTAGCAATAGACAATGAATCACTAGTTTGTTTCTCTTCTTTAATTAATTGCAATTTTTCATCATCACGATGAATCCACCACCTAAATAGAGGAAGTAATAATTGAGCAATGACAATCTGTTCTCCTTGATATAAAACAAGCGGGACCAACAAAACACCTAAGTATTCGAAATGACTACCAAATTGTGCAGCCATTAATGAAACTCCTAATGCTGCAGTTTTCGCTGCTCCACAAAGCATTATTGCAACTGTATCTCTTTTGTTGTAATAAAATGGATATAAAAGATTATATGATTGAAGATAAAATTTTGAATCAGATTCACTTGGTTCGTGATCAAATAATCTAAGTATGAAAAATGGTCTTGCACAAAAGAAACAAATTGATGTATAAAATAAATAAATACCAATATTAAAAAAAACCAGTAAAATTATTGCTGGTGTTGAAATCGATTTGAAAGCGTTTTGATAAAAGGCAGTTGAGAAACTACTCCATAATAAAAGTAATAGCATAAATGATCCAACTTTTCCTAAATAGAAAGTTTTTAAACACCATTTACTTTGTTTAGGTAAAAAGTTTTGTATTAATTGTCCCACAAATAAAGGAATAAAAACCGAAAGTCCCAATTGCTTCATAACGTTACGATAAATAATGGTCATTGATTCTTCATTTTTTGGATTTGCAAAATTAAATCCAGTCTGTTTTGTCATATACATCTGTAATAAGGCTGGACTCATGAAAACACCTAAAAGATTCCCAATGAAAACTTCAATCAAAGCCAATGAATCATTCCCGTGGGCTTCCCTTGTCATCACAACATTTGAGGAAATAGTTGTTGGAAGACATCCTGTAAAAATCATTCCAACAAGCATATATTCATTAATATTTGGGTTATTTGACGACTTAATCGCTTCGACAAACCCAAACATTACAGCAGATGTAACCAAGAAACAGATTATTTGAGTAATTAAATGAGCTCTCCATTCTATCGCATTTTGTAACAATTGTTTTGTTGGCATTGACATTCCAGATATAAGAAAAATTATAGCAACTGCACCATAACCTATGGTGTATTGTGCTTTCAGAGTACCTCCATTTCGTGCAAACTCAGGATATGAGTGAGCCAAAGCTATGAAAACTCCGAGAAGTATAAGAAACCACTTTGAAAGTAAGAAAGTGAAAATCTTCTTGCTATTCAACGGCTGAGAGTGAGAACCCTCCTGATCCGAGCCTAACATAATATTAAAATCAGCTTGTATGGATTGTTACGTATAACGTTAACCAAATACAACTGGTACGGATCTAAGACTTTTATCCCTTCTAGCTATAAGTTGGTCAAGATGTTAATGTTATGGAGGGTAAATCCAAAAGGAGAGCCAAAATTATACTGTTAGCTAATTTTAATTTATGTTAATAGTGACCCCACAGTGATTTTTCACTTAATTTAGGCCATACTAGTTACTAACTATCAGCCATTAATAAGACCATATTTCGGCCGGGTGTGGCACCCGAGGATGTTTCATTTCCCCGCATATTGACGAGCCATACCAGTAATAATACGGCCGACAATTTATTATGGAGATGGCTGATAATTAGTAATCAGAATGGCCGAAACTAAGTGAATAATTACAACGTTATTACTCTTCCCTTTACCTTTCAAGTATAAGAATCAGGGTTACATTCACTATGTATATTGTATACCACACTAACATATACTCTATAGTTATTAGAATATTACTACACTTCTTCAAGAATTAGAATATTTATCGTTTTCCGGCTACTATAGCTATAATATTCAATCACGACCTTCAGTACTAGTTAACGTTTGAACATTTCATTGTATAAAGCAAACCATTAGGTCTGAAACCTAAATAGGTATCACAATTTTTATCTAATAAAAGAAAGATAGATAAGATCCAAAATACTCTTTGTTAAAATATAATAAATAGGTGGAAATTCTTTGATTTTAAAAAATAATCACGTGATGTTATTATCTCGGATAATGTGTGGACCGAAATTGAAAACTTTTCTCTCATCTCATCTCCGAAATTTTTTTCTTTCTCTTCAAACAAACTTTTCCGTTTTACTATTTATCGAACAATCATCTAAGACCACAATTCTTAGTTGATCTTTACAGTTAAATACACATTAAACAGTTAATTAATAAATAAATCGATAATGGCTTTTACTCCAGGAGGAAGAGGTGGTCGTGGTGGCTCAAGAGGTGGATTCGGTGGTGGAAGAGGAGGAAGAGGTGGATTTGGTGGTGATAGAGGTGGTCGTGGTGGCAGAGGTGGATTTGGTGGTCGTGGTGGCTCAAGAGGTGGAAGAGGTGGTGACAGAGGTGGAAGAGGTGGTGACAGAGGTGGAAGAGGTGGATCAAGAGGTGGTCGTGGTGGTGCTAGCGGTGCAAGAGGTGGTGCTAAAGTCGTCATAGAGCCACACAAGCATGCTGGTGTTTTTATTGCCCGTGGTAAGGAGGATTTGCTTGTCACTAAAAACTTGACACCAGGTGAATCTGTTTATGGTGAAAAGAGAATTAGTGTTGATGTCCCAAATACTGATCCTAATGCCGAGAATGCCACAACAAAGGTTGAATACAGAGTCTGGAATCCTTTTAGATCTAAATTGGCTGCTGGTATTTTAGGTGGTATAGATGATATTTTCATTGCCCCAGGTAAGAAAGTTTTGTATCTTGGTGCTGCTTCTGGTACATCTGTTTCTCATGTTGCCGATGTTGTTGGACCTGAAGGTTTAGTTTATGCCGTGGAATTTTCCCACAGACCAGGTCGTGATTTAATCTCAATGGCCAAAAAGCGACCTAATGTTATTCCAATTATTGAAGATGCTAGACATCCTCAAAAATACAGAATGTTGGTTAGCATGGTTGATGTTGTCTTCGCCGATGTTGCCCAACCAGATCAAGCACGTATTATTGCTCTTAATTCACATTTATTCTTGAAAGATCAAGGTGGAGTTGTTATTTCAATTAAGGCTAATTGTATTGACTCTACTGTCGATGCTGAAACTGTCTTTGCCAGAGAAGTTCAGAAATTAAGAGAAGAGCGAATTAAACCATTGGAACAATTGACACTAGAACCTTTCGAAAGAGACCACAGTATCGTTATTGGTAGATATATGAGAGGTGGTATCTAAATTTATTCTTAGATATTAAAATCGACTTTTATGTATTGGCATGTTCTTTTTGTATAGTAATATTATTTCTTAATTATATCAATGCAATTGTAATAAATTTTATAGGCTATCAAACTTCGCAACTATAGTTATAACTATTTTATACAGCTTTTCTACTAATTGGTAGCATTATTTTCAAGATATATTAGCGAAGGGTTTGGGTTTGGGGATTGATTATGATATCAGCGATAACTTTAAAAAACAGTCAATTATTTGCAATTGGTGCTATCCAATAAAATTGGTATTAGTTAAATAGCATTGATAGTGAGTCGTAGGATAATATACACTTATAATGCAATATTGGGTTTTCATACAGATTTTCATTCAATTATAAGATATTTACGATTGGTTAATGTTGTTGAACACCATTAATTAACAGGTGATCATGAACATGGAATTATTCAGTAATTTTATTCCAACACAATTATAGCAACTACAAAATTAGTTTGTTATTGTTCTCCCAAAAATCTGTGCTAGTACGTGCTACAGATCGAGGCCTAGAAAGGAATCAAAAGAATAAGAAATTTAGAAATTTAGAAATAAACTCAAACAAAACTCAAAAAATCATAATCAGATCTAAAGATTCACTCAACCATCCGATCCATATTCTTTTGATTGCAATCTTTCTGGTTTTACCTTTCTAATTATGGAGTTTCTTATGATTCAAAAACTCCCTTAATCTTGCATTTTGATTTCTTGGACATGAACTTTCTTCCTTGTAACTAATATTAATGTTACCACCAAGATTTCTACAACTAATTATTATTTTCTGCATTATTAATTTCTAAGAACGATTCCTAACTGTGTGATCAATCAATCAAATTGTAATCATGGAGCTCTATGGTTAGGTTAGTTTTTCTAAAAGTCTCATTTTTATTTAAATTTCCTTTAATCTCAGTTTCAATATTGTTTTAATTTAATATGAATTTGAGGTATTATACATAATATTACTCACCTCCTCATTATACTGTTATCAACCACCTCTTTTGTATAGTCATAGTATTAATTGTGTAATCTATATAAGAAGAGGCATTTCCTTATTTATAATAGACTAAGCTTATTTCTGACTACAATATCATTTGCAACTACAACAAACTCTATCATTTATACATCTATGTTGGAAACTTGAGCCATATGGCATGTATAATTGATACGAATAAAACCAATCTTAGCTTGAAGCTTATATTATGAAGTTATTCCTCGGACTCATCCTATTTACTTTTTTATTTTGTACCTCCAATAACACGTTTCAGTTGGCCATATTTAGTGAAGTGACTGTCAATTGTGAAGCAGTAAAGTAATTATAACTATTACCGGTATACATATGTGGAAGTTAACAGTATAGCACCAGCATTTGTACACTTATATTTGAAGATTATAGCTATATCTATAGATAAGTAGTTTATTCTAGTCGATATCTTATTGAGATTATATAGTCAATATAAATGAAGCCTCCTACTATAATTAATTGGAGCTCTTTCATACTTATTTTAGACTCATTTTGAATGATTACTGAATTTTAGCATATTTTGTGGAGGAAGAACAATCCTCTAGTTCTCCACTTGATTCTAAACCATCTGCCGCTCATTGAGGTTAACGTTCGTGGACACAGCGGACGTTCATTGTTCAATTAACACCAACTATTACCAAGACATAAGACTAATAAATTTCTGGACAAATTAATACTAGATTTTCAAAAAAAGTCGACAAATGGAAATTTTGAGAATGATCGCTAAATCCCATTGCAAGCTACATGTTGTGCCATATCGTGTAATCTGGGTGGGAGGTGGTAAATCATGGGAATTAGGAGAATTGGAATTTGATGCGAGGTTTTTTCCAAAAGTATCAATATCGCCTTTATTAGGGTGATTGATTGGAATTGGTAATCTTGAAGTATTTGTGAATAAAAGTAATAAATTTAATCTGCTCAGTCAATAATATTGTGATATGTTAACATTAAACCTCTTTTTCGCTCCACTCCTTAGAAGCTCTAAAACAAGGCGGAAATTTTAGAAATAAGATAATCTCCATATAAGATAATGCTCTATTCACAGAGCTGGTGATGTCACAGTTGGAAGAGGGGGAATTGAAGTGATGGAATGGCCTTAATATAGTCTAGATATGAACTCTATTGAGGTGTAAAACAGAATCAGCAGCAAATATGAACCAATTCTTATAGAATAACGGGGCATCAAATAAGAGTAAATCAACTTCGTGAATATGTTAGCATAGGCTACTAAAATTAAATCTAATGCCAAAGGTGATAAATAATCTATTAATGGTTGTCATGTGAAAAAATCATGAATATTAATATTAATATGCTGTAAACGATATAATGAGAGAGAGGGGATATGAACTTTTCTTTTGTTTCATAGAAATTATTTTCCTACTTTAATATAATTTGCTGAATCAGTGACAATAATATCTAAAAGGTGGTGCTATTTTGGTGTATGAATGTTGTCTCAATATACCTTGAGGAGACCGAATAACTAGTAATTAATATTCGCGTACCTTAAGCATATTTGGTTGGGATAAGATCATAATAGATAGCTAGATTATATAAATAATTAATATTAATATCAAGTTCCAAGAATCTCTTGAATTGCTCTAAACAAATCAACAGTTTCCTTAATCATAAAAGGAGACAGTCCTTGCCATTGACCATCCCTTTTTTCCGGAATCTTAGGCACATTCCTTAAAGGAAAAGATAAACCTTTAACTCCAACTCTTTTATTAAAGGATTGCCATGAAATAATTTGTGACATTAGACAACCAAGATCATTAGTTGGTATTGCACTAATAGGAATCAATTTAAAATGATATAATGATAGATCTTGTCTTCTTGCGGAACTTATTTCTTCAAACATTAATGTTATTGGTCGCCATTCTTTTGTATAATCTGTTTCACCATGCATCTCCTCATATGTATCCTCAAAGGTATCCTCAGATGTATCCTCAGATGTATCCTCAGATGAGTCTTCAGATGGGTCCTGAAAAGTTAAATAAAAAACTCCTTCTGAAATTCTTTGTGTAATTAAATCGGGATTTAAGGGTTGAATTTCACTCCTACCAAGTATATTATTTGAAAAATATTTACCCCCTTTGTCGATATGTAAAACATCCCACCACATTTTGGCCTGACAAGAGTCTAGTTCCCAATATATAGTTGAATCTTTTGCTATTGTTAATGGTGGGAAACTATGCGTCCTTGGGGTTGCATGCCTATATGTTAATATAATCAAATAGTCGTCAGGAAATAATCTTGTCTTTATATGTCCGAAAGCATAAGCATAACTGATTTTAACACCATAACCTGGATTATAATCCATTGATTTATTTTGATGTGAACGTGTACGCTTTGCAATCCAATCATCATTGTAAAATTCATAATTATCTTGTTGAAATTTTGTAAAGAATTTCTTATCAGGTAATAAAAAAGGGCATTGTAATTTCTTATATAAATAACCCCACGTATCATCAATTAATTCTTCAGTTGTACATGTTTGTAAACTCACTTCTGTATAAATATCCTTTGCAATCAAGTACTGTTTCCATAAATATCCAAATTTTGGTTTATAAAATTCATTAATAATATCAAATCCTAAACCTTGTATCGCCCTTGATTTAAAAATATCATTGTCAATCCTGCGAAACTCCTTACAAGTGAGCCGCCATTCTGGTGAACTTTGAACCAAAATACGCTTTAAATCGTATGGTAAATCCTGAAGTATCATTATAAATTTTGATTGAATAAAAATCCAATGATAAATGGATCCAGCTGCAGGCACCAGCCAAAACTTACATGTAGATGAGATAAAGTTAACATCCATGCATCATAATTTAAAGGCCGGGTAAATTGAAATTTTTGCCCAATTCTTTTTTTATCTAAATATTTTTTTTTTTGGCTTCAAAAGAAAAATAAGCATCAAGGAGTATATTTAAAAAATGGAGGAAAATACAACTACTGAAAAAAATACTTCTGAATCTTCTGAATTAAATACTTTTGAATCATTCAATCTTGATGCTCGATTATTACAAGCGATCAACCAATTAAAATTTTCTGAACCAACTCCTGTTCAAGCAAAAGCTATACCATTAGCATTAAATGCTAAAAAAGATATTATTGCAAGGGCTAAAACAGGTTCTGGTAAAACAGCGGCTTATGCTATTCCTATTATACACAATATATTAGAAGAAAAAAATAATTCTACAAATAATTCTTCTGATAAATTTGTTAAAAGTTTAATTTTAGTACCGACTAGAGAATTATCAGAACAAGTTACGAAACTATTTTCAAGTTTAACTCTATACTGTGGTAAACAAATAAAAATTGCAAATATTGGTGCAAGTACTTCAATTCAAGTTCAACAATCATTATTACAACAAATTCCTGATGTAGTTATTTCAACTCCATCTCGAGCATTAACACAAATTAAAAATAATAACTTAGATGTTTCAAAATTAAAATTTTTTGTTATTGATGAAGCGGATTTAGTTGTCTCTTATGGGCACGGTGATGATTTAACAAATTTATCAACATTATTACCAATTAAAAAAAATTTACAAACTTGGTTATTATCTGCAACTTTAAATGATGAAGTTTCAAAATTAAAAGAATCATTTTGTAGAAATTGTGTTATATTAAAAGTTGAAAATGATGATGATGATAAAAATAAATTATTACAATATTATGTCAAATGTAATGAATTGGATAAATTCTTACTTGCTTACGTTATTTTTAAATTACATTTAATTAAAGGTAAAACAATCATATTCGTAAATGATATTGATAGAGGTTATCGATTGAAATTATTTTTTGAACAATTTGGTATTAAAAGTTGTATATTAAATGCTGAATTACCAATTAGTTCAAGATTACATATTGTTGAAGAATTCAATAAACATGTTTATAATTTATTGATTGCAACTGATGAAGCAGATAAATTTGCAAATGATGAGGATGATGACATCAAAGAAGAACCAAAAGATGAAGAAGGTGATGTTAAACTATTAGATGTTAAAGAAACATCTAAAGAGGAAGAAGAAGAAGAAGAAACAAAGGAAGAGAAAGAAAAACCTACCACTACAAACAAGAAATCAAAAAAATCAAAAAAATCAAAAGAATCAAGATATAAAAAAGATTCGGAATATGGTGTTTCGAGAGGAGTTGATTTTAGAAATGTATCATGTGTTTTAAATTTTGATTTACCATTAACATCGAAATCTTATACTCATAGAATTGGTCGTACAGCAAGAGCTGGTAAATCAGGAACTGCATTATCATTTGTTGTTTCAAAAGATCAATGGGGTAAACATAAAGCATCATCACTAGAAACTGCAAAACGTGATGAAAAAATCTTAGCAAGAATTATTAAACAACAGGGTAAAATTGATCAAAAATTAGAACCTTATCAATTTGATATGAAACAAGTTGAAGGATTCCGATATCGTATGGAAGATGCTTTTAGAGCGGTTACAAAAGTAGCAATTAAAGAAGCAAGAATTAAAGAAATTAAAAATGAATTAGTAACAAGTGAAAAATTAAAAAGACATTTTGAAGAAAATCCAACAGATTTATTAAATTTAAGACACGATAAAGAATTACATCCTTCAAGAGTTCAACATCATTTAAAAAGAATTCCTGATTATTTAATGCCAAGTGCAGGGTCTGTTAAAAAAAATACAATAACTTCTTTTAGAAATTCACAACATAATCGTGTTAGAAAACAAAAATTTACAAAGAGAAAAGGGGGGAAAAAGAGAAGTGATCCTTTAAAATCTTTTAGATCTAGGTAATTGATCATTATCTTATGAATTTTATATGTTTATAGAAACATTGTAGTAATATATAATTTAGTTATAATAACTATCAATTTTAAATGAAATATAACAATTTTTACATTTTTCTCAATTTCAAAATTCCTAGGCGTTTATTGGCGGTCCTAGTATTTACTTGACCAACAATTTAAAAATCAGTTAATGTAATGTTTAGAATCTTATAGGCACGCTGATAGTAATTTGTAACTCATCATGGGAGTTATTTTTTTCTTTTTTTTGGTTGTGGCATAGGAAAGTTTCGTCAACCATTTCCACGGTTTCATCAATGTTAAAAATATACACAATCTTGGTGAGCACTACCCCTCTAGAATACGGCCCATTCAAGTTTTTTTTTTTTTTTAATAGAATGAGTGATTTGCGGCTTTGGCACAAGTAGAGCCGATAAGACTCAAACGGTTTAGTTGTGCTTTTTCCTTCACTGTACTTCTTTTTACTTCTTCTGGATTGATATACTTTAGTTTATTTTGAAACGAGGGAGTATGTTTTTGAAATCAATGGCTGGTTTCGACATCTATCATATAGTTCCAAGAAGTCAGCTTTCTGTGCTCGGAACTTCTGGCCAGGGTGACGTAAATTTTCCTCATTATACTTCTAGTAAGCTACCTCTAATTATAAGCAACCAATTAAGAAACCTTCTTGTTCGCAGCCGGTATTAACAGCTTAATCGATTCATTTGCATACAAGCTATTTCATCTGTGTTCCAAATGTTCCTTTTAAATAACCAATTTAACAAGTTCAATGTGACATCTCGAGTCATACTGGTAATTATTCGGCTGATAATTAGTAATAAGAATGGCCAAAAATTAAGTGAAATGGCTGAAATATTAATACTATAGCTACATTTCATAAACCATCAAAATTCCAAAACATGTACAAATAATAATTAAAATATAAAAAGCCAATTCCCTAATTCAAAATTTTAATGTAATAACTATAAAATTAAAAAAAAAAAAAAAAAAAAAAAAAAAAAAAAAGAAAAACCTTGAAAAACACATAACATTATAAAAACATTTTTTTTTTTTTTCTTAATAAAGCAACATATAATGATCATATAAATAATTTTAAAATAGAATCAATCCTTTAATCTCAAATGTTGAATCTACTTAAAAACAATTCCTCCTTTTTGTCTCCTTGGTGTTTGGTAATTTTAAATCCGGTGTTTTCCCAAATCCTAAAATTCCATGTTCTTTGGTAGAAATACTATTGGTATGTAAATGACTGTTAATAGCTTTGGAAGATTTACTCTTTGGAATAATATCGTTATCAGTTTTTCCAGATAAATGAGTTATTGTAACAGATCTTGGAATTTTACTTTTTTTAGGTGTAATTGGAATGTTTTGCAACTGATTATGATTATGATTATGATTTGCAATTGATTCATCATTTGGATTTTTTATTGGTGATTTTGTGCTTGTTGAGATTGGTCGTGTTGTTGAATTTTTTTTATTAGCGCCTTCAAAAGGTGTAATTGAAAGAGAATGATGATAATTAGAATGAACTCGAGATTGTGAGGTTGATTCTGATTTTGATTTTGATTTTGAATGTAAATGAAATGAAGAATTTTTCATTTGATTTTCTTTAATATCTTCTTTAATTATAAATTCAGGCTTAGTTGCATCTTTTACTTTTTTAACACTCATACATGATTTTGAATTTATCATTCCATGACCAATTGATTTCGAAATTGAACTATCATATTGTTCTTTTAATGGTTTTGATTGTTTTAAATCTGAACCATTTCTAGTGGAAGTAGTAGTGATATTAAACCTTTGAGATTTTGGATCTAATGTACGATTTTCTTTTGCTGATTCTAATGTTGGAAGGTGTTTTGATTTGGTATTCGAAATATTATTAAAGTTGGATCTTTGATGCGATTGAGAACTAGACTTTTGGTGTGATTTCAATTGTGATCGAGAACTAAAATTTCCAGCTGATTTGTCTTTCTCAGTATTAGAAACATTATTATTATTATTATTATTATTATTAACCCTTGGTTTACTTGGTGATCTAGTTATTGAAAGAGAATTATGATAATCACTATTATTAACACGTAATGAATGAATATCATTTTGTGTTTTAGAACGTGGAATAGGTGATACTTCATTCATATTATTATTATTATAATTATTAACACCAATTGAATATTTTGAAGTTGATCTTGGAATAAATGATGAAGATTTATCATGGATTGATAATTTTTTTGTAGTTGGTGATTTAATTAAAGTACTAGGATGATATTGATTATGATCATTATTGTTTGATGATGAGACATTATTTGATGGATTTTTAGATCTAGAATTAAAATTCAATGTTGACACTTTTTCAAAATTTTCATGACCGAATTCTTTAGAAATTTGTAACGTATGATGAGCACTTTTTGATTTTAAGTTTCCAGATGAAATGAATGGAGTTGTTATATTTGATTTTGATCTCATATGAGTAGTTTTAAGTGGTCGTAAATCAATTAAATTGTCAGTGTGAATTTTTTTGGGAGAGAGAGAAAAACATGATTTGTGT
Organism: Alloascoidea hylecoeti; assembly: GCA_001600815.1. Lineage (NCBI taxonomy): Eukaryota > Fungi > Ascomycota > Alloascoideomycetes > Alloascoideales > Alloascoideaceae > Alloascoidea > Alloascoidea hylecoeti. The sequence goes on from BCKZ01000001.1 coordinate 964,767, forward strand.
GAATGAGTAGGTTTAGTATTATCAAAGATTTCAGTTATTTGATTATAACCAGTTTTTCTTCTTTTTGTTGCAGAAGAAAGATGAGTTGTTGGGTCTCTTTTGACAGAAGGAGATCCAAAGAGAGTACCTTCAGTAATTGTTAAATCGTTATCATCCGACGCGTCATCTTCATTTAAATATCTTCTAGCAGGTGTAATACTCGAAGGTAGTTTTGGGGTTGAAGGAGTAATTTTAGGAGTTTGTGTTGGAATTCTTGAAGTTGTTGTTTTCGACGGAGATGATCTTTTGTTTGGGCGAGAAGGAGATCTTGAGTATAAATGTCTTGATTTTCTTGTAGCGGCCGTTACACTGTAGTGAGTCGATATTGATTTCATACGATCGAACTCCTTCTGATGAGCGGAGAAGAATCTTGGATCGTTTTTCGATTGGGATTTGGCAGGAGAGGAAGATAGAGTCGGCAAAATCCCTACGGTTATTGTCAGCGAGCAACATCTCAGTAGCTTTGGATGGAATACTTACGGGTCGCTCTTTCATTCAATTCTTCTATAATACTCTTACTCAGGGAGTCGGTAAAGCCCAAATCGGATAACTTTTCGTCGAAAGTCAAGAAGCCTCGCCGAGAATCGTGGCCGCGAGAATCGTGGTCCCCCATTGTGGTTGTTTTTTTGTTGTATTTATACTTATACTTATACTTATATTTATACTTATATTTATACTTATATTTAATTTGTGGTTGGCGCAGCAACGCCGGTCAAAAGTCAAAACGGCAGCTCTCACCGATCAGGGCCGCCAGCGCTTCCAAGTACTGTTGGTCCAGCACCCCAAAGCCGTCCCGCTTCGCGCAGTCCACGTCGAGGACTCCGACCGTTTTCCCCCCAACGACGACCGGAACCACGATCTCGCTCAGCGTGTCTCCGTCGCACGCGATGTGGCCCGGAAACGACGCGACGTCTCCGACCAGCTGGGTTTGCTGTGTTAATGCTGCGGCTCCGCACACCCCCTTGCCAAACTTGATGGTCTGGCAGGCCACGTTCCCATGAAACGGCCCTAAAATCAGTTCCTTGTCCCCGTCGTTGGCAGAGTTAAACGTGCCCGACGTGGTTACATAAAATCCGCTCCAGTTCACAGAACAGCTGGGCTCGCCCAACGACTTGTAAGCGTGCCACAACAATGACGCTGCGTTTGCTAAATTTGCTACCCAGTTGTCTTGGTCCGAAGACAAGGCTTTATATGCTTCGATCAACTGCGCTAAAACTTCTTGTTTGGAATTGGTGCTGCAGTCGGTGCCTTGAAACCTACTATAGTCCGCGTGGTGTTTTTCCGAACCCTCCACATATCTTTAGTACCACAAAACATATACAATCACTCAAAAGTATCGTACACATACCATTATTAGTTATATCCGTGAAAAGAAAATGTTTGGTGTTTGATATTTGATATTTGATATGTGGTATTCGTCAATACCACGTGACCCGTATTTGCCTATTCGGGCGCTAATTGTATCTATCATCATCACCTTCTCAGCATACATGAGTAACCTTGGAATAGAAAATTACGAAACCACTTTCATTCCTCCTTTTTCACCTCCTTCATATCCTGTTGATCCTTTAATTGACGTTCCTGGTGTTAGACAACAAGATGCTGATCATAATATAAAAGTTGATAAATTAATAGAATCTCTTGGTCTAAAAAGAGTAAAGATTATTAATAGTACTACACAAGATGAAAACATGAATCTTATAAGGTATATAGATCACGATAATAACAATAATAATCTGGATCAACTTAACACCCCTGAATCAGATCTTAATCCAATAAATGGTATTGACTCAGATGTTGATGTTGATGTTGATGTTGATATTAATGATTATTCGGATGATCACGAATCTTTTGATTCTTTAGATTTAAACAGACACAGGTACAGACACAGGCTTAGACTTGATAATGATCATTATTATAGAAGTCATTCAAATGTTTTTTTAATTAATCGTTCATATTTTCCACCTAGTCGTTCAGGAATTTCAAATTGGAGTTTATATTATAATGATACATATTCAATTACAAATGTTGATTTGTTTTCATTAAGCGATGAAGAAAGTGAATTTGAATATATTATTGATGATGATTCAGAAATTTCAAATTCAAGCTCAAATTCAAATTCAAATTCAAATTCAAGCTCAAGTTCAACTTCAACTTCAAATTTAATTCCTGATTCTGATTCTGATTCTGATTCTGATTCTGATTCTGATTCTGATTCTGAATTAGAAGATAATCCAAATTATGAAAAAAAGGAACCAGATGTTTCAAATATTACAAATTGGTTAGAACCATCAAATTTAGATTCATGGGCTTTAAAAAATCAACCATCTGAAAAATTCAATGATTCATTAATTGCAACTTTTATTGAAACAACTAAATTTACTTTAGGTTATACTTTACCATATAAATCTAATCTTTTAGGATTTAGTAAGAAATTAAATGTTTTATTTTCAGCTGTTGCAAGTAAAATTTATTTATTCAAATTAAATGAAAATGATATACCTCAGAAAAGATCTTTTTTCTATTGGAATACAGAACCATCAGAAACAAATGATCACGATAGATTTGCAGCTACAATTAGAAATTTCCCACATACTATAAATCAATTAAAAATTGTTAATTTTTTAAATGAAGAAATGTTAATTGTTGTTGTTGATGATGGGAAGGTTTATTTATGGAAAACTTTAGATATTAAAAGAAATATTTCGCTTTTAAAATTTGATGATAATAATCATTTAAATAATCAACTTAATGTTATATATACTAACGAACAAATTATACCATTTCATACTTTTAAACATCATGATTCAGTATGGGGTATAGATGTTGATAATTCAAGAAATTTAATTGCAATTTCAGATAATTCAAAAACCATAACAATTTATTATTACAGTAAAGAGCATGATGCAAATATTTTTTATAGAGTTAAAACTCATGAAATTGCACATAATATACCTGATATTTCATTTATACTAGAAGAACAAAAAAATGAATCAATACCTATTGAAGAACAACTACAAATAATCATTTTAATTTCTGCCGTTTCTATATCAGGAGAAGTATTAATTTTTAAATTTTTAATGCACAAAGTTTCTGGTCCTTTATATCCTACTACTGAAATGACTTCAAGTAGTATAGATAATACATTTAAAAGAGTCATTTTTTCAAAACCAGTAGTCATAAGTAGAGATTTATTAAATGATGAATGTTGGACAGTTAATTTTATATTAGAAGATTATTTTCATCCTGTATCATCAATTAAATCATTAGTTGGTGATTTTAAAATAAAAGAATCAAATTTTTTAAAAAAAATTAAAGAACAAAATAAAATTATGAATTTAAAAATTGATTCAAATATTACAAATAATTTAGGTTTTGCTTCAAAATTTCAATATTTTAATGTTCCAACTGTTTCTTCAACAATTTCAACAGAAACTATTAATAATAATAATAATAAAAATCAATCATTTAGAGAAAAAAGAAATAATGCAAGAAGGATTAAAAAATTATTTGATGATTATTATATAAAAACTCAAAGATCTAAAAATCCAAATACAATTAAACCAATTGCTCCATTAAATCGACAATTTGGTCAAAATATTTGGGAACCAATACCAATAACAAGTTTTAATAATCAATTTTTAATTTGTTCATCAGATAAATCATTAGGTTTATTTACAGTTAATAAATTAATTTGTAATGCAAAATGTGAATCAATTTTTAAAGATTTAATTGATGATTCAAATGATCAAAGACAACAAAATCGATTACAAATTACATTATTAATACCTGAATTATCATGTATTTTAGTAACTACTCAATATGGTATGATTAGTGTTTTCAGATTAACTACATTTAATGGATTATTTGGTTTTAGACAAGAATTATTATTTCCAAATTTAAAATTCTTTACATTAAACGAAAGAAATTTAAGGACAATTATTGGAATTACTGCTAAAAGATTAAATAATGATGGAGATAGAAAAATTAGATATATGATTTATGTTACTTATATTGATCAAGTCGTTTTAATTTATGAATTATGTAATAGAGATGATGATTTACTTGATATTGAAAAAATTGTTATATAAATTTATAAAAAAGTCTGTTTATTGCTATGAAAGAATATTTGTAAAATTGAATAAAAATTGTTTTACCTACTAGTGTTAAAAAAAAAGCTATTAATTAAAAATATTATTAACTGCTCCTAAATTTATACAGCAGCTGGGTAAAGAATTATAGTTGATGGCTTTTTTTTTTTTGACACCCTTCAAAAACAAAACCCTTCCTTTTAAATATTACATAAAATGGCAAAAAAATACACTAACAATTTTTCTAATATAACACCTCTTCCAACAAAAGGGAGTAAATCGATTTCTGATTTCTGAGGGTTGTAAAAACCTTCCCCTTGAATGCGTTTGAGAAGCTAGCTTCAAAGTTCAACATTTGATAATCAGTAAGGACCCTTCAGTAAAAACATGAATATGAAATATTTTTGACATGTAAAAAGGCCTTCTCTGAATGCGAAGAAGTAATGGAACAGAATGATAAATAAATATATATTGGAGTGGTCTCAGGGCGTTTGGGATGATATTGTATTTAGTGACGACAGTTATGTCGTAACAGGATCCGAATCTGAAAAAGTATATAATCGACAACAGTCACACTAAGCGTTTGAACCTCAAGATATTTATAGCATACGAAGGTCGGGATTTGTAAAACTTATGATATGGACTGAATATTTGAAAGGAAGCCGTGCTTAACTGTAATTGTAAGCCTTAGAGAGTGGTTGGGGATCCTAATGGGACCACCCTACGTTTCTACATAGAACTTCTGCAAGAAGCCTTTGATAAAGATTCCTGAGAGTCTCATATTCAAGCAAGATATAAAACGGTATTAACACCCGATCCCATGAAACTAGGATCACGCTGAATTGGGTTCGTAAAGTAGTGCGTAGTGTTCTGTAGATACTAGTGATTCCATTAGACTATATAAATTTGCAGATGACATTTTAAATTTGGTGTTTGGCATTGGCTATAATAAAAAAATACCTTGTTTTTTGGAGGGTGGTCTGAAAACAAAACGCAGGATCCCTTTTATCCTCTGACTTAAGGTTCATAACGTATGCCAAATGTCAAAGGGTATTATTGCATTAATACGGCAATTGTGGTTGGCACTAAACTATAACTCTAATATTTCCTTATCGGCTCACTCTCTCACTTAATTTTTTAGTAAGCCAATAGATATATTTTATGATTCATGATCAGTATTTGATTTTAAAATCGTTAATATTTTCCAAAGTATCCGGGTCCCGACCAATAAGGTAACATCCTTTTGCGAATGATAACGGCATATATGTATGATATAAAGTTATCACCGGTATGTTCTTTTATGTACAATTCTGTTGGGCAATCATTATAAATTTGAAATGCTTGTAGCCTCGTACACGTATTGGTATTGATAAGGGTTATCAAATTAAATATATTGACCTGAAATTAAAGCCGAAATACACTTTCTTATCTAATTATTAAGTTATAAAATTGAAATTGACGATGAATTAAACGAATAAATATTTCCGTACGTGGCCTAGATTAATAATAAAAAACGTGTTTCCTTTGTTTGATGATCTTTTTACCTTTAAAATTTAATTTTAATTATGATCAATCGCATCAATTGGTTATTAGTCATATATGAAATACATTTTGATGACTTGGTATAATCAAATAGTTGATTTTCATGATGTTACAATACACCAATTTGAGATCACCGTAAGCGGTTGATAATAAACATTGAAAGTCCATTTTGGATGCATTTTGGATGCATTTTTGATCCATTCTCATCGAATTTATGACACATTTAATACGTCTGGGGTAAGCCTAAGATTGTAAGATGACTTTTCGGGTAACTTATCCACAAATGCACTTAACCGACATGATTTAAGTATATAAATAGAAATACCTAAGTGGAATACTCGTCAGCTTATACTTATAATTTTGGACAGAGGGGTGAAAGATATAATAAAATTTGAAAAAAAGTCAGGGCAAAAAGTCAGGGTATTTTCTATTTTTCACATTTTCATTGGAACGTTGCATTCGAAGTCAGATTCTTACATAATAAATGTCACTTCATTAACATTCTGCTTCACAATAATGGCATGAAAATGGTTGATTATGAACTACAATCATTATTTACTTCTAGACTTAAGTATTTAACAATGAAAAATCCAGAATATTTTTAATGTTGATTGATTCTTTATCTCCCACGTGACCGAACATTGCCGGATCCGGCACGTCTGCATGCCTACAGAAACGGAGAAAATTGGTGTTTCCTGGAAAAGAGAACGCGCGCATGCATTTAACTTGCATATACTAGCATATTTCTGCAGTTCCTCTTTTTTAGTAAAAATGTTTTTGTCCGCCCAAAATATGTTAAACTTTTATTTTTCTCTTTTTATTTGCATTTTCACTTTCACCTCCACTTTTTATCCATTTCCTCATTTTCTGTTCTTCCATTTCTCTTCCATTTTTGATATTTATCCCGTTTTGTCATTTTCACTGTCGACGACGATAATATTATTGTTAAGACACAAATGGATTATTATCCCACGTTTTCTCATCAGAAGAATGCATCGTTACCATCTCTTACGGTATTAACTCATCCGAAGACAAGTCCAAACACAATCCATCATCATCATCATGATGCCAATAACAAAAATGTTTCGAATATGACAAACACTCCTCGTCGTTTACAATCACGATCAGGTTCATATGATAAGTCCACCAAGATAAGAACTAGATCAGGTTCAATGTCATCTCCAGAGTCCCCAGAATATATCGAAATTGGTCCCTTTCCTTCTCCACTTGTTTCAACACCACCTAACAATTTTTCTGGATTCGTAAAGACGATGGATCAAATGCATCATCACCAGCATCTTCATAAGTTGCGGTATTTGCAAAATGTCTCTGTTAATACTGGTGGAATCGGTATCAGTCCTGATAGAAGATCATCTCTTGGTTCTGAAATTTCATCAAATACAGCACATTGTGAATTAATCATTTCAAAGCTTAGATCATCTTCAGTATCATCATCTGTATCAACAGCAACTCCGTATTCTTCAACTCCAACACCGGAAGCATCAATAGACAATTATAATAATGGTTCTATTTTAAATTCAAATCTGTCAGCAAATCCAAATTCAAACGAATCAATAAATAGCTCAAGAATAGTTAGTGATTATGTTCCAGCATCGATTTCATCATCACCGACACGCAATAGGGATGTTTATTTGTCATCGTCGGTGGCTGCTGAGCCCGCAGAGGTTGCATCAGCGAATTTTAAATCAATTAATAATAATATCACCACCTCCAAAATTACTTCTCCGTCATCCGAAATTCCCATGTTAAAAAATGATCCTAAAAATAAAATTAATATTAATAATTTAATAATACATGATAAATCAAAAACAATAAAAAAGAACAATAAAATTTCTTCAAATGTTGATGATCAACTTCCATTAACAAGACCACGAATAGTTTCAACACCAATAATTAAATCAAAATCATCAGATAAAAATCAAATTCAACCAAAACCGAAAACTGAAGATAATATAATTCCGAAATCAACAACGACAACTCCATCACCAAAACCAATTGTTTATGAAGCAATGGATTTAAATATGAAAAAATCTTATTGGAGAATATTAAAATTGTTAGGTCGTGGTACTTTTAGTTCGGTAATGTTGGCAAAACGAGAATTTTCTTTAAATTTACCTTCAATCGATACTGTCCAAGAAGAAGAAGATAATGATGAAAATGAAAATGATAATGATGATGAGTATGATTATGATAATGATAATGATAGTATAACAAGTACTAGTACCAGTGCAAGTCCAAGTTATACAACCTCAAATAAAAATCATAAAATTTCAACTAAAAATGATAAAGATAATTTAAATCCTGAATTAACACCACCATCTGAAGCAACAAGTCCAACTACCCCAACAAGTTCAATACCAACAACAACAGACCAAAATTTAAACATTATTGTTTCAAATTCAATTGAAAATTCAAATGACAATTCTCAATTAGCAGCAATTAAAGTTATTAATTTTTCTGCTGGTGGAGGAGCAACACAACAACAAATTTCAATTGCAATAAATCGAGAAATTTCAGTTTTAAAATCTTTAAATCATCCATCAATATCAAAATTAATTGGTTTAAATAATAATAATCATAATATTTTTGATAGTGATAATAAATTAGAAAATAAATCAACAATTTTAATTTTTAATTATTGTATTGGTGGTGATTTATTTAATTTAAGTAAAAATTGGAGAACTCGATTAACTTGTGGATTAATCAAAAGAATTTTTTCAGAATTATGTGATGCTGTTTGTTATTTACATGAGAATAATATTGTTCATAGAGATATTAAATTAGAAAGTGAGTTATTTTCAAAATCATCAACTTAACAATTTTTGAATTAATTTTGACTAACCTTTTTTTATTGTTATTTAATTAGATGTTTTAATTAATGTCGAAGTATCAACATTAATAAATTTATTGAACCCTCAAACTTTTTCAAAACCATTAATAACGTTATCTGATTTTGGATTATCAAGACATATCGAATCTTCAAAACAATTATTAACAACAAGATGTGGATCACCAGATTATGTCCCACCAGAATTATTATTAGGTCAACCATATGATGGTAAACAATTTGATATTTGGTCATTAGGAGTTTTATTATATGCAGTTATGGAAGGTAGATTACCTTTCGATCCACCACCTGGATCTATTGATTTAAAAAGAGGTGGTAGAAATCGTGTTGCCCATAGAATCGCAAAATGTGAATGGGGTTGGATTAGTTTTGCAGATGAAGAAGAAGACGATGATGATGGTGAAATAAAAGACAAAAATGATAAAAACAAGAAAAGAAATTGGAATTATGATTTATGGGACGGTGGAAAACGAGTAGTTGAAGGATGTTTAAGACGAAGAGATAAAAGATTGACGATTAAGGAAATTAAGGAGATGAAATGGGTTAAAGATGGGTTGCAGGTTCGACTTTGAATTTTTTAAATATTGTTTATAATTAAATTTTGTACTATCTTTTTTATTAAATATATATTATATGATATATATACTTTATTGTTATTGTCATTGTTATTGTTACTATTATTACCATTATTATTATTACTATTATTATTGTTATTATTGTTATTGTTATTTTATTATTTTTATTATTGTTGTTGTTTATTATTTATATTTATTGTATATTAAAAGAGATCGCCTGACCGACTAATATATATAATATTCAATTTTTATAGTTATAAACCACCAATAGTAGGATTATCCAGAGATTTATAAACAAAGTGGAAGAAAAAGAAGAAGAGATAAATCTCGATATTTATATAAATGTTGTTCTTGTGCACGTGCTCAGGCCCATACTAATAAACTTCCCATCCAATATGAATCTAATAAGGAATCAAAATTATGCTATTATCCCAGAAATTCTATACTCACCATATCTTAAAATTCAGTTCATATAAAATTATCTCTCGTACTTATAATTATAAACTCACAAAAAGAAGTTTTAGAAGTTCTTCTATATTTTATAACAATTATCAAAGATGGTGGGCTTATTTAAAAAATGATATTAATACCACTATAGATAACACTAATTATAAGTTCCAACAACAAGTGCCACGAGAAGATGAGCTTGAGGATGATGGATGGGAACATATTAACAAGAAAAGTTTAATTTGTGAATATTTGGAAAAGAAACCATTTCAATTATCTACTCTAAAACAACGAGTTGATCAATTACTTTCAAAATATTCAAAATCTCATCATGATCATGATTCAATCATAAATATAAATATAAATGAAGAAGAAGAAGAAATATTCATAAATGATATTATAAAATCATTTAAGCTTTTACAAAAACAATTACAAACGAGGAATTTCAATCATGATGATTCACAAATACAATTACAATTACAATTGAAATCAAATAAAATTGATGACTATTTAATATTTAATTTATTTAATGATAAAAGAGTTAATTTCACATTCAAAAATTTAAGATATTATTTATTAACCTCTAAATCTAATTCATCATCAATATTAAATTCTAATTATATCATTGAATCAATAAAATGTTTAATCATTCGTCAACAAAATATTGAAAAACAATTTAATTCAAATAAAGATACAATTTTTTTAGCACTTCGATTAATTTTAAAACAAAATGATTTTGAATTATCATTTGAATTAATGAATTTAACATTTGGTAATTCAAAATATTTCAAATATATTGAAGAAAATACCAACAAAATTAAAATCATATTACCAAATCAAAAATGGATTTATCCAGTAGTACCATCAATTTCATTATTTTTAATCATATTTGATTCAAATTTTCAAATTCATTTAACTATATTAAGCTATTTGATTTTAAATTCATTATTTTATTTCAATTATATTTATTTAAACATTTTATCAATTAATAATTATTTAATTCATTGGAGACCTGGTTTATCATCATTTGAAAAATTTAAAAAAATAAATGAATTAAAAATGTTTAGGAAAATACTAATTGAATTTGATGAGAATTTAAATCTATCGGTTGCAAATTATCATTTAAAATTTAAAGAAATTGATATTGATAATAATTATAATCCATTTGCATTATCATTACCATCATCATCACCATTAACTAATTACAATGAATATGAACAATTACAAGTGGAAAAAATGGAAAAAATTAGAAAATTAATTGACCAAGAATTAGTTAAAAGGAAGATGAGATTATCACCAACAGATGAAGAATTGATGTTTCAAGAATATTGGTCTTCATATGGAGAAGGTTTTGAATGGGTTGAACCTGATAAGGATCCTACCGAATATGTCAACACGTGATGGATGAAGAAACCTTCATTTCTCATGATAATCTCATGATCACCGCTTTTACTTTTACTTTTACTTCTACTGCATTATAACATGACAATTGAACAATCTGAAACAGAAGTAATTGTTACTTTGGACTCAAATCCAGAAACAAGTCTTAAGATCATCAATCATGGTGCTACTGTTGTTTCTTGGAAGGTCAATGGCAAAGAGCAACTCTGGTTAAGTGAGTAAGTACCACGAATACGTGTTCACTTTTATCAATATAAACTAATATATAATTATACAGAAAAGCAGTTCTTGATGGAAGTAAAGCTGTCAGAGGTGGAATTCCTTTGGTGTTTCCTGTAAGTGTTTCTACTTGTTTTTGTACTATATGGTCAAAAGTACTAATAATATCAGGTTTTTGGTAAAGCATCAGAAGGTCCATGCTCATCTCTTCCACAACATGGATTTGCACGTAATAGTAATTGGGAGTTCTTAGGTCAAACTTCAGAATCTCCAATTACAATTCAATTTGCATTAAGTCCTGATCAAATTTCTGAGGATTCTAAAACTCAATGGTCAAATAATGATTTTACTTTAATTTATTCTTTAACTCTTGATGAAAAATTAATTAAAACTGAAATCACGATTGAAAATAATAACAATGATAAAGATTTCGATTTTAAATGGTTATTTCATACCTATTTTAGAATTCCTGAAATTGAATCAATTTCCGTTAAAAATATTAAGGATGTTTTATTTTATGATCAATTGATTAAAGAAGATACAACTCAATCATTAGATGAATTGAAATTTTCAAAAGAGACTGATGCAATTTATAAGGATTTTAATTCAGATATTATTATTAATGATAATAAATCATCAAATGATTCACCTTTATTTACAATCAAAAGAAATGGTTTAAATGATGCCGTTATTTGGAATCCTTGGACTGAAAAAGCAGCTGGAATGGGTGATTTTTATCCAAAGGATGGATTTCATCAAATGGTTTGTGTTGAAGCGGGATCTGTTAGTAAATGGACTACGTTAAAAGCTGGTGGTAAATGGACTGCTAGTCAAACTATTATAAGTCACCAAGAATGACTATCTTTTACAACGTTAACTGCAAAGTTATAGATATATTAATTATGGAGTATATATATCATTTTTCTTTTCTTTTTCAAACTCAATCGTTACATTCACATATAATATAAATAGTAAATAAAAATTTTGCCCTCCCCCTTTCTAATCAGGGTTCTCCATTTAAGCTTTTGTTTCGGTGGTAGCTGCAATCGCAGGTGTTTTAGCAGCAGCTTCTTCATCTTCGCTATCAGAAGAAGACTCATCATCTTCAGCATTACTATTAATACTAAGATTAGCAGCTTGAGCTTCAGCTGACATTTTAGATAATCCTTCCAATTGTGATAGATCAAGACCATTCATAGCATCGGCTCCTTCAACCTTATTTTCAACTTCTTCTTGTTCATCTTCATCAACCCATTTATCAAAATCGGTATGAATATAATGAAGTTTTCCCTTTTGTTTAAACAATCTTGGCCAATATTCCAAACCTTTTTCTTTTTTTTGTAAGACAAAATAAATAAATCGACCAGTTACATTATACTTTGATTTTGTTGGTTCAACATCCTTAAAAAATTCAATGTTTAATTTATACAATTGATCATGTTCTCCAACTGATTCAATTGATAATTTAGTATCTGTTATATCAATTTTTGGATTTGTTGCGACTGGAAGGTTAACTGTTAAAAAAATGATATTCTTTTCTAGAATATTCTCATTTGATCTTTGTGCCCATAAGACTATATCAATAACAAAAAATTGTTAGTTCACTATTTAGCAATTATATTTAAAATAGTAGAAACATACCTTCAGGAACTATAGCAGATGACATTTTCAGTAAAGTTATTTAATTTCAATCGAAAGTGTTAAAATTCAAGAATAACTAAAAAAATACAAAAGCAAGTGAGCAAATCCTTTTTACTCCAATTCTTTTGAAACATCCAGACGTTTCTAGATTTTTCATTTCTCGTTTCTCACGTGTTGATTGCCACTTTTTGGATTTTTATTCAATCAAAATTAATAATGATACTTCAGGATTTACCATATGATTTAAAATGTATTTTAGTTCGGAGTTCACCAGAATGGCGGTTCACTTGTAAGGAGTTTCGCAGGATTGACAATGATGTTTATAAAACTAGAGCGATACAAGGTTTAGGATTAGATATTATTAATGAATTTTATGAATCAAAATTTGGATATTTATGGGAACAGTACTTGATTGCAAAGGATATTTATACAGAAGTGAGTTTACAAACATGTACAACTGAAGAATTAATTGATGATACGTGGGGTTATTTATATAAGAAATTACAATGCCCTTTTTTATTACTCGACAAGAAATTCTTTACCATCTTTCAACATGATATTTATGAGTTTTATAATGATGATAATAATGAAAATTCGATTGGAAAGCGTACGCATTTAAATAATATAAATAAAAATAAATTGATGGACTATAATCCAGGTTATGGTGTTAAAATCGATTCTGCCTATAATGTTTTCGGACAAATAAAGATAAGATTATTCCCTGACAAATATTTGATTCTATTAACATTTAAGCACGAAACTTCAAAGTCACATAGTTTCTCACCATTAAAAATATCAATCAAAGATTCAACTACACATCAAGAACTAGGCTCTTGTTACACAAGAAATGTCGAAAGTAATTTTTTATCAAATTATATACTTGGTATGAGAGACATACCATCTTTAAATCCCAATCCAATTCCAGATACAATTCCAAACGGAATTGTAGATTTAATCCATCTGAATAATGAGAGATCAGAAGCAGATTATATAAATACATGGCGACGAATAACATTAACAATTGAAGAAAGAGGTTACGCAAGAAAACAAGATCTATCATTATATCATTTTAAATTGATTCCTATTAGTACAATACCAACTAATAATTTAAGTAATATGAAATTGCAAATTAGTTCGAGGAAAACCTTTAATGAAAAATTTGGGGATATGGATTTATCATTTCCTTTAAAGAAAAAATTGGATGATCAAGCACAATCTCCTTTTATGATTAAAGAAACTATTGATTTGTATAGAGCAATTCAAGAGATTCTAGGAACTTAATACTACTGATGTAATATATTTATCGTTTTTTTATATGATCGAGTTCTCGTGAAATACGCCACTGAAGGTAGACCTCCGGTCATTTGTTTTACGATTTTACTTGGAAATTTTCACGAAGATTAGTGATATTGTGTTTTGTAACATATAATGATTATGTGAACCATAAACTTAAAAATGCAACTTTACAGGGGTTTGGGCTAAGATTTGCATTAGTTGCAATAATTAATTGACTATTGGGATAGATTTAACTAAATGATATACATATATTTTTATCAGGGGGAACCTACTTATATACCAATCTATGTAACGACTGATATGTGTCCAGAAGGATGAAATAGATGTCTAGGTGAAGTGAGAATGGAATGTTAATGAAGGATTAACTCATGGTTTTATCTTATTATGTCGAGTATTCATGGGATATTTGTATGGAAGGAAAGAATGGTAATTAATAATTAATTATCTAATATATTGACGATATGGCTAAGAATGTGAAAACGGATTTGAAGCTTAATTCTGCCACACAACAAAACAAAACAAAACAAAACAAAGCAAGTACTAATTATTATTTCATTTATGACAATTTCTAGAGAAACACAACCTCCACGGCCGATGGTATCACCACAAAATAACCCTGGTCTAGTTTATGCGAAGGACATCAAAGTACACTCAGAATATTTAAATTTAGTGCCTAATAAAAATAAATTCGGAGGTCATATATCTGTCCCAAAATCACGACCAGGTACTCCTGTTAGATCAGCATCTCCAAGAACTTATGATCGCGGCCGTGTTAGTCCAATACGACAATCTCCGAGGCCCTCCTCCCAAAGGGGAAAGATTGAAAAGACACCAATTTTTAATGTTAAGACTCCAGATTTAACAATTAGCTATAGATCACAGCCTGATTCACCTTTACGAAGTGCTAGATCACCTAGTCCTAGTCTTATGAATTCAGAAAATCGAACGGGGAATATAAAGGTCTTGGTTCGTGTTCGACCTTTTGTCCAAAGAGGTAAGGATTGTTGTGTTTAGTTTTATCGTAATCAATCAGTCAGTAATATATGACTTATACTAACCTCTTTTGTTACTTTCAATTGAAAGAAATTGATAATGGATCAATAAATCTTATTTCTATGAATACAGAAACACAAACAACAACAATCAAAAATATAAAATCTAATTCAAAAAATGATACTAAAGAATTTCGATTTGATAATTCAATATGGTCATTCGATCCAAATGATCCTAAATTCATCGATCAAAATGTTTTATACGAATTAGTCGGTACTGAATATTTAGATCATTTATTGATGGGTTATAATACTTGTATATTTGCCTATGTAAGTACTTTTATTTATATGTAATAGCTATAATTAACTAATTGAGTACATGGCTATAAATATATATAGGGACAAACAGGATCCGGTAAATCATTCACAATGATGGGATCACCACAAAATCCAGGTTTAATTCCAAGATTATGTCAAGATTTATTTGAAAGAGCTAATGACTTTATTGAAGAAAATATAAGTATAACGGTTCGAATGTCATATTTTGAGATTTATAATGAAAAAGTTAAGGATTTATTAGATAATTCTTCTATATCAAATAATAATAGTACACAAAAAGGAAGTTCAAGTATAAATAGCAAAAAAAATATAAATGAAAAGGGAAAAGATAATGACCTGAAGTTAAAAGTGCGTGAATCACCAACAGAAGGTCCATACGTTGAAAATTTATCAGAATTTACTGTTAAAAGTTTCAAAGAAGTTTTACATTATATCAACATTGGTAATAAAAAAAGAACAACAGCTTCAACACAAATGAATGATGTTTCATCTCGTTCACATGCTGTATTTACATTAACAATGAAACAAAAATTATTTGATGATTTAACAGGTATAACTGAAGAGAAATTATCACATATACGATTAGTTGATCTAGCCGGCTCAGAACGTGCTAATTCATCTGGTGCAGTTGGCATGACACTTCGAGAAGGTTCTAATATTAATAAATCCTTAACTGTTTTGGGAAGAGTTATCTCAGCATTAGCGGGACCACAGGATAATAACAATGGCAGTGTGAGTAGTCGGTCACCTAGCCCAAGTAGGAGAGAACAAATACCATATCGAGATTCTACACTTACTTGGCTTTTAAAAGAGAGTTTAGGAGGTAATAGTAAAACAGCAATGATTGCTTGTATATCACCAGGTGATTATGAAGAAGGGATGTCCACTTTGAGATATGCAGACCAAGCTAAAAGAATCAGAACATCTGCTGTCGTTAATCATGGTGTTGTTAATTCTGCAGATAGTGATAAATTAGTACAAGAAATGCAAGAACGTATCAATAATTTACAAATTGCATTAAGTTTAGGTACTGATGCAATGGCACAAATGGATCAATTCAAAGCAGCAATTAGATTTTATGAAGAAAAAGTAATTGAGGAAGAAAACAAAAGAAAAGCAATTTTAGCAGAAAAGGCATTAATTCAAAAGAAAAACGATGCTTTAACAGAACAATTGAAATATTTCTCACTTAAAATTTCTCATGGTAAAGTTGCAAATAGTGATAAATCGAATAATGATAATTTTTATGGTGGTTCATCTGGTAATTTTAAGAACAACAATTCAAATGTTGGGGTTACAGATTACGATAATTTGGAGTTTGAATTATTAGCACTCAAAAGTGAGATAACACGGAGTGAAAATAAGTATAAATCTGATGCCGAGCAATTCAAATTATTGTTAGATATAGATAATTATGAATGTTAGTGTCAAAATATATAATGTATATGTATGATGAGAAGTATATAACGTTGCAAAATGCAATTGATAAGGTGTCAATTCTTATAATATTATTTTAATGCCCGTTGAAATGAGACATGCTGATATTGAAGTTGAATATTTTAACCAATAGAATATAGATAGTATATTATACTATATAGCTATAGGGGTTTATACACTGTATAAATCTAGAAGAGAAATCCATTGTTGTTCTTTATTTATTTAATTCCTTCAAATTTCTCCTTTAATTATAAATTTAAAAAAGTTTGAAATCTTTTCTCCATTAAATTTACATAAACTTCCATATTAACATTAATGCCATCAATTTCAAGTATCCTATCAAAAGAGATGACCACTGCAAAAACTGACAAAAGTGAGTAAGGTCTCAAAAAACAATATCTCAATTTTTTTGTTCATTTGTTATAATTAATTATAATTACGATGATGCTTAAGTTTTGGAAATAGAACTAACCTAACAATGTAGCTGCAGCTGTTTTAAAAACGGCAGATATGGTATGTCAGTTCTCAAAGTTCAATTGCAAGGCTTATAGGTATCAGTACTGACTCCAAATCATCGTCTATACATGTATAAAGGATAAAAAACTCATTCAGCAAGTGATATTAATTGGTAAGAGGTTAAAGATATGACAAAAGGACTGAAAGCATTTGATTCTAACAAGAGCATGCAGCGTCAGAAGCTAAAAAGACAAACAAAGTGGAACGAGATATGGCGATGCAAATCAAGAAAAAAGTTAGTTCTATAAACGAATGAATAAATAAATCGAATACTAACAGGAAGTGTTTATAAAGTTAGATGATCAGTTTGGAAGAACCTGGCATGCCATTGTGGGAGAACGTTTTGGAAGTTATGTGACGCATGGTGAGTGCTACTTAGTAGAATATATTAATGCTGATACTAATAACCACTTCAATAGATTTACACCACTTTATATATTTCTACATTGGTACAATGGCTTTTGTAATCTTCAGAATAGGCTAAATATAAAATAACTTTGAATATGAAAAAAGATAGTAGATAACTGATTACCCGGCTTTATACGTAGCATTTAACCTAATTATTTGAATATTATATTGCTTAATGAAAAACTCTATCTAATTAAATAAAGAATGGCTGATCGTGATAATCTTTCTCAAGAAAAGAGAAATATTTTGGAACAGTTTGTAGAAATTACTGGATGGACTTCAGGAGACGAATCAGCGATCGATGCGCTGGATTATAGTAGCTGGAATATTGAAAGAGCCGTTTCTAGACATTTCGATGGTTCTGGTATCGCCACTACTTCTTCGGCTCAGCCTTCGCAAGCTACAACAAACGAAAATGAAATACATGATAGAGGAGGACCTGATTTTTCATCGGATTCTACTGGGTATCAGCCAAGAAGACAACCTCGTGAATCGTTATATTATCAAAACCTATTCGAAGAAATGGACAATGTTCCTAAGTTACTACCTGCCCCACATGTAGACTTAAGAAAACCACATTCTTTTTTTGCCCGTCAAAGAGGAAGAGGTATGCATAAAGGGGTTGGAATTGGTTTCTGGAGTATACTCAGAGCATTGCTACTTCTTCCATTCACCTTAACTTTTAGATTATCAAATGGGTTGTACTGGTTCTTCACCAGAATATTCCCTTTCTTACCTCGTGCTCCAAGACTCTTTTTACAACAACAGCAACAAGAAAGACAAATTGAAGGGGCTCAGCAAGAAGAATCAAATGATCCCACCGAAAATTCAATCAAATTCATTCAAAAATTTAATGAATTAACAGAGGATAATGTTAAAGTAGACTTTTATCCTGGTGGTTATAACGATGCTCTTAGATTAGCAAAAAACAATTTAACATGGCTTCTAGTTATATTACAGGATGGTAGTAATCCTCATTCCCAGGAACTTGTTCAATCATGCGTTAACAATGATGAATTTGCAACTTTCTTAAATGAACATGATATTACTCTTTGGGGTGGTGATGTTGATGATACAGATGAAGCATACCAAGTAGCTTCAGGTTTAAGGTCCGCAAGATATCCATTTATTTCTTTAATTGCTCATATATCCTCTTCAAGTTCCCTTCATCCTAAGATGTCTGTCGTGGTTAGAATACAACTACAATCAAATCGAGCTACAACGGCTCGTCTTATTGCAAAACTAGAATCAAAAATTGAAAAGTATGAACCTCAATTAATTACTCAAAGAATTGATAAACAAGAGCAAGAATTTAGTAGACAAATTCGAGAACAGCAGGATTCTGCTTATGAAGTTAGTCTTGCTCTTGATAGGGAGCGCGAACAAAAGAAACGAGAAGATGAAGAGAAGCGTCAACTTGAAGAAGATGAAAGACACCAAGAAGAGTTAGAAGAACAAAGACAACAACAATTAAGGGAACAATACTTACGATGGAAGACACATTTAATATTCAGTGATAATTATGGAAAATTTACAAGTGAAAAGAGAGCAAAAATTTCAATTAAATTTGGTGATGGTGAAAGGGTTCTTCGTGAATTTGATCCTGAAGATACCTTAGAAGATGTTTTCATGTTTATTGAATGTTATAGGTTTAAACGGGAACACCAAGATGATGATAGTGACGACGAAGAAGAAGACGAAGAAGAGGACATCGTGGAACCTGTTGGTTATGAACACAATTTTACATTTGATCTAATATCACCTTTCCCTAGACAAAAATTGAAGCCAGAAGCTACAATGATCAAAGACGTCAAATGTCTATGGCCAAATGGAAGTTTACTAGTAGAAGATCAAGTAGAATTGGTGAGTAGCAGCGATGAAGACTATAGCAGTGATGAAGAAGAAACGGAGTTTAATGAAAAATCAGGTATTTTGGCATAATACTTATATAATGTGTAATTATCATACTTTTTCTAGTTTTATTGAATTTTAATATTATCCAACTGGCATTCCAACAATTAATATGATAAAACAATAAAGAAGAATCTATAGAACTCTCCCCATTCCAATAAAATTAACACTTCTCCCACCAGTCTGAATTTGAGCCACCCTAATGCCTACAAAATTTCTACCAAGAGATTAGTATAGGCCTATTCTCAGTCACACGGTATATCGAATATGAGGTAGCAATTTTATAGTATATTAGTGAAATTCTATTAATTTAAATTCTAATTTTAACTCAACTGGCTCATTATCGGGATCATAATCAAGAGATTTTTATGAAATCAATCTATTTGAAAAAAAAGAGATATTCTTAAATTGATAGTTTTGGAACTGCATAATTATAAAAAGTACCATAAGGGAACATTATCACCATTGGAATTTGTTTCTCAAGAGCTCCTAAAATGTTGAAAATTAGTGCATTTGAGGATGGTTAACAAAGCGATTTCACTTAATTTAAGCCATCTAATGTATTATACACTGGAAATATAATAGCAAATATCTATTCATAATTTAGTCCACCACGAGGCCAAAATTAAGGGTTTATAGGATTGATTTCTTATTTTTAAATATAATATTAATGGTAATTGATTAAATATACGAATTAGGAATAATAATTATAAATATATTTCATTTTCTAGTACTATGATAAGCATATTACGCTATATAAAGATAGGGTATATGACAATACAAATTCCAAACGTTTTAATAGATATTAAAATCCGGATTAATAATATAAAAAGACACAAAGATATGAATTGAGGGAGTTATAATAATTTTAAAAAACGTTCAACGAGGAAGCTATTTGGTTGGAAGAAAAAAAATTATATTGGAATATAACTGTTTTACAGGGCCAACTTCCCAATTGTCCACTTACCAGTCGTCAGCTTCCTTTTCTCTATCATCATTATTATTGGCATTGCCATTATTATCGTTGTAATCATCGCGATTATCGTTATCATTCTGAGGAGAACGAGATCTATCACGAAAATCACGGCGGTCATCACGATTATCCCTATCATCCCTATCTCTAGGACGGTCACGACTATAACGATCGTCTCTTCTATCGTCCCTTCTGTCGTCTCTTCGATCATCTCTGTAATTGCTTCTTCTATCATCTCTTCTACGATCGTCACCACGTCTGTCATCACGGTCTCTGTAGTTATTTCTGTCACGACCGTAACCACCACCACGTCTATCATCACGTCTGTCATCACGCCTATCATCTCTACGATAGTTATCACGTCTGTCATATCTATCGTGCCCTCCATACCCTCTACCACCATCACGTCTATCATAATCTCTGCGCCCAAAATCTCTTCCACCTCTTCCACCTCTTCTGTCACCATATCCACCTCTGCCGTATCTACTAGGTGGGGGAGGAGGTGGTGGTCCAGTGAAATCCAACTATTTGCAAAAATTTGGTTAGTATACATAAATAAGAAAGCAAAAAAAGACACTCAACAATAGTTGTACTTACATCTTGTTTAACAGTGACCCTCTGACCGAGGAAGTCAATCTCATCTAACTTCTTGATAGAATCATCGAGATCATCTTGAGTTTTAAATTCCATAACACTAAAATTAATTGGAAATTGTTAGCATTTATCAAATTGTCAATTTAGACCTACCCCAGTGATGTTGTGAAGTTCGAATGTAATAATGAACCATTTCAATCCAAGACCACAAATTTTCATGCCATCGAATGTATATAAAAGAGGAAGAAGTACCCACCCATCACCATCCAAATCACGAGGAATATCCGTATAAACTGCGTTCACCCCTGCGGTACGGGCATAATCTTTTAGATCCTATAAGAAACGGGTGTGGATAATTAGAAACCAAAGCTTATTAAGTACCAAGAGAATAATCCAGTATGTATTTAAGTGAAAAGATAACAGCAATCTAACTCCAGGAATATCATTTTTTTATCTTTCAGTTTTCACTTTCTTCTGTAGAGTAAACTTCAAAAGGAGGAACTGACTAGGGGATAAATATATATAATATTGCAATAGTAAATACGCAATTTAGATATATTTATCAAACCAAGTGTACCAAAAGATATAATTGTTTAAACCACCAGAGGAGAGTTTTATTATTATTTCCCAGGGGAGCATAAGGAGAAAAGGGAGCCAAAAGCCAGACCATAGTCCTTTTTTTTTTGTATGTTCTTACCTGCCAAGTTGAGTCATGAGGAATGCCTTCAACGATAATGCGGAATTCACCACGTTCATATCTGCTTTCCTTGCGCTCTCTATCAAAGTTACGACGACCACCCTTGGCCCATTCAACTTGGAGAGTTTGTCCATTAAGTTCAAACCCATCTAATTTTTATGATATTAGTAATCTGCATAATAGACATTAAAACAAAACAATCAACTTACCATAATCACGTTTGGCTGATTCTGCTTCTTCGGCAGTTTCAAATTCAACAAACCCCTTTTGATAAAATATTAGAATCTATAATGTGAAATATGCAAAACTGAGAAAAAAAAAAAGAAAGTTTCTATTTTTGTCCCATACATATCCATTCATGAGTTTAACATCTAAAACTTTTCCAGTCTTGTTGAAAAGATCCTGGATATCCTGACGTTGGACTATCATTTTGTTAGCTAAAGATCCCAATATAAATTTTAGTTAGGAGTAATGCCATACCTTCCATAGAGATTGGACGAACGAAAAGTCTGGTGTTCGAGTCAGACATTGTGTTTGCTTTGTTATGTTTTCTACGAGAGAAGGAGAGTGAAAATATTAATGAGCAGGGAGGGACCCAGATATACTCCGGTCCTCAAACTTCGTGCATAAACTTTTCAATATCATTCCTCCTTGTTGAAAACATCACGATAATTATCTTAAATTGGCCACATAATGTCTTCAAACCCCCTTCTTTTTGCCAGGAGGGTCTTCAAACCTTCCAAATTTCACCTTAATGCTTTGAAATTAAACAGAACCCTTGCTTCTGCCTCTTCTAGACTGTATCAACCTGGGGCTAAATACTGTGGATACACTGTTAAAAGATCAATTGATGTCCCGGAGTTCGAGTTAACAGCCGTCGAGTTGGTTCATGATAAAACAGGGGCACAGCATTTACATATAGATAGAGATGATCGAAACAATGTGTTTAGCATGGTATTCAAGACTAATCCACCAGACGCCACTGGAGTTCCTCATATCCTAGAACATACAACACTTTGTGGTTCCCAAAAGTTCCCAGTAAGAGATCCTTTCTTTAAAATGTTGAATAGATCTTTATCAAATTTTATGAATGCAATGACTGGGCATGATTATACTTTTTATCCATTTGCTACAACAAATGAAATTGACTTCACAAATTTAAGAGATGTTTATACTGATGCAACTTTAAGTCCATTACTAAACGAAGAAGACTTTTTCCAAGAAGGTTGGAGATTAGAGTCGGAAGATCCAAAGGATAAAACTTCTCCGCTTACATTCAAGGGTGTTGTGTATAATGAAATGAAGGGACAAATGTCAAGTGCTTCTTATCTTTTTTATATCCGTTTCCAAGAGAATATATATCCAAGTTTAAACAACAGTGGCGGAGATCCGGCACATATTACCGATTTAGGTTATGGTGATTTGGTTGATTTTCATTCCTACAACTATCATCCTTCAAATTCTAGGGTATTCACTTATGGTGATATTTTGCTTAAAGATCATCTACAACATCTTGACAAGGTGTTTAAAACTTTTGGTAGAAGAGCAACATCAAATGAAATTAAACAACCTATCAATCTGACAGAGTCAAAGAGAGTACTTGTCAAAGGACCTGTTGATCCAATGGTGCCTGCTGATGGTCAAGTCAAAACATCGTTGACTTGGCTTGCTAGTACTCCAACTGATATCTATGAAACATTTTGTTTAAAGGTTTTAGGTTCGTTACTAATGGATGGCCACTCTTCTCCTTTACACCAAGCCCTGATTGATACTGGACTCGGTTCCGATTTTTCAGTTAATTCTGGCATGGATACGACAACTGCTGCTAATTTTTTCACTGTTGGTTTGCAGGGAATCTCTGAAGATAAGATTCCAGAGGTTGAAATCGCTATCAGAACAACACTGAATAAAGTTATGAAGGAGGGAATTGATCCTATTAGGATTGAGGCTATAATCCATCAAATGGAACTTGGTAGAAAGGACAAGAAATCTAATTTCGGTATGCAATTATTATACTCTGTTGCACCAGGTTGGGTCAATAATATTGATTCATTCGAATTGCTAAAATGGAATGAAACCATTTCAAGATTTAGAAATGATTTGAGTAAAGGTAGATTCCTTGAGAATTTGATTCAAAAGTATTTTGCTGCCGATAAACCAACTTTCAGCTTTACAATGCTTCCGGATGATAATTTCGAAAAGCAACTTGAAGCTGATGAGAAAGCCAGATTGGAGCAAAAAGTTAATGCTTTAGATGAAGAAGATAAAGAAATCATTTACAAAAGAGGTTTAAGATTACTTGAAAAACAAACTGAAAAGGAAGATTTGACTTGTCTACCGACTTTACATGTTAATGATATACCAAAAACAGCTGAAAAATTCCCATTGGTTCATTCTCTCATAAATTTGGCCGGAACCGAAAAGGTGGACCTACAAAAGAGACTAACTGGTACCAATGGAATCACATATTTTAGAGCTATAAGACAACTGAATAATATTCCAGAGGATTTATATCCGTATCTACCATTATTCTGTGATGCTTTAACTAACCTAGGTACAAAATCGAAAACAATGGCTGAGTTAGAAGAGCAGATAAAGTTAAAGACAGGTGGTTTATCTGCTGGAGTAAATGCTCGTCCATCCCCCTCTGATATTAATAGTTTAAATTTACAACTTTCCCTTTCTGGTGTTGCATTAGATCAAAATGTTGAGCCTATGTTTGATTTATGGTCTCAATTATTACTAGAAACGAATTTTGAAAATACAGATAAACTTATCTCATTAATTAAGGCACAGGTTTCAAATAACTTGAGTTCTTTAGCTCAAAGTGGTCATTCCTACGCAAGATCAGTTGCGGCGTCTTATTTAACACCAGTGAAAGCCATATCGGAACAGTTATCTGGCGTTCAACAGGTGAAATTTTTAAATGACCTCACCTCCATGATAGAAAATGGCACATTTGCAGATGTCGTGATTCCAAAATTAAAGGAACTACAACAGTTAATTGTTGCTTCTTCAAAATCTAGAATCGCATTAACATGTGGTGAAAATGCAGCTGATTCAAATGAAAAGTTAGCAAGAGAATTTATCAATAAATTGCCTGCATCAGCTTTAGAAGATGGAAAAGATTATTTATCACAATTTAAGATGCCTTTGTATACAGCTGGTATTAAAACGAATGTAAGATTGCCTTTCCAAGTTAGCTACATAGCTGCTTCGCTCAAAGGTGTTTCTTATACCCATGAAGATGGTGCTCCTTTACAAGTGTTATCGAATCTTCTTACTTACAAACATCTTCATCATGAAATAAGAGAGAAAGGTGGTGCTTATGGTGGAGGTGCTGGTTATAGTGCTACAGAAGGTATCTTTTCTTATTACTCTTACAGAGACCCTAACCCAATGAAGTCTTTAGAAACAGTTTCTAAAGCCGGAGAGTTCGCAGTTGGCAAAGATTGGACAGATGAAGATTTAGAGCAGGCCAAGCTGACAATATTCCAAGGGGTTGATAGTCCTATTAGTGTAAAATCTGAAGGTATGATTGAATTTGTTGATGGTATTACAGATGAAATGAGGGAAACAAGGCGAAAGAGATTGCTTGAGGTTGAGATTAATGATGTTAAAAGAGTAGCTCAAAAATACTTAATTGACAATAAAGAGACGAGTTTTGCAGTTGTTGGGCCCAAAAAGGATGAAATAGACGATAGCTGGAATGTGATTGAGATGGGTGGAGCAGCTGAAGCATTGGGCGAGATGCAATGATCAACTATATGTAAATATCGGTTGTACAATATTTTTAGATGAAAAATAAATGTAAATAGAAGAACAATATTATTATTGTGATAATGGTTATAATTTTATGAAGCTTGCTTTAACAACTGAACACCTTTTCCATTGGTTTCTTAAACCTCCATCATCAAATACACAGACCCTCAATTCATTATCATTTATTTCCAATTAAATTGATACAATTCAAAATGTCTGCTATGGATATAGATAACGATGTTCCAACCGTTCTTGCCACCCTAAGAATGGATTCGGACCCAGATTTAACTCCTGCTTTCTACAACTTGGAGGATCTATATGAAAGAAAGTTCGTAGCCTTTATTGAGCCATAACAACCACTCCTATATTTAAACTAACAATATTTTTTTGTCTTTTTTAACTAGACTCTGGCATCAACTTACAGGTTCTTTGGTTGAATTTTACCAAGATCCAAAAAGCAATGGTCTTCGTTTACGACTCTACAATAGGTTTATCGCCACTTTTCATAAAAAAATCAATCAGTTGAAACTTGTTCAATTCGCACTTGGGTCACTACCGGAATGTAGGGACGACGAAGAAAAACTTGCATTTTTGAAAAGAGTCGAAGATACAGTTTCTCCTGATCAAGAAGCTTTGATATTTGCACAAGTTGAAATTGCTCGAATCTATCTTCATTTGAAGACAGATGACACCGCAAGAGGAATACTAGATACAGTCGGTAAACAAATTGAAAAACTTGATTCAGTTGATACAATTATAAATGGTGCTTATTATTCTGTTAACTCTGAGTATTATAAACATAAGGAAGATTTCAATAACTATTATACGAATTCTCTTCTCTATTTAGCTTGTATTACTGTGACAGAACATCCTTTACTAGATCAACAAAAAAGAGCTTATGATTTAAGTATTGCAGCTCTATTAGGTGATAAGATTTATAACTTTGGGGAACTTTTAGTACACCCCATCTTGGCATCATTGGTAGATACCGAGTATTCTTGGTTAAGAGATTTACTATTTGCCTTAAACACCGGTGATATTAATTCATTTGAATCTCTTTCTGGTAATTTTTCCAAGCAACCAGTTTTACAAAATGAGCAAGCTTTCCTCCAACAAAAAATATGCCTAACTGCTTTAATTGAATTAGTGTTCTCTCGTCCAAGCACTAGTAGAATATTAACTTTTGAGGAAATAGGGAAACATACTCACTTGACTGTTGATGAGGTTGAACATCTTGTAATGAGAGCTTTGTCCCTTGGTCTTATAAAAGGATTTATTGACCAAGTGTCTGAAACAGTTACGGTTACATGGATTCAACCAAGAGTCATGAATGAACAACAAATCACATCAATGAAAGATAAACTACTCGCTTGGGACGATAATGTGAAGAAATTGGCTGTCTGGATGCAAGATAACGGTAAGGAAATTTGGACCTCAGCCTAATAATGATAATATAATCCTATAGATATAACTTATATAATCATAACTAGAATTTTATCATTAAAATTTGTTCATTAGCTATGTTCATAAATTTTTTATAAATCTTTCTGTTAAGCTTTCGATAGATGACAAGACAATCTTAACTAGATAATCTGATTTAAAAACATCATCGTGTTTTCCAAAATCATCAATATATAAATTTGTTTTAATACCACTTTTTCGAAGATGGTTTAATAAAATTGATGTTTGGTTAAACGATAAGAGTTCATCTGAATATGAATGAAGAATCGATATTTCCCCATCAAAATTTAGATTAGAATCAGGATCAGCTTTATATTTTTCATGATTATTATTAGAGATTGTAAGCTTATACTTTGAACTTATAGCACTATACTTATCCCATGATTCTTTATCTGTTCCAAATGTATCCTCTACAAAAAAATTATACGAAGGATATTCATCAATTAATGTTCTAATGTCATATATTCCTTCTGAAAAGATCATACTCAATATTTTAAATGGCTTCCTTAGTTCGGAAACAAGATTGAGATGTATATTGAGATATAATGATAAAAACGCTCCTGCTGAATGCCCTATGAACACCAGATTTTCCACTGAATACTTGGAAGTAATATATTTCAAGGCCAATAGAACGTCTAGAGTCTGGTCATAAATTTTAAATTCCGGGCTTAATCTGTAGTTTAAAGAAAAGGCAACGGAGATTGGAAGATTTGAGATCGTTGGGTGGTTTAGTAGAGATCGAAATAGGTGATCGGCATCTTGTTCTGTATTGTTTGGATCTCTCCATGCTCCACCATGTATGAAAATAGGAATTAAATCATTTGGGGAAGGAGGTTTGATGCTGAAAGATTTAAATACCTGAAGAGGATGATCCCCATAAGGAATTGTTTCTTCTACTAAAGTCATTCTTTTGAAGAAGAGAATGGAATTAACCCTAGAGCAGAAAATATATGGGGATCTTCTTTAGATTACAACAACATTCGTACACCCAACTAGCACACCTCTTGGATATTAATTCAGTCATAGATTATCCAAATTTTATTGAAGTAGGAACATATTTTGTACGAAGAAAAAGAAGGGTATATCTCCTGAGTCTCCTTTGTCAAAATATATGCCATTTACAGTACACATGTATTAGGAAGAATATTATCTGTCACGGTACCAGTTTCGGCATTCGAGATACAGTTGCAGGTATTAGAGTAGAAATCTGATTCTATGCTATGGAGAGACTTTCTGATCATTTATCTTCATTTTTTGCTTTCCCGTAGTTTCTTAGGGCTGATTCATGTTTCCCGATAATTCTTTTTCACCTACTCTATTGCAATTGGGTTCGAATTCAGATCAAGACCACAATATATGCAGGACACTTATTCCTTTTCAAACCACGACACGATATCACCAGCTTCGTAAACAGGGGCATCATCTTGTATGAATATTATTCTGAAAATTTTGCCAGTTTTCTACGAGGTGGGGCACTTTTCGGTATTGTATCTGTTATGGGAAATTGTTTCGCGACGTCTGTCAATGGCAAATCATGATCACTGATCAGTAAGCGCCATCCATCTCAGATGTCCTATGGACCTAACTATATTGATTAGCTTTCTGCGACGGGTTTCGGATCTCAGAATGGAGGCATTGGAGAGCCTAGAACCGTTTCTCACGCTAAGCTTACATTCGTATCTTTTCGGCCCCACTTGCCCATCAGGAATATTTCTACAGTTTTTGTGATTAATGTTAAACTTATAAAATTGGCTCAATACCTATTTTAGAGCTATTCTGGATCACAATTGTATTTCAACAAATTTGACAATATTTTTTCTGATTTGTTCACGTGACCTGATTGACCTAATTTTTTTACTCTTTTAATCGAAAAACATTTTTTTCTTTAATAAACTAAATTTTATAAAAACTAAAATGCCAAGTCTTAGAGAGAAGGGGCAAAAGTCCCACAATAAAACTAAAATATTAAAGTCTGGTAAAATGCGTAAGATCACAAAGTCTAAGAAAACCAGTAAGAATGAAGAAAAGAGTAAAACTGATCGAGTAAGCGAAAATAGTAAGAAACTCAAGAGATTAATAGCAGATTTTAAATCCAAAGAAGAAGAAAACAAAAACTTAAATAATACAAAAGAATCTGATGATGAGCCATCAAAAGAAGATAATAATGAAGAAGAAGAATCTAACCCTGTTGATAAAACAACATTCCATGATCTTGGTCTTTTACCTCAATTATGTGAAGCAGCCGAAGCAATGAAATTTAAACATCCAACACCTATTCAAAGTCAGGCTATTCCATTTGCCTTGGAGGGACGTGACATTATAGGTTTGGCTCAGACTGGTTCTGGTAAAACAGCTGCATTTGCTCTTCCAATTTTGGATGCACTTTGGAAAGAACCTTCTAGATGTTTTGCATGTGTGTTATCACCAACAAGAGAATTGGCAGTTCAAATAACTGAACAATTTGAAGCATTGGGTTCAAATATGGGCGTGAAAGTTGCAACTCTTCTAGGAGGTATGAATAAGGTGGACCAAGCTCTTGCTTTGGCAAGAGGTCCACACATCATCGTTGCTACTCCCGGTCGTTTAGTCGATCATTTAGAATCCACAAAGGGATTTTCGTTAGGAAAATTGAAATACTTGGTTATGGACGAAGCAGATAGATTACTTGATATGGATTTTGGAAAAGAAATTAATACAATTTTGAAAATTATTCCACCAGAACGACATACTTATCTTTTCTCGGCTACAATGACAACTAAAGTTCTCACATTACAAAGAGCATGTTTAAAAAATCCTGTGAAAGTTGCAGCAAATGTTGAAAATACCACAGTTGCAACATTAGACCAAAAAATAATATTTCGACCTTTTGCAGAGAAAGATTTCATTTTAATATATTTACTTAATGAATTTCTTGGAAATTTGACAATTATATTTGCAAGGACTTGTAATGATGTACAAAGAATAGCAATTTTATGTCGAACATTAGGATTTCATGCTGTTCCGTTACATGGACAATTATCACAGAGTGCCCGTTTAGGAGCTTTAAATAGATTTAAATCAGGCACGAGGTCAATTCTGGTTGCTACAGATGTTGCCGCCCGTGGTCTTGATATTCCTCATGTCGATTTAGTTCTAAACTATGATATCCCTACAGACACAAAATCGTATATTCATCGAGTTGGTAGAACGGCAAGAGCAGGAAGATCAGGTAGAGCTCTTACACTTGTTTCACAATATGATTTGGATCTGCTTTTAGCCGTTGAAAACACATTAGATAAAAAGCTAGAACTATATGATATTAATCAAGATCACGTTGCGTTGCTACATGAACGAGTTAGTGAAGCACAACGAATGGCAATTAGAGAAATGAAAGATGTTCAAGCAAAACAAAAAACTAGAAATAATAATGGATTTCGGGGAAGAAGAGGTAAAAATGATAGGGAAGAACAGTGAAAGGGTTTCATAAATAAATAAGTATTCTATCTATAAGTGTATTTTCCATCATATGTGTATGGTGGCTAGATATAATTAACAGTAAATAAAATACACAGATTTCTGGTTATAGCTAGCCTTCAACCACAAAACTTTGACCTACCTGAACTACATTATTATTTAAATTTCTGATTCAAACTCCTACTAGAAACCACTTACTGAGGACATTCTAATGAATGTGAAAAACCTCTTTGGTATAAGTTATGCTCTTATCAATTATATTAATATGATTACATTCGAATTCCTTTCGTAGATATTATACTAGCAGCGTAAATTATAACTACAGCCACTTAACTTCACTTCAGTAGTATTTATTTTTGGAATATAATTGAATATAAAGATGGAGTAACTTGATGTTGAATTCATATTTTTGTGGCACCGTTAATAAAAGAGAAAGAAGCAGATGAGATATATATAAAGATGGTCAAACCATAAGAAAAGCATAATAAACCTCTTTTTATATATTTAATATATTGCTAATTATCTGCCTATGTAACTCTTTAAATATTCATATTATTTTCTCGACTTCTTGCAAAGAAAAAGTTAGTGAAGCACAATATATGGGTAGGAATTAGAAAAATGAAATATACCAAGTGAAACCGAAAACTAAAATCTCGAGAAAGAAAAGATAAAAATAGGATAATAATAGCTGATACAGTATTCATTAACATTCAAACTTCGAAATAAACATTTTATTGATACTTTTAATATATTATAACGATGGAGAAAGGTTAAATAATATTAGAAGAATGAATATGTATGTAGCAGTGGTAGAGAGATTTGTAAATAAATGTTTTGAAAAACATTTCTAGGTCAAATCAACTAGAGGTGTTCAAATAATTAACACATTATTTAATTTATACCTATACAGGTAGGTGCATAGTCAAATATAAAAAAATCGAAAATAGCCTTCTTGAATTTTTATTTTCCATATTTCTTTATACAGTACTTCTTTTATATCGATTAATTCCCTATATATAAATTATATGAAATATCCTATTATCTTACTTTTATCAAACTTTGAAACTTTATTAAGCTCAAACCAATTAAATGTAAGGAAATCACATTACATGTAATCAGTAGAATAATTAACATTTACTTTTCTTTGAAGGAATCTGTAAGTAAACACAATTGATACCAGTCTGCCTCTAATAATGTAACTTATTTTATAGTGTGCATATGAATAACTCATGTTTAGTAAACTGTGCAAACACAAAAAGAAACAGCTGCAGTAAAAAACAGTTAACTATTATTCATTTCTCCATACTTATAATTCCTTTTGTACTCATAGCTAGCGCTTAACATCATTCTTTTTCTACTTAATATCATTTTTACCAACTTACAATATTTGATTTTCTTTTTCTACTGTATTATTCATATAAATCGGTCTATTGGATAGCATATGATAACAATGAGAGGCAGCTTTACAAGATCTAACTATAGCTATAGAATGAGAGTTTTCAATGCAAATAATCTCATTGCAATTCCAACATTAATATCAAATCAAAAAAAGATCTATAGAATATTTAATGACAAAGAAGTTGTTCTAGTAGATTTACTTCATGAATTTCTAGGACATTTGACAATTGTATTTACAGAGAGTATTGAAGAGGTACAAAGAATTACTATTATATGCCGAGCATTAGGATTCAACGTCGTCCCGTTAGATGGATTAACGCCAAGTATTCGCTCTGAAGCTTTAAATGCTTGTATGTCTGAGAGATCAATTTTGATTGCTACAGAAGATGGTACTCGTGGTCTTAATATTCCTTTTGTTGATTTAGTTTTAAATTATGAGGTACCCCACAGTACAAATTCTTACGTTTACCGAGTTAGTATGACATCCAGAGAAAGAAGATTAGGTACAGCAATTACACTTTTTTCGACACCACATGATATACAAACAATCTCAAGGATTGAAAATGGACTAAGAAGACGTTTGATAATCCATGGGATTAACGATTTTCATATCGAGCAATTATATGAAGTAGTGAATCAAGCAAAACAGAAAGCTGCTAGAGAAATGATTCTTAGCTGAGACACAATTAGAAGCTTATTTAGAGATGGTAGTATCTATAGGGATTAGAATTATGTTGCATGCGTAATTATCATACCGACAACGTATATTGTAGAACTTCAGACACTCCATACATTTCTAATTATCTTCAAACACCAGTTCGCTATAAAATTAAAAACAATGGATAGCAGCGATAATGAAAGGATAGGTACCCCTGAGATTCCGGGAATAAATGGAGCTCCAGATACACCAGGGAGTTATGAAAATGGGACCACAAAAAATATCCCTAATCCAGCACTTGAACTTGAAGAAGATGATGATGAAGATATACCAATTAAAAGAGGATCAAGGAAAACAGATAACGAGGATGCCAATGGATTATTTGATGATGATGATGATGAAGAGGACGGTAAATTTTCTAATGGGAAAAACGTTGATAGAAGACCAGCTGGTGACTCTGACGATGAGGATGATATATTTGGCGACAAGCCGACAAGTGGGCCTGAAACTAAGGATTCTCCACTTTATGAGTATGTTCATGTTTACTATGAAAATTGAAAATTTCATTGTATATTGTGATACTAACATAACATTTAATTATAGTTCAAATCGATTGGATGAAGACCAAGAGGAGGTAGAACAACGCGAAATGGAAATATCAATACCAGCTCATGCCATATCACACAATTCTACATCAGTTTATACAGTTCGTGTTCCAACTTTTCTTTCAGTCGAGCCACGACCTTTTGATGCTGATGCTTTTTTGCAATCAGTTGAGAATTCTAAAAATAATAAAAAATCATATCTCAATAAATTAAAGGCCGAAAACACGTTACGGTGGAGGTATAATAAGAACGAAGAAGGTAGTGTATATAAGCAATCAAATGCTCATTTCATTAAATGGTCAGATGGTTCATTATCAATGAAATTAGGTAATGAAATTTTTGATGTGGTAAATAAACCAATAGCGGATACATTTTTGGCAATTTCTCATGATGCTCAGGAAATTCTTCAATCTTCAACAATGGTTGATAAGACAATGACATTTGTTCCAACTTCAACCTCTTCATCGATGCATAAAAAGTATACGGAGGCTCTCCTGAAACAACAGGTTAAACAAGCTTCTGTTAGAAACATTGCAACCAACGATGACCCTGATAGAATCAAAAGGGAGGCTGAAAAGGCGGAGGTTATTAATCTCAGGGCTAGAAGGAAGCTTGAAAATAAACGAAGATTGCAAGATGAGAAGGGAGGAAAGGGAGCGGCAGGGTCCAATAACAAATATGGGTCACATTCGGATAGACTTGGTGGTTATGAGGACAGATACGAACGACCTTCTTCATATTCTAGAGAGAAATATGATGAAGAAGACGATTTTGTTGTTGGAGATGACGAAGAAGAAGAAATCGATGCTATGAATAGTGACGATGAAGATGAGGAAGAACTGGAGAGAGCAGAAAGGCTACGTAAAGTTAAAAGAGCTGGAACTGACAAGTATAGTGATAGAAATGATCACCGAGAGCAAGAAAAGAGAGTCGAGTCGGATGAAGATGCCAGTCGAGCTTCTAGAAAGAAGAGGAGAGTCATTTCCGACGACGAAGACGAGTAACTGTATAATAATAATTCAAGTACACTGTTTCAGACACATCATATAAATAACGTTATAAAGCTGTAATAATATCTTCATTACGCCTTTAAAGGCAGGTAATTGGCGGGTAATCCACATCACGTGTGTTTCCTCCAGCAGTATAACTTCCATTCCTTTTCTGCTTCTCCTGAACCTCCTCTGTATTTTCGTTTTATAAAAACTTCAATTGTAAAGGATAATCATGTCGTGGCAAGGTATGTTTTTATTTTCCATGATGAAGAGGACCACTTTGTAAATTTCGTTGGTCAACATTTAAAGGAGATCTGTCGTCATATCATTATTTTGTTGTTTGGTGGGATGTTGATCATCGATCTGATCTTAAATTAAATTTTTTACAAAATGTTTACAAAGGATCTTTTGGGTGGGAAAAGGATCTCCAATAAGAATTGATTTACTAACATCAATCTTTTATAGCATACGTTGACAATCTTGTTGGATCTGGAAAGGTTGACAAGGCCGCTATATACTCAAGAGCCGGAGACAGTGTCTGGGCCTCCAGTGCTGGTTTCTCTGTAAGTTTTTATGTGTGATTGACGGATTAAAAAAACGAATTACTAATTTTTTGTCTTATGTTTAGTTATATGCCCCTGAAATCACTGAATTGGCAGGTGGATTTGATGATCCCTCAAGATTACAAGCTTCTGGTTTACATGCCGAAGGTCAAAAATACTTTTTGTTAAGGGCTGATGATCGTAGTATTTATGGTAAACAGGTATGTTGTTGATTCTTAATAA
Source organism: Alloascoidea hylecoeti (assembly GCA_001600815.1). Taxonomy (NCBI): domain Eukaryota; kingdom Fungi; phylum Ascomycota; class Alloascoideomycetes; order Alloascoideales; family Alloascoideaceae; genus Alloascoidea; species Alloascoidea hylecoeti. The sequence continues at coordinate 999,868 of BCKZ01000001.1, forward strand.
ACGTATTAGGGTGGTTTGTGGGAAAAATGACGTGTGATTTTTCATTTTATTATTTTTCCCTGGTGTGTTCACATGTCCACATCGCCCTTAATCAGTTAGGTGAAATTATGTTCTAACTTGTTTTTTTGCTTGGATATTATAGAACAATCAAGGTCTTGTTGCTGTTAGAACTAAACAAGCAATATTAGTAGCCCATTATCCTGAAGGGGTTCAACCAGGTGAGGCTACAAAAGTTGTTGAGCAATTGGCTGATTATTTGATTGGTGTGAATTATTAAGTTTTTATTTAATGTTCGTAACATAACATCTGGAAAATTCTTTATAATTCAAATAGAATTGGAAATGGCTTAAATGACCCTTTTTTTTAACAATTAATGGGTCCATAAATTTATTTTTAAGTTTAAGTTTATTTTAGGCCTCAATATTTAGTTAAATTAAATTGTTAATTGTTTTTTTTTTTCCCTAAATTTTATATTTATTGATTAGATTTGAATTTTTCCATTGAAAATTTGTATTAGTGTATTTGCAAATGGTTATAGTGTGGCCATGTATTTGACAATTGACACCTAGTTCGTTTTATTAGGTGTTGATGCTCAAGCATGATCGCTAAAAAAAGGTCCTGTATTCTAGCATATGAAGCGATAGGTTGAAAATCTCCAATTTCTATTCCTATTTAGTCATTCAAACAGCAAGAAATTTTGCAACAAAAAAAAAATGTATAAGCCAACTGTTATGCCTGCTACAATACCTCTCAATTATGACAAAATAATATTATTAGGAGATTCTTTAACAGAATATTCTTGTCAAACAAATCATGGTGGTCCAGGTTTAGGGCCAATGATTGAAAATGCTTATATGAGAAAAGTTGACGTTTTATTTAGAGGTTACGCTGGATATAATTCAGATGGTGCGAAATATATCGTCCCTAGAGTTTTAGCTGCTGAACATAATCAATTCACAAAGGTTAAACTTATGGTATGTTTTAATTTCAATTACAATATATCTATGTCAATCACTAATCAAATAATCCATGTGGTGGATCTACTTTATAATTCTTATAGATTATTATTCTAGGTTCTAATGATTCCGGTTTATCTGGTCCTCAATCTGTCCCAATTGACCGATTTAAGAAAAACATTGAATCAATTATAACGGAATGTATGTCATTTGGTGTAAAACCCTTATTAGTTGGCCCATCACTTCATGATGAAGAATTATGGCAAAAAAGTATGAATTCCAGGGATCCATTAGAATGGGCTCATAGTAATGCTACTCATAGACAATTTGCGGATGCTTCTAAATCAATTGCAAATAAATATGGTATTGCTTTTGTTGATTTACAACCAGCATTTTTACAATATGGAGGATGGAAAGTTGGAGAGGAACATCTTGAAGGGATTGAAAATTTACTTTGGGATGGGGTTCATTATACGTCAACTGCTTATGGGATTGCTTTTGAAGAAATAATGAACAGTATTAGATTAAATTATCCTGATGTTGCACCAGAGGCATTGTCTACTAAGTTATCTCACTGGAGTGGATTGAATGTTAATGATCTTGAAGCGACAATCTTTGTAGATCAACCAGGTCAAAATATTATAGAATAGACTAGAATATAAATATATTACAACCTTATACCCTTGTTTTATAAGCATTTGATCTTCATGATCTCTTCTTCCTTCATATTTAGAAGTATCAATTGATATAAAATGTCACCAAGGCAAAAAGAATATATTGTGGTTATTCCTGATTTCCCAAATGCCGTATGTGCAAATGCAATTTTTTTTAAGAAGCATAATTACTGTCCTAACATCAATATAGGATAGATCTCCATACAGAGAAGAGCATCTTTCTGGATTCCCACCTCTAGTCGATAAAGGTGTTTATTCATTAGTTGGTATGTTTGTCAGTCATGAGCTCGCAATCGAGGTTTTTAAGCCTTGTTTTCAAATGATGTTAAAACCTTACTAATTAATGTTCAATAGGTCCTACTATTTCAGACGATAAACCAGGTCCAACAGGTTCCCTTTTCAGTGTTATTGCTGATTCGTCTGAAGAGGCCTTGGAAATAGTTAAAAAAGATACTTTTGCTAGAAATGGGGTTTGGGATATTTCAAAAGCTCAGATTTTTCCAGTAAGTATACATTAATAGTTATGTTATGGTATTGAAGTGCTGATCTAACATTTCTTTTAATTTTAGTATATTCCATTTGCTAGATCAAAGTAGATCATTCCATTGATTTCCCAAAGATAACTAATTATAATAGATTTAAAATAAAGTAGAATAAATATTATATTAAAATATGAATATATTGTACAATTCAATAGTGAATAATAATATTAGTAGCGTATTATAACGCCAATTAAAGAGATTGAAAGTTGTCCATAGTGGAGGTTTAAATTTCATCATGGTTGTGCCGGATTACGTTTTCCTGGGGTTCAGAATAACTTTGTTTACAACTGTACTTCTTATCTGCTAGCTACGACTCTTCTTCTTTTTTACATAACATATAGAAATCAAGACAATTGAGAGTGAAAATAGTAGTCCTAAATTCTCCAAGACAAGTATACCTTTAGTTAAGGTATCCGGTACTTCATACGAAATCGGATTTGCACACGGTTCAATAGCAAAAAAACATCCATAAATTAATCGCATATCACCATATTATATTCAGAACAAAATATAATTACAATTGAAAACAGGTTGGCGAACTAGTTGAGAAATTTGTTCTAACATTAGAAACGCTTGTCCCGAAATTAATTAAGACATGAAAGGGATTGCAGATGGAGCAAGTGTTGAATAGTTGGATATCTTATCGCTTAATTCAAGATCAGAGATTTTTAGGTATGGATTTTCAGATGGTTGTACTAGTATTGGACAAATTGATCATACCACAAAAGAAATCTACATTGATCAGAATGGGATTAGATTTCGCTATGTAAAGATAAATTTGTTGCGCTTGATATCACACAGCTGAATACTAAGATACGACGTATTTTCTTGATAGCTGAAGCCGGATTCGTGGGTAAACATGGCCTCAACTCTAGTGGAGTTGGATTACTTCAAAATGCAATCGAATACCCTTCTGTTGATGTTATCCACTGGCTTATTAAAATTGCGACCAGAGAGGCTTTAGAGCAGCATACAGCTGCTGATTCTTAAGCTGTTTTATAGAAAACATGGTGTTGCTAGTAGTTGCCGATAGCGCACAGACTTTTAATATTGAAGCTACACCTTTGGGAATCCGAGTGATCAAGCCGACTATTAACCAAATTGGAGATAACTTGGTTACACACAAAGATCGACAGTTGGAGAGACATTCGATCAAGATTAAGTGATATCCAAAACTGTCCCTGAACATGAAGCGATCATTACCATCTGTACCATCATGGACTTGACGAAATTGAAGGCAAACATTAGTATCGGAGAACCTTCCACAAACCCTGAACAAAATATATACAGATTAGACTAGGTTTTTATACGTATTTGAATATTTTTTGTATTTTTACTATTAAATCCATGGGCCATAGCCAGTGTAGCCACATGATCAAACTCACTTCCATATAATTGATTTCAACTGTTTGCCATCATCCCCCTTCTTTTTAACTGGAACTTTAGCTATACAACCATCATGGACTACAACCGGTCTCAATATGATCCTTCAAGACCTCCGCCAATTCCACCCCGCCCAGCTAACTGGCGTCCAACAATTTCCCAGCAACACATCCCTCCTGGACAAAGAGGACTTCAACCTCACGGCCCAGCACACGGTCAGGGCTATAGATCGGTCTTATATTTTTGCAAGTGTGTAAACAAGATCTACATATTGTTTCATTCATACTTACTAACCTTTTTCTTTCACTACTTTAGCTGGGCAATTTATGCTAGAAAACATAAACCAAAAGACATTCCATTTGATCATGTTTCTCATATCCTTTATGCCTTCTGTAACGTTGATGCCGGCTCAGGAGAAGTAAGATTAAGCGATACTTGGTCAGATCTTGAAATTTGTTTAGATGGAAATCAATCAAATCAACTGAAAGGCTGTTTCGGATCACTATTTACAATTAAACAAAAACATAGAAACTTAAAGTTAATGCTCTCGATTGGTGGTTGGACCTATTCACCTGCTTTAGCCCAAGGCTGTGATTCCGAAACTAAAAGACTCAATTTTGCTAAAACATCTGTTAAATTACTTTCTGAATTAGGTCTTGATGGAATTGATATAGATTGGGAATATCCAAATGATCCACAACAAGCTTATGAAATTGTTGATTTATTATATAAAGTTAGAATTGAATTAGATCAATTTGCATCCTCTGTTGGGGCTCCAAGGGATCAATTTGAATTATCAATTGCTGCTCCCGCCAGTTTAGAAAAAATGCAAAAATTAAGAATTAGAGATATGGATAAATATTTATCATTTTGGAATGTTATGTGTTATGATTTTGGAGGGTCTTGGAGTTCAAAAGTTGAACATTTGGGTAATTTATATGGAGGTGATATATCTGGTGATCAAGCTCTACGATATTATATGGATAATGGAGTTCCTGCTAATAAATTAGTTATGGGGATGCCTGCTTATGGTAAGTTATTTGATAGTGATAACATTTAATGTTATAGATCCTGTTCATTCAATTGAGAGGCTAACTAACTCTTCTTATTATAGGACGTGCTTTTGCAAATACAAATGGTTTCGGCCAATCTTTCTCGGGTGTGGGTGAAGGCTCATGGGAACAAGGCTGTTGGGACTATAAAGCTTTACCATTTCGAAATTCAGTTGAGCAATACGATCCCCGGTTGGTGGCTGCCTATTGTTATGACCCATCATCTCGAGTTTTCGTTTCTTATGATAATCAAGAATGTGCAAGGGCTAAAGCTGTAAGTATCACACCCTATCATCATTACTATAGGACTTTATTTCTAACTTTATATTAATATGCATAGTCATATGTTCAACAGAAAAGATTAGGAGGAGGAATGTGGTGGGAATCAAGTGGAGATTTCCCCATAAGTCATCCAAAATCTCTTGTTTTAAACTTCGTGCATACTTTAGGTGGTTCATCGGCTATTGATAATTCAAATAATTGGTTAAATTACCCAGAAAGTAAATATAAAAATATTAGGGAAGGTCCTCGAAATAAACAGTATTAAACTATTATAGTTACAAGTCAAGGGAAATAAAAAGTTGTTACATGATGAAATTGTTCTTTTAAATTAGGGTTACCATATTCTATGTTACTTGTAAGTTATAACAGCTTCAGTAAATCACGGATATTTGTAATTCTAATTTCTATCATTATTTGTATCTTCCACTATTTAACTATATTTATCACTCGATTGCGTACGGTATAAGTCTTAATTATAAGCTTATATGTATACGTAATAGATGAAAATTCTTTCCTTGCAATATCGAGGAGGATCCAAATATATTAGGCTGGTTTTGAACTTATAATTATAAACCCATTATATAATGATGAAAAATCAAAAAAGAAGAAATTAAATTGAAACAATTATGGTATCGACTTAATTGTTCATATATGCCCTCTTCGTGTATAGTTGTGCAATGATTATCAAATGATCTATATCTAAGCGTTATACCTCAAATAGAGCAGTTTTTGACATGTGTGAAAGCTTGGCTGCGGGTGAAGCGGCCGGGAGTTGAAGATGGGACAGTTGATTAAAAAGTTTACAGAAAACGATATAATATTATAACAATTTCTAAGAACACCTTATAATTATGTCTTGTTTTAGGAAGTGTAGATCAAAAGAGCCTTTATAGTGTTACAGATACAACTTGAACAAGTAATCGTTAATAAAGAGTTGCTAATAAATTTCCGGAACGAAATCGGTAGTAAATTCTTAAATTTAAAGAATGCTGCTAAATATAACAATTTTTAGAGGCGCTAGTTTTTGTTTTGCGAATATTCTAAGAGATCACTAGCTAATTTATTATAAATATGATGGCTAAATATTTCCATATTCGTTCACTAATTACTTTCTCGGAACTCTCTAATTATAAGCATAAAGATCACCCTATACCTAAAAAGAATAGCCGCTTACGAAATCATCTCTTCCATTAAATCATCCAACTGGATCTTTTAATACGGTATAGCTTGTGATTATAATTATATTTTGAAGTATGTATAAGATAAATTATATAGAAGAGAGAGTATCTTATAGAAGTACAAAGATAATTCATATAAATAAGAAATTAAATTAATTTTTGAATGTTTTAATATAATTGTATTATTATCTTCTTTAAGAAAAAAGGAGCAATAGTGTATGTATTATTAGTATTCGAATTCTTTAATCAATCGAAATTAAAAGAAACAAGTGATCGAGTACTTGCCCAATCATCGTTAGCAACAAAGTCCATAACAACAATTCCACATTCCTTATTAAACGAGTCTTCAATCCCTTTTGATTTTAAACCTTCCGCAACTTTCTTTGGCCAACAAGATGGTTCAAAAAAATTTGCGCCGGAACAAAAGTTAAGGTATAGTTTAGGATCTGAATTGGTGGCATTGTATTGAGCAGCATCTTTTATACCATCTTTTATGTAGTTGGCTTTTTTCTCGATATCTTCTTCTTGATTGAGTTCACACCAATCTTGAACAATAAATTCACCGCGATCATCTCGGGTTGTGTTATAATCCCACCATGATGCTTCAAATCCATAATTATTTCTCTTATTATCATCTTTAACTCCAAATCTTCTAAATAATACAGCGCGGCCTCTAGCATCACCCAATCTGGGGATTCCTGGTTGTAGGTACCATTTGTCTTGATTTGGTTCGATATATCGATCCCAAATTAGATTTGGGAAATCGTCATTCTCCCACTTGTCATCACCTTCCTGCTTGATTGATACTATGACAATCTCCGATTGATGATGATGTAAAAATTCGTACACCTCATCCAAAATCGATGATAAATGGACTGGTAAAGGAATACGAACTGGAAATTTTCCATGAATTATTTGTAGGTTCTCCTTATCATCGCTCAGTGAAACGAATTGTTTAGCAACTCTTAGATCGAGAAATCTAATGCCATGTTCTAGTTGTTTTGTAACGGAGGCATTTTGACACTTGACAGTGGGTACTAATTACAAGCGTGGTTAGCAATACAACTTAAAAACGATTTATAATCATACATACAAGAAGCCTTGTGAGAAGCAGCACTATTGTGAGTTCCTGGAATTGACAATTTGGACAACAATACATCATCACCAACGTTCTTTTGCCAGTCCTTTAAGGCATCAAGTTCAATTAAATTATTAGGGGCCATTGTATAAAGATGAAATAAATTAAAAAGGGATTTCAATGAGAAAAGAGCAATATTAAAGTAGAAGAATAGAATTACTGTCAGCTTGAAATCTAGATATACACCGCAATCTTATAATGTATTGTTTTAGCTGTTAAGCTAAATTGCAGACATTAATTTACAATAAAGCCTCATGAGCTCATTTTCCCCGAGCTAAAAGTTAAAATTCTGCGGCTGGGAAAATCTATTAAGTAGATGTTGCAACTAATAATATTATATTCCTTCAACACTTTTCAGTTACTATAAATTATTATTAAACTCATTAAATTTGATTTACTAATGGGAATAGCTTTAGATCTTTATACTATCTTAGCTAAGCCTGCATCTTTTTGTTAGTTTTCAATTGCAATTGTTTAATTCAAGTTTAAGATGTGAAAATTAAAGACGTCATATACAACGTTTAAACTTAATCCCAGCGAGATTCATATTCAGCCACACGATACACTAAAGAATCGGCCATTTCATGAATATTTAGTTAAAAAGTGGCTGACATTAAGTGGAAACATGATAAAACCTTATAAACTTATAAAATTACATGCGGTAACATTTGATCATGTTCGATAACCGTAGGGTATTTAGATATGTATTGGGTATAATATAGGGCTATAAGGTCTTATGCCTACAGCCTTCCACTGGGTGTGTGCTGGTACGTTCGAATCACACGAATCGGTAAGCGCCGTATATTTTTTTTCCGCTGCAGAAAAGAAACTTACGACCTCTTAAATCAAGAAGAAGTCTGGACGCGGTAAATGCTTTGAACAAATTACACTTGAACCGAACACACCGCTTTCACAGATTGCCTCAGAGAATAGTGTGCAATGCTATATGAAATAAAGAATGCATATGGTGGAGACTCCTAGAGGTTATATTAATTGGATTTTGATATCTATGTGCTTTATACTTTAATTATGAATAAGTTCTAATAATGAAACATGGAGGATTGTGTATGCTAAAGAATGACATTTAAAAAATAATATTATTATGTATATATAATAATTATAGGTTTATAATTATGTACGATTACAATAGACTATAAGGAATTTTTCAGCTCTCCAAAGAACACCCTAAGAGCGCTACTGAAAAAATATGGATATGAAACATATTCGGAACCTAAGGGTCTTTTCTGAATGAGAAGAACCAAAGTAACAGAGGGATATGCTAAAAATAGAGTGGTCTCAGAGAATTTGGGATGCGGTCGTATTCAGTGGCAAATGTTCGGTCCCTACAAGATCCGCTTCCGGTGAAGTATAGGATATGCTTGACAGCAGTCACACTAGGCGTTTAAATCTTACAATTTGTAACATAAGGAGGTCAAACTTCAGTTTAAAGAGCTCGGGTGGTTGGGAATATTACTAATACTCCAGGTTAAAGTGGCAGCCGTTTATGATATTAAGGGCGCTATCACTCAATATTAAACTTAAAATGCCATTTTAGAGACCAATGGATTCTCTAGAGTTGGCACAACGTTATACGGTGTAAGGAATTGTAGAGTACTCAGTAGCTGGTTATAGTATTTATTTGGAGCGGTAACCCGAAAAAAGTGTCAGTTACGTTTAGACTTGGCCGTGTAGTGTAAATGAGATCAGAAACACATTTACTAAGTAAAGCATCGATGTAAAAAGTACACACCAATTATTATCAAGTCTTTTTAACTGGTCGTGGCTGTATTATATATAATACGATAATAGTAACCCGGAAATTCGCGCCGTTAAAAAACTGGGATCGTGAGATTAAGTGCACGATTAAAAGATCATCCTTGCGACCATCTTATGACACATTCCCAGTGGCGAAGCCATTCAAAGGGATTGCATGAGAAGCATTAAGGACCCTCGGCAAACCTGTAGCAGTTACACCTGGAACCGTGGAAAGTCTGGCGGAAAGTCTCGCCCAATATTGTTGGGATGTCCGGGTAACCATTGGCCATTTCCGTGCGCAGCGCGCATTTTCATATGTTTTCATGCGCCATCATTACAACTATGTGTGGCGAATCTTCGTTCGGAAAGAGCGGATATACAGCTGTACATGTTATAATGTTATAAATCATCCTGCTTTATCTTATTTTCCTTTCCAACTCGTCTTTTGCTGTAATGAAGAGGCAAAACTCCACTTCTTCTTCTCCTTCGAACCCTCCTTCTCCCAAAACCAACACATCTCCACAACCACCAAAACGACAAAGAACTCAGAAAGCCTGTGATTTTTGTAGGAAGAAGAAAATAAAATGCGATGGAAAAAATCCGTGTTTGAATTGCAAAAACTATGCCGTTGACTGCGCCTACACCCATGTTGAAAAGAAAAGAAGCCCATTAAAGCGGTATGTTCTTCTTGCTATTTCATAGATACTTGTTTTCAGGAGACTAATGACATTTTGTAAAAAGCGCCCAGCACATCCGATCGATGGAATCCCGTTTACAACGGATGGAAGGAATGATTGAAACTTTAGTCAATAAACTTCAACCGGAAATATCGCACCAACACATCCCTGAATCTTCAACTACTCAAAATTTAATCGATGATCTGTCAACAGACCCTGAATCTTCCGATGATGATCAAGAAACAGTAAACAATACTACTACTCCCATGAGAATGGAGAAATCATTATCCCTCCACCTCACTCCAAAACCATTTACTTCTAATCCAACTGTTGTAAAAGATAACGATTCTTTGAATCCATCTAGCGACAATGTTGATAATTTAGATTTTTTCGGCGCTCATAATAATTTCTCTTTATTTTCAACACAAGGTGTTCGGTGGATACATACAAAAGTACCGTTTACAAAAAAAGATTTCGAAGCATTAGTTGAGGGTAGAAAAAGAATTCATTCGTATTTCATAACAACTTTCAAAGTTTGGGTTGAACCAATTGATACAACACAAGTAGTTGCATTACCACCACAATCAGATATGAATTTTGCGGTTGATACTTTTTTTAAACATATGACTGGAATTAATTTTGTATTTGATAAAAAAGATGTTCAAAGAATGGTTAATAATTATTATGATGAAGAGAAAAAAAATACTTATGCTGAATTATTAACAATGAATTTAATTATTGTTATAGGTATACATTACATGATGGATTTAGACATTGCTAATAATAGTAATTCTGAATCTTCAACAAGATTTAGAAACATGTTTCTTAAGAAATTTGAACCTGGTGAAGAAACTGCCTATGTTAAAAATACAATTTTTTATTATCATAGATTATCTGTTATCGGTGAAGGTATACGAACTGTTCAAGCAATGATCTTAATGGTTATTGTATTGACTCATATTTCTTCTCCTGATATTGGTTATATGATTGCTTCAACAACAATTAGATTAGCTCAAGAAATGGGTCTTCATAGAAAAGAATCATTAAATGGTTTAAGCCCTGAAGAAGCTAAAAGAAGAAAATTATTATGGTGGACCTGTTATGCTGTTGATGTTGATATATCAATGAAACATGGTAGACCTGCAATAATTAATCTAAGAGATGTGTCAATGCCATGTGAGCCGATATCAAGAGATCTTTTAGATCAATTTAACTTATTAGGTTCTTCTCTCTTAAATCCATTGAATGATATTTCTGAAGACTCTGAAGATAATTATGCCGAAATAGTTGATAAGAAAATTTCAACTTTTTTACCTATTTTTCAAGAGGTTATAATAAGATTAATGCAATCATTAAATATTATAGCAGGTGAATTTTATGAGGATTTATTTTCAACAAATGCATTTGAAAATAAATCGTTTCAAGATATTGTTGATAAAGCATTATTAATGGAATCAAAAATTGAAGCATGGAAAAATGCTTTACCAGTTATAATACAACCAGATTTAGATCAAACTCAATTTTGGAATGATACTAATTGTTCATATTTTATGATGAAAACTCAAAGTTCTGATTCTATCTTACATTATAAAGTTTCAAAAAGTTTACTATTGTTGGTATTTTTTAATTATTATTATTATCAAATGGCTCTTCATAGAGTTGTTATAAGTTTCCCTGATGCTGCAAGTTCAGAATTATTATCTGATGGAAGAAATGGTAGAGTATTTGCAAAATTATCATTACAAAAATTTATAAAAGCTGCAAAATCAATACTAGAATTATCACGTAGTTATACATCAACATTAACAGTTTTTGCAAATTGTTTAATGTTTTATCCATTATCTGCTTTCATAGCGGTTTTTACACATTTTTTGGTCCATCCTCAACATCCTGATGCTTCAAAAAATTTAGAAATGATGAAACTTTTCATTAATGATTTTTCAGATACAAAATTTAATAATAATTTTGGTATTAATATGGGTTCAAAAATCTGGGATTATGCTGGGAAAATGTTAACTCATATTTTTGATCTTGCAACAAGACTTTCAGAAAAGGATAAAATAATGAGATCTCAAAATCAACGTTTGCAATATAACAACAATCTTCCTTTAACGAATAATGGGAATCGAATTTCACAGTCACAACCACAATCATCCTTCAATGGAAATAGTACTGTTAATAATGAAGCATGGAATCAATCTATTCCTCATTCAGCGAATACTCTTTCTAGGAGTGCAACACACTTCCCTCCACCACCATTTCAACCTCCAACTCGAACAACTTCAAATATCCCATTAAACTTTAATGGTACAAATTGGCCTAGCTCAACATCACTTTCAGATTTATATGATTATAATAATAATGATTTAAATAGCCTTGTCAATGATAATAATCTTATTAATAGTAATACTCCATTTCTCAATGATTCAATGGATAATTATATGTATTCGGGAATGTTTTCAATACCAACTTTTATAACAGATGGAGTATTTGATAGTCCTTATTTACCGAATTCAGAAGGTACCACTACTACTCCTAATAGTGTAGGACGACCAAATAGTACTACTGAAAATATGGGTGTGGACTTACCTACAGTTGTAATGGATGATTATCATTCATAATTTTTTATTTATAATTTCTCATCCTTTTTTTAAAAAAAGCTTTTGGCATTCATGATAATGCTTTGTTTTGGTTTCCATTTTTATGAAAGAGCTTACTTTTTTTTTAACTAGAAGTCAATTGTGTTGTAACTTAAGCTTATAAGTTGAATGAATTTTTGTTGTCAAACAATGCATTTATATATATAGCATTTAGAAACTAACATCATATCATTAAGAGATAAATTTCCTTGTACATTATATAATAGTTACCCATATTTTGGGCAATTAAATGTTGATGGACCATTTAAATTGTTTATATTACGATTGTTCATATTTTTCATTTGTTTGCTTGCTTGCTTGCTTGTTTGAATATTGTTATTTTTATTTAGGGTTTCATGTTTCATGAAAAAGCTGTATTTTACATTTACGGGTGTTTCATTTAATTTCGGCCCCATGACGTATTATGTATTCGACCACTTGATGAGCAAAATATTCCGCACATTTTTTAAGTTAAACAACCGGTTACAGAATACATTAATGTTTGGCCATGCTGAATACAAATATTAAAAAAAAATCCCCTTAGTTTTTGGCTAATGTGAGATTTTAATGTTAATAGTTTCCTCCGTAAACAATATTTATCTTCTTTTACGTTCATTGAGCTTGCACTTGTAATATATTTAAAACACATATAATGAAGTAGTATGTAGATCGACATCTTTTCTCGTCAGGCTTCAGAGGTTTTAGGTTTTTAAATGTATCCACCAAGTGGCCGAAATTAAGTGAAATGACTCTATGTTATATATTTAAAAAGAACAAACAAAGATGGATCACCATTAAGTAAAATAAGTGCATCTAAACATATATATAGCTATAGTCCAATATAGCTCGCAAACAAGTGCGGCAATAATATAATATATATGTTTAACTTTTGACTTAAATTTCATTAATTAACATCCAATGGCTTCCTTGCAACAAAAAGCATCATTGGAGTAAATATCTCCATCTTTCCAGCATTCACTAAGTTAATTGCTGCATCTTCTAGTGTAGTCGTAACCTTGGTGGTTCCTTTAGGTGCAATCCCGATTGATTCCATCAATCTGCAACCATTTCTAGTGATAGATCTTCCTAGTGCTGAAATTCGAAAGTAGTTAAATAAGTCGCCAATTGCAGCGGTTTGAACATATTTCCATTCCCCGCTTAAGGGATACCACCATGGAATCTCATCACCTAAAGCTGCCAAGTTCTTTTCACATTCAATTTCAAACCCAACTTTTTCAAGCGCTTTACGGGAAACCTCAACTTTGTACATTTTTGGTATACCGTTACCAAATTCAATCTCATATGCAATTCTTCTATGCTCTGGATTTGTTTCATCGTATTTATCGGTCATAACCCATTCATAAACACCAAAGACACACCCTGGCTTCAAAACATTATAGATTTCTCCATACACTCTTTCTAAGACAGGGGCGTGTACAGTGGCTTCAATCGCATAAGCAGCATCAAATGATTCAGGTTCAAAATCCATTTGCATGAAATCTCCTTTCACAAAAGATAATTTATCTTCTAGTTTGTATATTTTACTGTAATTCTTAGCGCGCTCTATTTGATAATCACTATTATTCAATCCAACAATTTCGCACCCAACGTAACGAGTGATCTCCATGGCTGGGCCGCCAACGCCACAACCAACATCAAGAACCTTCATATTTTCATCCAGGTTCATCTTATTAGCTAAGTAATGCTCATGACGGGCCTGTGCTTGCTTGAAAGTTTCACCTTTGTAGAAACGATTGAAATGAAAGTTGGAACTCCAGCCATACTCATAAAAATCCGTAACCAAATTATAAAAATGTTTAGTCATTGAAGAATAATCATCTAAACGAGTCTGTACGTTTTCAGGATCAGTTTTCCCATCCCAATTTTTGAAATAGCTATCAACAGAAACCTTTTGAGCATTTCTTCGTTTCTCAAGAATTGCGGTAAATCCTGTTTTTGCACCAATTCTATTTCCATGTAAGGCATGAGCAAAGTCTAAGTCAGCTTTAAAATTCTTGTTTCCTAGTTTAGAAATGTGAGGTTCGGTAGAGGTTGAGTTAGAGTGAACTATAGTGGACATTATTGAAACTTATATTTTAGCAGTTGAATGCTTAATTAAGAGGATAAGCTAATAAAAAGCAAGTTATAATTAATATTAAAATTCAATACAATATCTTATACTTCAGCTTAGAATATTAACAGGAAACCTCTGCTTTATATAAAGAATGACAAAGCTAGAGTTGATATTTAATTTTGTAACCCGGTTAAATCAAGTTTTTGAGACTGATCTATAGTTAATACATCAACAATGTTGTATCTCACTATATGCATAAATTGATTTCTTTATCATTTTTTCGGTACGAAAGGAAATATTTGGTTCCTTATAATAGCAATAAATTATCAGCTGTTTAGAAGAGAAGAGTAAAGGGGAACATTTATTGGCCACTTTTGCAACACTTATTGCAGGATTAAGATTATTATTGATCAGCCTGCAATTGTATAGGACAATGAATCATCTCATGATCATGATCAAATTGCTAGTAACATTACAAAGATAATCAATAGAATATCTGAAAAGTTCTAATATAAACTTATAAGTTATGTAGATAAACATGTATAATGTTACACGTACTTTCCAATCAGGATAGGCACTAGATTATAGAGACCAACAACTTTAATCATAGTTCTTTTGCTGGGTTCGACAATGAAAAAAAATGGTTTTTATAGCTCATTGGATTGTAGCTATTTTAATTTTAATAGCTAGGACTTACCATATCTTATACTGTTTTTTCACTTGTTGTTAGCGAAATATTTTGGGAATATTATCGAAAAGTGTTAGATTAAGTTACATATGTATACCAATAAATGCGATAAATTATGCGATATAATTAAAATTAAAGGTTTGGAAATCAATTTTGATTTAAAAATTATTCAAAGAATCAATTACCATTGTTACGTATACCTTACAGGTACTCAGTTTAATCAATTCATATATTTAGCGATATTATTGAAAATTATTTAGCCAAGACGTACATATGATTCCGTATGAACCACTAAAGAAATGAAATAAAAGTACATGTACGAATTATTGGTTATAACTATAACTTAATATGGTAGTAAAACATTTATTTGTGCATTGGCAATTTGGCACGTTTAGTCTATTCGTTTTGTTTTACAACAATTCACTTGTGGTGTTTTGGTGAGGACCATTTGCATTTAAACATTTGGTCCATTTGTTGAGCAATGACTCACATACACTGGGAATAGAAAGTTGAAAATAATTAAGCATTAAATTTATAATTAATTTATTGAAATATACAATCATATATTTTGAATTGTTAAAGAATAATTATAAATATATATTTAAATGCAAAATAAACATGAGGTTGAATAGCACAACAATAATATCTTTTCATAAAAAACAGAACAAATAGAGCAATTGCAAATTGATGCATAAGAGAATATAGATAAAAAAAAATTAGACGAAAATGTTTGGGAAATATATACTAGAAACAAAAATTAGTTTAACAATATGAAAACATGAATGAAAAATGATAATTATAAAATAAATCAAATAAAAACAAGGTTAATAAAGCAAGAAGGCACATTTAACTTTTTTCACTCTTTCTATCACCACTCTTCTTTGTAATCGATTATTATTAATCAGAACACATCTACCATTAATGACATAAACGGGATGTATCTAATATAAAAGAAATTATGTATAGGAAAAAAATATGTATAGGAATAAAGTATGAATATGGTAGTTAGTTCTTTTTTGAACAAGCGTATTGTTCCTTGAACTAAAAATCTACCCCGTTCTTTCAATTAACTTTTAATAATGAATAATTGTAGATTTCGCCAATTATCTTTAAACTCATGGTGAAAAAATAAATAATCAAAATTTATAAAATAATTATAAAAAAATAATGACCATATAGAGGGATGGAACATCAACTGAACGAAAAAGTCAAATAGTAAAAGTTAATGTCATGATAATAAAGAGAATACAGAAACTGGTCATTTTTATAATTTATCATAATGTGATTATAAAGAAACAAATGCTAGAATAAATTTAGATATCGAACGTAGTTTCAATACTAACATAATCATCGCATACTTTGGATTGATTTCCTGTCAGCAATCATAGCGTTTGTATCTTCATTTAAATGTTTTGGTAGAGATGGACATTTAGAGATTGATTCTAATAATTCAGGAACCAAAGTAGAAAAATCATCGATTTTTCGTGATTTCAATTCAACTCTAATATTTCCAATTTTTTGTACCAATTGTGGATGATATAAAAAGGGGAAACCTTGTAACAATGATAAAACTGAATCAACACAAAGTTCTTTTAAAATGTATTTAAAAGTCAATACTTTAAATATAATTCTTCTTGCTTCATAATCAGTTTCACATCTCATATGAATAAGTGTTAACATTTCTTCTCTAAATGATGATAATTTATCATAATTTGATTCTTGTGTTGTTATAATTGCATCAGCTAATTCACGTACAGTTGTAACTGAACTGAAAATTTCTTTGTTATTATTTAACCAATCATTATCATATTCAGTTTGTGCAAATGATTTTATATAATAAAAAAATAATATTGAATCATAAGGTAAAAAGAAAGTTTTTTCAACAAATGATTCTAAGAAGTCACGTAATGTTGATGAATGAATTGAAAATTGAAGTGGCAAATCTAATGATTGTGGATATACATCATCGTTATTAGTTTTTAATTTATTTTTATTGACACTAGTATCATTATTGTTTGTAAAATTATCCTTACCAGTCAAGTGGATGTTTTTAAATTTCTCAGTATCTTTATGCAATTCAGTATTAAGTTTTATTGCAATCGAACTTGCTTCACTGGCAGCACTAGTAGTACTAGAACTGCTAGTACATCTAGATGAAGTGCCTGCACTTATAGATGGGGATATATTATCCTCTTGGTCCAAAGCACCCACATCCGTCATAATATTTCCCACGGCTTTACTTGGCGGTGTATTACCATTAGTCTTAAGTGATTTTGAGGATAAAACACTATTACCTAATCTCATAGAAGACGCCAGTTCGTTTCCACCATTAGAATTTGTAGGATAAATACTTTTCGATATGACTGAAGATATGGAGTCACGTTTATCAAGTATGGATGACCTAAATCTATTAGGCGATGACGATCTTTTGGATAATGAGGATTCTAAACGAGAACTGGATTGAGAGGGAGAATTCGACCTAGTAGAAGTTCTTGATCTTGTCCTAGAATCGGATCTAGTTGATCTTGAACTCTTCAACTTTTCTTCATCATCATGTCTTAGTCTTGGAATTGATTGTGTTGATAGTACAGAAGAAATTGATTTTGAAGATGTTGATGCTGATATTTTGGGAGTTATTGTTTGCCTTGAAATAACATCATTCATAAAACTAAGATCGAGTGGATCAATATTCTCGTCATGTGGTTTCTCATTTGTATTATTTGAAGTTGGTTTTGTTTGTTCTTTATAATTAGACTTGTTGGATTCTTCTACTTGAGAAAAGTCTCGATATATTGAAGAGTTGGTATGAACACCTGCCATAATACTTTCGTTAATATTTGCAATAAAACTCTTGTTTAGGTCTTTATATTTGAGACCAGGCAACTTACGTGCCATTCTTGAAATATTAAGAGAAGCTTCGCGTGCATGCTGTGGTTCAGAATCATGTTCAGGGACGATTTCCTTTACAGGAGAGTGTACCTCCTTTTCAGAATGTTTCTCATTCTTATCCCCTTCTTGGCAAACAGTTTCATTGTTTTGAAGTTTGGGACAACTAGTGGATATGTGAGAGTTGCTACCACATTTAAAACATCGTTCCTCTTTTTTGTACCTATAAAATTCTTCTCGTGTTAAATTCCAAAATTTCCAAGGCTGTTTATCTTTGATAGATTTTTTAGATCTGTGCCTTCTTCTTTTGGCATTTGGAGAAGGTTCTGTTGATGTAGTGGATGAAGGGGAGAACATAGAAGGACTATATGAGCTTCGAGGGCTCAATGAATTTCTAGGAGACGGTGCTCGAACGGGAGACGATGATCGGATTGGAGACGATGATCGGATTGGAGACGATGATCGGATTGGAGACGATGATCGGATTGGAGATGAAGATCGGATTGGAGATGAAGATCGAACAGGCGAATATGACCGAGTAGGAGAAGTTGGAATTTGAAGAGAATGCATCAGTGGAGATCCACTTAGATATGATGATAAAGATGAAATAGACGAAGAGTATGATAGACGCGAATCTGAATCTTTATGCTCCAGTTGAGCTTTTGACTTTAGTTTAATTCTCTTAAATTTTTTCATAGTCTCATTAATAATTTCTTTCAATTGGTGTGTAGATTTGATATCTCGTTCCAAAAGTTGGGTTCTTAAGTAAGGTTTAAACTCTTCATTTAAGCCTTCGTAAAACCATTGGGCCAAAATGGTAGGATCAAGATCGACAAACATTGTTGTATTTGATCTCAAGTCATTTAAATATCTTTGCCAATATTGTCTAAATGAGAGATTCCTCTGTCTAGCATTCTTCAATAATAGCTTTGCATCGATGGCATCCAAAGAATATATGTTTTCGTCTTTAACGCACTCCAAAACAAGGTTATGGTACTCATTAAAGTTTCTGACATCGACTTCTTCAGTATTAATTAAGAGTTTGGAAATGGCAGCCGCTTTTCTAAAGTTTAAACAGTTGAATAACCATCTCGAGTATATTTCGATATCATTTCTTTTTGATTCTGGAGCGACATTTTGATACGCTCTGGCGTATTGTTCCAGTAGTTCATGAACGGTAATCCCACCAAATTTCTCGACAGCCTGGTCCCAAGCCAGAAAACTCAGAACCTTTTTATTCTCGAAGCCATCGTTTATGAAGCGTTCTACGATGAGGGGATGTAGTTGAGAGGAAGATGAATCCATACCTAGCTGTCGATTTGTCGTTTGTTCTGGCTCGAGCTTCTGGGCCAGGAGCAGACTAAATGGTTCTGTCATGGGGATTACCCGGTGCATTTTATTGGAGAAGCATTATTATCATAATTTTATTTAATTTTTGTAGGGAACCCGCCTCTTTTCTGCCTTTTCTGCATTGCAGTCTGCGTTCTACAACTTCCAAAGCCAGCCCTTCTGTTTCGTAAGAAAGGAGACTCCGGATCTGAGAAAGTGTCCCCTCATTGGCCCATTCTGCCACTGTTACTATTAATACTCTCCGATCTTTTGATTTGGGGAAAAAAATAGCAAAATTGCAATGTATACTCCCGGGCAATTGCTCTTTTATGTCCCCACCTCGGAATCACGTATGAACTATGGTGAAGATTAGTTTAAAATTCAACCTTCGTTCCCGCCACTTGTATAAACTGAGATCTCCTTAATTAGCAGTTGGGTCTTGTTATATGTTATGCGCGCGTCGCTTTTGAGCAAATGCACATTAAGCATTATAAATTGGATATAAGTAACCTATAGATCATCTTTTACTTCGATGTTATAATTATAAATTTCCTTATTTGTCCCGTTGCACTAATATCAATGCTATTCTTGTCTCAAAGTCTTATTGTTGAACATTTGAATCCAAGCGATGAGCTTTACGATTATTCATAGAATCATAGCAAACTATATTAACAGTCCATTTTATTAAATCTCCATATAATAGTTGGTTGACTTCTTAATTAATATTCGCCTGAAATTTTCAAGTTTTACTGATCATACATGCTAATCGATGCAATCTCCTATTTTAGAAAATAAAACTTGAAAATCCCTTTAAGCCTCGGTTCTCCTGGTTATGCCATTTCCGCTTAAATACTGTTGATATGTTTACTAGTTTCCTAAAATGCTTGACAGTAATGGTGATCATCGGATAAGTCATATTTTAACATTATTCTCTAAACTTCATGTTTGCCATTCTATTTATTTTTCAATAAACATTTGCTATGGTAACATAATAAAACCCGCACCATTGTTACAAGTATGACATGATTTTTGTTGTAGCATTTAATAAACTCAATTGCATAATTAAACTTTTATTTTTATATATTGTTAGGGCCTACATTATTGTTAATTGGAGGCATTTACCAAACTTTCACAATTGCAATTACAACTAAGCCTAGGAATGGAAAACCTTCTCCGCATAAATCTTAAACATTTCAATATACACTTTACTCTCATTAATATTCCAAATTCTTCAATCACTTGTGAACGTTTATTAGAAGTGTACTTCGCGATTGAATAGAAGCTATAAGCGTTGAAAGTCGGTACCTGCTTACTTTAGTAGTCATTGTCTATCCTGAGGATATACTAATCCAGAATTTTTCCGAATTTCATCTAAGATTCTCATCTCAACAACAGTTTCTTTTAAAGGCATTTTATCGCTCTCTAATTTTCCAGCTGAGATATTTTCAGCCATTGCATCTGCTTCAAAAATGAATCCTTTTATCTCATTATTATTTTCACAAGGCATCATTGTCTTTTCAATAGTCTCTTTCTTTGCGTCTCTGAAAGTAATCTTATATGAATCAGGTCTAGCAGGGCATAAATCACTACTTAAATACATTGTTCCTTCAGTTCCTTCCAATCTTGCAAAATCATGTGGCATATCACTAAATAAACTATTTGTTAATATTCCTTGTTTTCCATCTTTAGTAGTATAAATAATACTGGAAATGAAATCGGCTCCATTTTCAACAGATAAAGAAGATACAAATGAATAATCATCTTTATTATAACCTTCATTATTAGATTGATCATGTAATAACATTCTTGCGAAGCCTAGACAATAAACACCAACGTCTAAAAGCATCCCAGCACCTAATTCATTGTTAACAACTCTTGAATTTTTAGAAACTGTATTTAAATCAACAAAGTACGAAAAATCAACAAATAATCTTTTAGCATCACCAATAATTTTCTTCTGATGAATTAAAAATTGAATTTCTTTAACAATTGGTAAAAATCTTGTCCAAAATGCTTCCATTAAAAAAACATTATTTTTTTTACATGATTCAATCATTAAATCTGTTTCTTTTAAATTAATTGATATTGGCTTTTCACAAAGTATATGTTTACCATGATTAGATGCTAAAAGAACTTGATCTTTATGAAATGAATGTGGTAAAGCAATATAAACAGCTTCAACATTTAGATCTTCGTAAACTTCAAGATATGAACCATATGCTTTTGTTTCGAAATTAGGTAGAGAAGTTAATTTTTTTGTAATGCTCGTTTCAATGAATTTCTCCGCTTTTGATAACTGTCTTGCGCCAACAGCAGAGATCTGATGAGTTACGGATTTATCATAAGAATCAGATCTCATATTAATAGATAGAACAAGATCATTTACAAAGAAACCGGCTATTTGACCTGTTCCAATAATTCCCCAACGAATTGTACTCATGTTTATAGTAGTAGTATAAGTGATTATTTAGACAAGGGAAAGTAAAAAACTATTTTTACACGTTAAAGTACCTTATTTTGCATAACTAACGGGATATCTGGGTAACCCACAACGAAGCAAACCAACACACTTTCTTCAAGACATCAAGATCAACCCAGAAAAAATACAACGACTCCCAAAAATGCCTTTACAACTAAAGAACTCCAAAAGATAACTAACAGAAAGATGAATTCGGAATAATTCCTAGTATCTAAGGATGTACGGATGTTTTCCCCTTTTGTTTACTCGACTCACCACCTTTTTTTTCCTCATCACAACATCTTCAAACACCAAAACACCCTTACTGAGTAGGTATGGCACGTCTCTCTCATACTCCAACAGTCCGAGGAAAAGGCAAGGGAAAGGGAAAGCACCCACGATCAAGGTTGGCTGCTACTGCAATTGAAAGCCCTGTCTCCACTCCTGCTTCCAAAAGATCGAAACAAAAGTCTTCTCTTGGTGGGAAAAAGATCGCGAATATTTTGCGTAATCAGCGTATGTATTGTAATTATTTTCTTTCTATAGTCATCAATCTCAATGTTATACCTATCCTTATCAATGTTCACAATTGATGCAAAATCCAATTTTAAACGTTTTTAAACTTACTAACGCGAGATTATATTAGCTGGAGATCCAGTTCCAGAAAGACGAAGACGTTACCATCCAGGAACAGTTGCGCTTCGGGAAATTCGTAAATTTCAAAAGTCTACTGATCTTTTGATTTTAAAATTGCCATTTGCACGTCTTGTTAGAGAAGTTGCAAATGATTTCGTTAACACCGACGCGTCGAGTGGTCTTCGTTGGCAATCAGTTGCAATTTTAGCTTTACAAGAAGCAGCTGAAGCTTATCTTGTTGGATTATTCGAGGATACAAATCTATTAGCTTTGCATGCTAAACGTGTTACTATTATGCAAAAGGATATACAATTGGCTAGACGAATACGTGGTGCTTGGGGTGGTTTGGGTTAATTGCTTTGATTTTTGTTGACCCGTATCAAATGAAACCCAAGTTAGATCTGTGTTAATGTTAATACATTTATGGTTTATATACCAATTCATTTGTATCCATTAGTGTTGCTCATATTTTTTTTTGTTGAAATATTATTGAAAATGCTAGTAGTTAGCTTGTACCTATCTGTACTTTGTATTCAGGTTTTTCTTTTATATCGTTATATAAAGCTGCTTTTTTTTTTAATATAGGTTTCTACTATTCAATTACTACAATCATTTGATGTGTTCGATATGTGACGCGTCACATACACGGGGTTGGATTATGGTAATATAAGAAAAATTTAAAGAATATATTTATTAAACCTAATATTGAAATATACTTAACTGCAACTAAGGCCTGAATTTATGGTATACGATAAAACTGAATATTTAAAACTAATAAACTTAAGAAAAAGAATTGTTTCTAAACAGTTGAGTATTAAAATTAAAAATAATACAAATTAAAGTAAAATATAATTAATAGTAATAAGAGAATATACAAAGTATAAAAATATATATAATAAAATAAATAAATATAGAGTAAAGAATAAAAACAAAGATAAATACACCAAGGGTCCTCTCTGTAAATAAATAAAAACAATTAACTAGCTAAATAAACTGAATTATAATGACATAATGAATCAACCATTTTACTATCATCATAAAGGATTTTAGATAATATAATAATAATGAAAAAAAAAAGTTTAAATCATACCATTTCAATTTTCAAAGATAACAAAAACAGATATATTTATAAGTATATCCTAAAAACAGGATAGAAGTCAATTGATAATCAAAAGGATGATATTTATAATTATCATTTATACATCCATTTGATTAAGTATAAAATCCCTGACTAACAAAACAAGTATGAACATCATTTTATATCATATAATTCAATTTTCAATAATGATAATTGCAAATTAAAATCGAAAAAGTTTATTTATAAAGGTTTTTAAAATTGTTTACAATGGAACAAGATAATTACTTGGCGCTAAACCAACAGAACCTCTGCCCAAAACTTCAACTTCCCACCAACCATCTTCTTGACATCTCAAAACCAATAAAATATCTCTTTTTCTAAAACTAACTTCTTCTGGAATACCAGCTCTATAATCATATTGTGCTCTTGCATGATTGATAACAGTTCTACCATCTTTTGAAAACATTGGTAAATTCGATGTATTAATTGTTGATGACATTGTTGTTTGAGTTTGTGATGGATTATAAGTTGATTGTAATGCAGTACTATTTGAATATTGTGAATTTGAAAAATCCATGGATTTTGTTCTACTTTGTGAATGTGCTGATCTTGGTCTTGATCTTGTTGTTTGGTAACCTGTATCAGTACTAAATTGTGATGAATCAAATTGAGAACTCATATTTGTTCTTGACATATGTTTTCTTGGACTTGCACTTGATGATCTCATTTGTTCTTGTTTTAATTGTTGTTGTTGATATAATAATCTTTGACGTTTTTGTTCTTCATATTGATGTTCTAATTGTGCTCTTCTTGGATCGTCATAATATGAATGAGGGCGTCTATTTTGAGATAATGTAGCTGGATCTCTTGGTTGTGGTGTACTATATGAAGTATCAGTAGATTGTTCAAATCTTGAATCATTCAATGTAGAAGCTGGAGGACCGGTATATTGCTTCCGTAATGGACTTGCAGATCTGTTATATTGTTGTTGTGGTCTTGATTCTGGTTTTTGTTGTGGTTGAGGACTAGCAGATCCAGCTCTTGCAGTAATAGTTGAACTTGAAGCAACTCTTGATGACATTGCTGATCCCATTGAATCTCTATTCCTAGGGTCACTCAGAGCTTGAGGAGCTGAAGGAATTCTTAAATCTTCAAGAGCGGCAACTAAAGGATCCGATAAGTCTGTATTTGATCTAGCAGATTTAAATGATGCTTCCGAAGCACTAAGATTAGAAGCAACACTTGCGTAAGGTTTAAAAAAAGGTCTTATTGGACTAGCACTATTCATTTTTTGTTTATTAGACGGTTTTAAAGTATTATCATATGATGATGATGATGCAGCACTTGAAGCAGAAGATTGTAATGAATTTGAAGCTGAATCATCGCTACTTAAACTATGAGTACTATTCCAACCCCGATTTTTATCTCTAAGACTTCTTTTCCTAAATGGTGAACTCCAAGTTTTGATTGCTTTTTGTTGTTGAGTCTGTTGTTGTTGTTGTTGTTGTTGTTGTTGTGTAGAATTAAAAGATGAAACTGAACTTGTTAAATTAGATTCATTTTTAACATTTAATTTATCTTCATCATATGTACTATAACTTGAAACTGAATTTGGGTCTGAGGAAGTTGAACTTCCTAATTCATGATTGGTTGAAAATGACGCAGCTGATATTGTAGTTGGTGATGGATATGAAACAATTTCCTTTTTTGGGGAAATTAATGGGACTGTATTTGGTATTGATGTTTGAGGTTCTTTTTTAATTGGAGATATTCTACCTGATTGTTGTAATTGTTGAACTTGAGATAATGGTGATTTTTCAACTTTAACTTGTTGCTGTTGCTGTTGTTGATGGTATTGTTGGTTTGAATGTGAAGGATTTAGTTTTTCTTCTTCATTTTTAATTTTTGTTGATGTAATAGTCTCAGGTCTGAAAAAGTTAGCAACAGTATAAGTTCTTTTCTCTTCAACATTACCTTGTAGAAAATCAATAAAAGCTGGAGGTGAATATATATCATTACCAGTACCTTTTAATTTTATAAATTCATTTAAATCAGTTTTAATATCACAATTTTCTAAACTAATTCTAATATTTTCACAAGAAACATCATCAGAAACACAACAAGTTGCAATAATATTTGAATATGACCAAATATTTGTACGTAAGAAGTTGATTCTAATTTCTTCTAAATCTTGAAATTTATCACAAGCTGAATGCCATTCAATATTCCAATGATCGATTGTTTCTGCTAAAAGTTTTAAATTATTTTGATAATCTCTTCTTGATATTGGTAATTGAGTTTTTAATTTTTCAATTTTAAATTGATTTTTATCTAATTCTTTACCAAGTAATAAATTTGCTTGAGCATAATGACCATTTATTTTTTGACATTCTAATTCATATTTTTTTTTTGATTTTTCAACATTATTATTTTGTAAATTTTTTAATTTTAATAGTTTTTCAATTTTTGTTGATAAATCTTTTCTTTGACTTTTTTGTTGTGATATAAAAATTTCTAAATTTTTATTAATTTCTTGTTGTAATTGTTGTGAAGAATTTAGATGTGAATGACCAATTTGTTCTGTTTCAATTCTTAAAATATCAAAAGATTTACGTAAAGTTCCAATTTCATTCGATCCTAATGATTTTCTTGATAAATTTATCATTTTTTTGGAATATTCTTCTTCTATTGATAATCTTTCTTTATAGAATGCTCTTAATTCATCGCATGTTTGTTTTGCTTCTTGCATTCGTTGTAATAAATTATAAGTACCTTGATCATCTTTACCCTACACGTAGATGAAACAACATGTTAGTCAGATAATAAATAGGGGGTGGGGAGGTAAGTCAACATACCCAGAAGTGGTTTGCAAAAGCATAAGAAGATGCAACTTCCGTCATTTTGGATAAGTAATAAAATAATAAGGTGGAAAGAAAGGAAAATAAAATAAAAAATTAATAAACAGAGAAGAAAATGAGGAGGAAAATAAAATGACAGTTTGTTTTGGGTTTTGTTTACTTTTTGCCATTTTCGTATAGAATTGATTTACTCACCTCCAAATTTTAAATTTTAATTTAGATTTGATCGATTTTATCTTCTCATAATAATTTTTAATGCTATATTTAATTCATATTTATTTATTTATTTATTGATTGTGGTTGTGACTAAATGCTTGATGTTGTTAAGTTAATCAGACGATACCTTCTTTCTTCTGTTTAACGCGCCTCCATTCCCTTGAGATGATGTTCCAGACCCGGAACCGGTTCCAATAATATTTTCATTCACATCATCATCATTAGAAGTAGCAGCCTTCTTTTTGTTTAACTTTTCAACTAAGAAATCAAAACTTTTCCCCATATTCTTATATTGGGCAGTGACATCCCTGATTTGCATTTCAACATCCTTCAAATGACCTTGTAATTTAACCAATTCTTGAGACTCATTAATCTGATTTTTAGCAGATTTTTTACCGTCAATTTCAAGATTAACTAATTGTAATTGATGTTTATTTAATTTAACAATTATGAAAAAGGTAACCAATTCAACGAATCCTAAGAATAAAGTAAAACCGGTAAGATATAAATTTCTTTGAGCATATAAATTACTGACTTTAAAATCATCTTTTAAATATACCTTATCATTGTCAGGTATCATCGGATCGTGTCTTTGTTGATATCTTTGATATTTTGCCTGATCATTTCTGAAAACTTTATTAGCAGAATCCAAAAACAGCAAGAATATAATTGAACCGATTGCAGTTGATATTAATTGGACCTGGTTATTTGAAGTTAAGATTGTAACGATTTTGATCTGTTGTGATCTAATTTTTGTAGAAATAGGGGAGATTAAAACCACGTAGGACACAATCTCAAAGATGAGAACTAGAAAGACCTAGATTCCATGGTTAGTCGTGTGGCATCCCCTGTCTGGCAGTGTGAATATACTTACTAGAGAGAAATAAATAGTCATTTGGGCTAAAAAGTGTGTGGCAACTGACAAAGAAGATGAGAAGAAAGGAGGTTTGGAAGTAGATCCCATTATGTAATACCGTGCGCAGAGGTTAGTCATCCACCCATTACGTAATTATGACAGCTAATAGTCGGCCACTCCTGCATGGCCCATGCCGGCCAATCAGAGGGTGCGTGCTGCGGCAGTCCCCTGATCCGTGGAGACTGCGTGACCTTGGCTGTGATTGGCGGAATCGCTTGTAATTATAATAAGGTTTCTTATATGCATTTGGTGCATTTGGTGCATTTCATGCAGCCACACGCATCTATATAATCCCCCCCAAATCTCTTTAAACTTCAACACCAAAAAATGTCCTTTTTGAAATCTCGCATAGGAAGACCTTCCTCTCACACAAACGATGATTTGGAGAAAAAGGCAAAACAAACTCCTTTCACCGAGGATAGTGTCTCAATATCCTCTTTACAGACCGCTGTTGATGAGCAGCTGAGCAGACGCAAACTGAAAAATCGTCACATCCAACTAATCGGGATTGGTGGTACTATTGGCACGGCTCTCTTCGTTGCAATTGGTACCGCTCTGTTAAAAGGTGGCCCAGGCTCTCTGTTTTTGGGTTTCGCGCTATGGTGTATACCAATACTATTCATTACTACTACTGTCGCTGAAATGGTTTGCTATTTACCAATAAATTCTCCTTTTATTAGATTATCTGGTAGATGTTGTGAAGAAGCTGTTGAAGTTATGGCTGGTTGGAATTTTTTCATATTAGAAGCTGTTTTAATACCTTTTGAAATAACTGCTGTCAATACAATTTTACACTTTTGGGTTACGGGTTATAGTCCTGCAATAACAATATCTATTCAGTTGGTTTTATACTTCTTAATTAATTATTTCACTGTTAGTTGGTATGGAGAGTCTGAATTTTGGTTGAGTTTAGGCAAAGTTATATTAGCTACAGGTTTAATTATTTTCACTTTTATTGTTATGATTGGCGGTAATCCTCATCATGATAAATTCGGTTTTAGATATTGGAATGATCCTGGTGCTTTTAAAGAATATATTTCAACTGGTGATTGGGGTAGATTTTTAGGGTTTTTCGCTTGTATTATCCAAGCAAGTTATACAATTGCTGGCCCTGAATATGTTTCAATGACTGCAGGTGAATGTGAAAATCCAACTGCAAATTTACCAAAAGCTTTTAAAGCGGTTTTTTATAGGTTAACTTTTTTTTTCGTTTTAGGTGCTTTGGCTGTTGGTATATTATGTCCAAGTAATGACGAAGAATTAACTGCTGCTTTTGATAATTCTTTACCTGGTGCTGCTGCTTCTCCTTATGTCGTTGCAATGACAAGATTAGATATCAAAATTTTACCCCATATTGTTAATGGATTAATCTTAACTGCTTGTTTTTCTGCTGGAAATTCTTATACCTATTGTGCTTCAAGATCTTTATATGGTTTGGCATTAGATGGTCATGCTCCAAAAATCTTAAGAAAACAAGTTCGTGGTGTACCCATTTATTGTGTTCTTATTGCTTTAGCATTTGGTTTATTATCTTTTTTACAATTGAATAATTCTTCTGCTGTTGTTTTAAATTGGTTGGTTAATATGATTACTGCTTCACAATTAATTAATTATTGTGTTTTATGTACCACCTATCTTTGTTTTTATCGCGCTTTAAAAGCACAGGGAATCGATAGAAAAACATTACCATTCCGTGGTTGGTTTCAACCATATTTGGCAATATTTTCGTTAATTTGTGTCTTTTGTATGACATGGTTAGCAGGTTATACTGTTTTTGTACCTGGAAATTGGGATGTTCAAACTTTTTTATTTTCATATATTATGATTTTTATTGATATTTTTATTTATATCAGTTGGAAATTAATTAAAAGACCAAAATGGAAAAAACCTGCGGAAATTGATATAACAACTGGAAAAGAATTAATTGATGAGTATGAAAAAGCATATTTGAATTTACAAGAAACAATGGATTTAAATGGTGAAATTCATAAAAAGAAAAAACCAATATATGATAAAGTATTGGATTTCTTGTTTACTTGATTAATTAACTATAAAAGAAAGATTATAAAAAAAAATAATTCACTTGATGTAGCATGGAAATCATAAAAAATATTATTTTATTTGTTTTTGTTTGTTGTTTTTGTTATTTAAATCATTAATCATAAAGATGTTAAACTTTCAATCATATATCATAAATTTGTATATATCAACGTTTATAA
The DNA here is from genome assembly GCA_001600815.1 of Alloascoidea hylecoeti. Taxonomy (NCBI): domain Eukaryota; kingdom Fungi; phylum Ascomycota; class Alloascoideomycetes; order Alloascoideales; family Alloascoideaceae; genus Alloascoidea; species Alloascoidea hylecoeti. The sequence continues at coordinate 1,029,502 of BCKZ01000001.1, forward strand.
TTAATGAGATATAATTGAAAAGTCAATTCTCGAATTAAAATTAAAATTTAGTGTATATTTCGCATCTGTCCCTTACAGATAATTTCAAAATTAGTTTGAAACCAATTGCAATGAGATTCATGTGAAGCCTTTGCATATTTTTTCATTAAGAATTGCTAACTATAGAATTTAAAATGAATCCATTAATTTTTCATGATCGGCAGAAATACTTTGTGGGGAAAAAAATACCTTTAGAATCAGGGTAGATCCAGCTTGTTAGAATTACCTTCATTAGATTTTTTAAAGATATAATTTTCTGATAGTGAGTAAAAACACCGAGTATATGTCGATTATTTTTCAGATTTGCATTGAAAGCTTATAACGTGTTAAACTATGCATGTTAGCTAGCCCTGAATCTAATGGCATATAATTATTGATCATTGAAGGTCACTTAAAGCTATGACTCCTATGAGTAGTAATCAAAAGAATAAGATGAAATAAGATAATGAAGTATTAAAATCTTATTTCGAGGATCATCATTTGATCTAAATTAATCTAATTATAATGATAGTAATAGTTTTCAATTCCAATATAACAAAAAGATGGTGCTGCATCTGTAATGATTCTGTAGGATCATATGATTGGACATTTAATTCCCTATCGTTATAATTATGTAGATATTTTATACCGGTATAGTGTCATCACTGCCATATAATATTACTTATAGCCTATAGTCCCTTATAGGCTACGCTAACTAAGGAGGACACAAATAAAGTTCATTAATCAAAATTGTAATACGTAATTAATTTAAAAATATGTTATACCTAGTGCATGTGTGGGGTATAATTTTTCAGTTGATTTCGACATGCTTGCAACTTGCAACCGATTTTATCAGTTAAAGAATTTCTTTAAATTTAGAGTGACTCTCAAAACAAAATACAACTTCGCCACTAACCATAACATGTTATGGAGCTAAAATTATCAAAAGTGCAAATCAATTACCAATAAGTATGATTAGCAGAATGTTGTTTTTATTCCAATTGTTTCTGATATTTTAATGATATCCTAAAAACAGCATGTTGTATTAAGGACCATGTTGAAGCAGATACGCCAAAAAGGCACACGACCTCTTGGTGAATCGGCAATTGCTCAAGAATATTGGACAATGGATCACATAATGTCTTAAATGTTACATTATTATAGCTACAATCTATGGATGATTTCTCACTAAAATAGTTAGTTAGAAGTTGTAATTGGGAATCATATGTAAAGCTAAAAAGAAGAAAAACATTGATATAATTATATCTTATAGCTATAAATAATAGAAATAATTAATTGATACAGTATGTCTTAAATTCAGTATATGAATGGGTAGTGTTTTGGCGCAATATGGAATTAATAATTCGATGTCAGGGAAATAAAATGATTTAATTAAATTTCATCCTTTGTTCGAGTAACAATTGGTAGGGATGTGTATTTATTAACCTGACATAATTTTACATTGTTTTATCTTTGGTTAATATTATTGAATGTACCCTGGCATACGTCTGTATTTACTATTTATTCGTATTCATGAAGTCCATTGCAAGAGAGATTTTTCTAGTTTTAAACTGTTGTCTTGACGTGTTGTTTCGTAGGAACCTTTTTCGACAAAAATCAACGGGTTCCAAGATTTTCCGCCTTGTTTCTCTGCACTATTTCTTCGGTGACTGTTTCCTAAATCTGGCGAATAGAGAAGTCAGCATCGTTTTGCAAGTGTAAGTCATGTACATTTTAGTGAAGAGCCTCCGTTTTAGTTTGTAGTGCATATGCATATGAACACATACATAACTATAAACTTTATAGTGTTTTGCTTTGCAATTGATATCGACATGTTGACCTATGTGTAAACTATTTGCCCACACTTTGAATTAAATATTAGGCCACATCAATGATTTGGCCACAGCTAATATAACGAACATGCCGATTAAAATGGTCGGCCACCTATACTATAAAAGAAATACTTATTGATCATATATTTACAAGTCAATACTTTTATTAACATACAATACAGATTTTATTCAAAGGTGATGCACATTAACACTTCACCGCTCATTTGAATTCGGTTGGTCCAAATTTAAAAGGGAAAACAGCACTCGGACAGGTTAACACTTTGAGTACACTATAACTTTGTTATTGGTGCTATTTATTTCCGGACATGGATCGGAGAAACAAAACAACGCAAACTTAACAACGAACCAATCATTAATTAGTAACACATGTTAACTTTCTACGATCACAATTGCAATATGAATAAACTTTTCAATTTGTAAGAACGACTAGGGAATCGTAGAGATTGCAATTTGCAATTATATATGTACTAACGTCGTATATTTTTAGAATCCAAACTTCGAATTCGAATTCCAAAGTAAGTTTGAAATCTCAATCGGATTTTTAAAGAAGTAAATGGAACCCAATATACCGGTACTTTTCTTTTTATAAATTAATATTTCTTGTGGTGATAAATGAGTTATATTAATATTGTATCATATACCGATATCTATATACATAATGATAATAATAATAATGAAGAAGAAGAATAATTGGTATAGGCCTATATGTAAGTTATAACTTTTATTTTCTAAAATATACTATGTCCTGAGTTTTCAACCTACAAAATATAAATTTCTGTTAACGTTGTAATTTGGAATTTAATATAGTAAATTCAAATTCTTAATAAATTAAAACAAAACCGAAAAAGATGGAGGATGGCTCTTATAATAAATGGTACCAAAAGGAACAATATTAGCGCTAACGCCGCTAGGTATTAAACAATGCAGTAAGAAGTGTAAAAAAAAAAAAAAGAGAAGTAGGAAACAAAGTAAAAGGAAATATTATTATAATACGGTTTCGTAAATCATAAGTTTATAGTTTTTTAATTTTTTTATTTAGTTTTTTTTTAGTTTTTTTTTAGTTTTTTTATAATCTTTTTTTTTAATTTTTTTAATTTTTAAGCTACCATATCAATCTTTAAACATAATATTATTCCTAAACAATTTTGACAAAGAAAAATATTTGTATATATAAATTGTGGTACTCCAGTAAACGGAAATCATCACCATCACTAAGATGATTAAAAGACAACCATTAATTGTGATATCTATCAATTCCAACAGGACCTAATCAGCACACTTGTAATTGATGTTCTTCAGATAATAGAAACACAAAGAGATGAGTGATTAATGAGAAAAAAAGATTTTGTGTTCATTAATGTAGATATATGAGTTGTTATTGTTGGGTTATTTTTTCTTTAATGAGTTAAATAATTTAAACTGACCATTTCTAAAGCTCTCCCACTATAAATAGATCTTTTGTTTAATCCTTTACTACATCTTAAAGATCTAAAATATAATAATTCATTTAATTTTGATTTTGGTAATTTTAATAGTTTGCCAACTCTTTTTATTGTATTTGCAGTAAATAATCGTTGTTGTTTATTATTATTATTATCAGATTGATTAAAAGTATGATTTGAGAAATTTAAATTTGTATCCAAATCATTATTAGAATTAATTGACTGTTGATGCTCAATTGCTGATGATGTAGAAGATATGCACTTATTTTGAAAATCGGGGACAACAGCAGGTAATGCAAGGTTTAGTTTTTCATGCCTGCGATAATCATAACAAAGAGGGATAGTAATTGGTGATGAAGGGGCAGTAGGGGAAGGAGAAGAATGTGGAGATTCTAAATCTGAAGAGCTATCATTATCAGTTAAAGAAGGAACTGAATCATAATCGAAATATTCATCGATTTTTAATTCCGTAGGTTTGGTAGTTGTAGATGAAGATGAAGATGAAGATGAAGATGTTGAGGTAAGTTGCTGTTTAGAGTCGGATTTCTCCTTTTCATCGTTAGAAGCAGTATTAGTATTCTTCTTTGATGTTTTAGTAATAGATTTTGGGGTTGGAGTTTTATTAAGCATCGTAAAAATAGAAGAAAAATCCTCTTTTTCTAAAGGCCACCTAAATTTATCCAAATTCTTCGTACCTTCTATTAATTTTTGTAAATTTTCATTAAAGATCTTCATCTCATCAGCATTATCGGCAAAATCTAATGGAGTCACCAGTTCGGTAGTCAATTCTTCAGGGTTGAGTAAAGACATATCTGGAAAATCTGGATTCGAATTGTTTGTGGGTAGCATTGGAAAATCAGTAAAAAGGTCACGGAAAGAGACATCAGGACTTGTGATGCTTTCAAAGGGATGATGGTCTTCACTTACAACGTTATCTTTCAATGAGTCGTGCAATGAATCATGTAGATGGGAATAGATATTAAATGACGAGGAGGAGTCGAGAGTATCGAAATTTGGTTCAATTTCATCATCATAGAGCAAGACCTCTTCTTTTTTTGGAGAAGAAGGGGGAGATCTGGATCTTGATTTGTGCCTTTTCTGGATTCGTTTGTGGGTGGATGGTGGTGTAACAGTTCTTGGCCTTTTGGGAGGATTCAGCATCTCATCCATTCGGTCCAAATCGACGGCTTTTCTGACCCGAGAAGATCGTCTCAGGTGGCAATTGGAGGTTTCTGGAGTATTTGTCATTTTGTAGAGTGGATTGTGGAAAAAAGACAAATAGTTATTTTGTCATATAAACAATCTTTTTTTAACCTTCCTGTTTTATGTTCACAAAAGAAAAATTTTCAGATGCAATGCAGGTATTCCTGCAACCATGCGCACAATACAGCCAATAGTGAGTCAGAATGTGCCTAAGTGCATGTGGTATGCGCAATTTGTAATCTCTCTCGTCCAATCAGGATCCGATATATGTAATTAAGATTTAAATTTTCAACTGAAGTGACGATGACCTCCCTATAATCTGCCGTTTCTATATTTGACTCATAATTTGTCTGAAACTCAGAAATCTTGGTTCGATGGTCTAGTTGGTTATGGCATCTGCTTAACACGCAGAACGTCCCCAGTTCGATCCTGGGTCGAATCATATTTTTTACTTTTTTCACCATTGGCTCGTAGAATGGATAAACGTGGGCTTGAGATATTCAAATAAGCACCAGCCAAGAAATCTACTCGATCGATTCTGAAATATAATCATTAATATTAAGTTTTTCTGTAAGCTTAGGGTGCGAAGGGCTAGGGTATGGCTGTAACTAGCTACATGTGTGAAAAACCCTATAAAGTGGTACGTATGAGCGGTTATAAGCATATATCACCCAAGACTTGGCGACAGGTTAATGAAATAATTGTGCATTTCCCTATGACAAATCCGACTACATAGTCCATATAAACTTATGACGTTTCAGTTCTAGATCCATTAAAGAATTCAAAATCCTTAACATTTGGTAAACGGGACGATAAAAGCTGCACCTTACTCAATAATAATAATTAGACTTTGTAGTCCCATAATGGTAAAATCAGATATATATTGTGTCTTCAAAACGAAAAGGCTGCAACTGTACTCATTTGCAAATTAAAATATTGCTTCAATAATATAATTAACTCACCACTCCATGATAGCCTGAATAGTATAATTTTACTATTATAGAAATATAATCCTTGTTCAATACTCCAATACTAAAGCTTCTAATCTTCAATCGACTAATATTTCTACATTATAATTAAGATCCAGTTCCTCAAGTTAAGCTATCATATTTTTAAGCTTTCTGCGGCCGCTTTAAGTGGTAATGAAAAATGATCAACTTTTTTCCTTTGGTACCTCTTACCATCCTTGTGATTGATAAAGTGCCTGTTGGAAATTAGAATCAATTATCCCACAAAGCCATAAGACCTCTTGACTGCCCAAGAGTGCCAATATCCAACAGTAATCACCTATATTTTATAAATCAACTAATAAAATTTATTTCCAATAAGAATGTCAGTGAACAATAATATTATTAGGAATAGTATTAATTCGTTTAAATTAACTCTTCCTCCCTAACCATACTCATTTATCCATTAATCCAATCACCAAATCCTCAGATATAAATATAAGTTATATAACCTAAATAATCTATAATGATTCTACATAATATATATCGACGACTATTACAGTTTACAAGCTTACCAGCTACCTGAAAAATATCATAAATGTTTTCCAATAATGCTAAGTTTAAGGGACCAAATATATCCAGAATTGGTATTACCTGCCGCAATGAACAATGATAATAAAAGGCATACGGATATTTTAATAAATAACGCTTTCCAGATTCAGTATTTTTATCATATATGAAATAATATCATATGCAGATTTCTGTATTTTATTTGATGATGATACACCATGTGAGGATAATACACAAAGAGAACTTGTCTGGTACAAAAACTAGGTGTTATATAAATCCCACCATTGTTAAATTTTATTTAATCTGTGAATAAAATCACTGATCTTATGCTTTTCCTATTGACTTGTATATCGATACTTTTAATATATTAAGGGACCATCTAGGCTCTAAATTAAACCAAAATAGTAGACAATATTTATGGGGAAAAAATGATTTCTTTTTGTTTATATCTAATCATTTTATTATAAATTATACTACTAGCTAATCTAATTTTTTTTTCTTTCATACTTTAACGTTTTATTATAAACTATACTAATCTATAAGAGGATTAAAACTATGAGTAGAGAATTATTTAAATAAATTGTTATACCCTGGCGGTGCAACCTTGTCTTAATTTTATATTTATTTGTATCTTTTTTTTTTTTTAACTTTATCATTTTATTATAAATTATAAAAATCTATAAAAAAGTTAAAACAAAACGTAAGTATAGAATTATTTAAAAGTGTTATACCTTGACAGTACAACAATGTCTGTTTTGTATTTATATCTAAGAATCAGTTTCCGTCGTTCAATATTTGCTAAATGAATAATAGTATCTGAGTCTATTTTGAGATGAGTTGAATCTTCTGTTTACTCGCTAAAATCTCTGAAATTAGGCTTAGACTTTGAATTATTTTAGTATCTTTGTACGTTGGGCATATCAAGTCATCCAAACTTTATATATATATCTTTACCTAAGAAGTGTTGGAAAATTGTTGTTTTTGTTTGACAATTATTGAAAACATGATCTTCTGTTTCGATCATTAGTTGTAGGCAAAGAATACACTTATTCATATTACCATTTTTATGATCACTTGAGGTAAGACTCCAGTGATGTGTGTAGTGTCGGAGATTTAGTATGAATAAAATCTACTGACTGACCTGGTTCTTTCCTATTGATCCTGTGTAAGAGCATCCACCATTCTTTCCAGTCCTGTGTGAACCCGTTAAGAGGATAAAAATAATTCTTTGATTTTTAAAAATTAAAAACGAATTTCACAACTCGTTGATTCGACCCAGGATCGAACTGGGGACGTTCTGCGTGTTAAGCAGATGCCATAACCAACTAGACCATCGAACCTTAATTATTTTTAAATAATTATTAATATTTCCTCAAGAATATCTCATCGAGCGGTGGTCCAAATATTAAATGAGATTGATTGGGGGATTCTAAGATCTAAAAACTTGAAAAAGTAAAAAATATCTAATAAAAAAAAAATTACTTTTAAGGTGGTCTAGGTTCATGAGAGAAGAAAGAAGAGTGGCAAGAATATACAAAAATAAGAAGAATAGAAAAAGAGGTTTTTATTTCACTATATACAGTAGAGATTTCCTCAGTATTTACATAGTTTCTAGTTATATGACTTAATTATATGAAAAGTTAAAAAAAAAATATAAGCTTATAAGTTTATATTTTTATACCAATCGTAGAGGGAACGGGTGTTGAATATTATATAAAAATCGGTCTCTGTACCAGAGAGACTCCTGTGTAAAAGATCTTATATTTTCTACCAGGCGACATCACTCGAGTCCAATTCAGACTTCTCAGCATACCATATAACCTTATAGGAAACCTCAGGACCTCAATTATTTTCGGAGAAAACACTGAGAAGGATCTGTTTAACTTCACAGAATTTTCTGAATGAATGGATGGCAAGCTGAAGTTGTGTGGGATGAATAAGAGCGTACGTGTTCGCAGGAGTGGCAGGGCAAGTCGTTAAATGGTCCTGATTCCCCAAAAGTGGTGTATGCAGGTCACTGATGGTTCGTCGTATATTTAAAGACCCGCCGCCATTGTTATACATCCATATCAAATTGAGAACCAGCACCATATATTTCAGCTTGCGTCTCCACAACGCTGAACAACCTCCAGCTCAACTATAGCTAATATGAAGAAAGAAAGTAAACCATATGCTAAGGAACAGGAATTCGTTTCAATTGGTGAGCCAGTTCCAAAGTTTGACAGTTTCGAAGGATATGAATTTTCCAAGATTGGGACCCTGCCGCCATCATCACCCCTTCTCCCCGTAAATAACATTGACGGTTATATCCAGCCTGATAGCGCATTATACACCATTCTCTCAATGCCAAAACTAGTTATTTGTCGTAAATACAAAACATGGAAGAATAGCAAGCATTTTGATACATATTATATCACTGATGAATTTGGAAATCATCTGGGCTATATTATTGAAGATAGTACAACGGATGGGCCACGTTCCGAAAATATCCAGTTGGTAATGTTTGATATTTATGGAAATGAGTTGATGAAAATAAAACAGAAGTCCTCGAAGTTTCGATATCACTACCAGGCATTAATAAATGATCCAGCAACTGATGAGGATGTAGAATTCGGTCGCACTGAAGGAAAAACAACTTTACTGAAAAAGAAGTTTGACCTAAGACAACAGTCGGTGGGGATAAAAGACCAATACAATCTATTTGCAAAGGTCCGTAAACTGTCTCGCGGAAAGGATTTTGTGGCAACAAATGGAGTTGGTGGCATTTACGCTGCAGTTACCCACCAGTCTTTGGGTATTAAAAAGGAACTTCTGACTGATTCTGCTGTCTTCATTCTTCGCATGGACCCCAGTGTGCTTGGAGTAAATCTAGACAATTCAATCAAGAAATTCGTGGAAATTTCTATTGACCAAAGAGCAATTTTGCTAACTACAGTGATCGGCATTGATTTTGAATTTTATAACACTGAAAAATCTGTGACCAATGTTATCTATTCGTCAGCACCTATAATTTGAATAGGATGTGGAACTCCTAAGTCAATTAACCTAGGAGACTAAAGAGACTTGGCTTTTTACGTCAACTTATTACCAAATATACTATTGTTGCTCACTGGAGGAAAGAAAACAAGTTCTTTAGAGGACAACTTTGTTGCTCAAATAAGCCGACCAAACTCTTTAATTAGCAATATAGTCCTCCTCGCTGCTCTAGTCTCGTAAAGTATGTTGAAAATCTTAGTCTTCGTGGCCACCATTAAACAGTGCCATCATCGGTGTATGTAGACCATTGATTATCTCTTATGGTTAATGCACATCCTCTACTTTGGTGTGATTTCCTTATCTAATTATTAATTATAAAGCCTTATAATTATAAGTAGTTAATTTTAATTGAAAATTTAGGAAAGGCTAAAGTATTTACTGACTAAGTACATGCTAAATATAACATAGGAAAACTTCCCAATACCTGCTAACTTATAACTCCCATTATCATAACTGTTTAATATTATAAACGTGATTATATATAGATATCATTAATGTTTTTCTTGATATAATAGCAATGTATTCTGAGATTAATGATGCATATTGACCAAAAGGGGCTGCATGCGTGGTTGGGCTCTTATAATAATTGCAAATCTAAACCACATATGGTTCACACTTCTAATATCTTCAATCACAAATCTCTGATATAAGCCGTTTAAATTCTACCATTACTTCAAATTTTTCCTATACTTAAGATATCACTCACTCTCGTTTCTTCAATATACAACTGCTCACTTCTTTTCATTCATTTGACGGATTGTATTGTTAATATGACCCGATCGCAAACAAACTCCTTTCTAGTTTTATTTCTCTTTATTTCATCTTTATTCATTTCTCTTGTAAAATCAACGCCAATTTCCCACTTGAAAATTCAAAATATTCAACAAAAAGCTCCTTATCGTATAAATGAGGTGGATAAATCTATAAATTATCCTGTAGAGCTAAACGCTCTTCATACCCCTACCCCCAAAATAAATGTCACTGATATTTACCAAGTTTCTTCTTACTTACCTGATTTGGGTAATCCTGTTTATTCACAGAATGTGATGACCCACGTCTTCGGAAATTCTTATGGACAACCATTTATCGGTAAATACTCCTCCCCAGATCTCGATTACGACCACGTTTTAATCAAATTGGAAGCTTCAACATTCGGTATTCAATATGATAGATTGGCTCTATTATATTTGGATAACTTTGAGATTTGGAGAACTTCGACTGCAGAACCAGGAAATGATAATATTACATTTAGTTACACAAAAGACGCTACAAGATATTTAAAATTATTCGAAGAAGCTTCGGAAATTACATTTGATTTGGGTAATATAGTCAATGATCAATACACAGGTCCATTCACAGTTTCAATAACTTTTGAATATTATAAAGTTGGCGATAACAATATTAATGATGTTGATAGTATTCTGGAGTTACATCAATCAATCGTTCCTGCTAACAAGATCATCAAAATCACTGATAAGACAGTAGACTTACCAAATAATCCTATAAATGTACATATTGATCCATTACCATTAAATACAACTAAGGTAGTAGTTGATATCTTTGCATCTGGTGCTCATGATGAAGAATTCTGGTATTTTGGTGATTCAGCAACAAGCGCGGGTCGGTATATTGAATTGAGTGTTGATGGTGATCTAACTGGGGTCATTCTTCCCTTTTCAATACTTTATACTGGGGGGATATTTCCAAGTTTATGGCGCCCAATTGTAGGAATAAATACTTATGATGTTCCTTCTTATCAAATTGATATTACACCGTTATTACCTATTCTATGGGAAAAAGGAGCTAACATCTCAATAAATGTTGCTAATGGATTTGATCACAAAGCGCCTCTTGGTCAATATTGGATTGTATCAGCTAACTTACTTAGCTGGGAATTACCTAATATTAAAGGATCCGGTGAAGTAATTAACAATGATAGTAATAATAATACTTTTATCTTTAATAATCCTACTCACAATAATTTGACTATAATTGAATCCCTATTTTTTAATTCAACGGTATATACAACAGCTAAATTGTCCTTTACTGGTGGAATATTGTGGCCAGATTCTGAAACATTAATTCTAGAATCTTCAACAAATGTAGAATTTGATCATTTCTCATCTGACAGCAAAACGGTCACCGAAATTGGTCAATTTTCATATGGTTCCTCTTTATTAACTAATCTTCCAGATGATGCAGCAAGTGAGACGTTTAATAGTTCTATACATGGAACTATTTCTGGCTATTCGTATTTATACCCTCTAGCCCTTAATTATTATTCACCTGACTTCATTCAAGGATCAAATGTTCCTTTAATCATTGACATATTAAGAGGTTATGGTATCTATGATAATGACCATGTTCTTTGGACAAGACAAGATGCAACCATGAATGGTTCTGTTGCTTCATCTGGTAGAGCTCAAACTTTTGACATTGAAACAGTTCAAACTCTAGAAGAATTATATTATGATTATTTCGTCGACACTACAACTAACTACACTTCTTACGACCATCATTCCTTAACCAAATCTTCTGTAAACGCCACAAGACAAAGTCATTTAGATTCAAGTAATGGTTCAAGCTATGTGGGCGGATACACATTTCCCGATACCGGCTCAAATTATGCTCCTATCTCAGGGTTTGGATTAGAAGATGATCTTGTAATCATACTTAAAAATGGAGTTAATGAGTTATTATCTAACAAAGATAATATTGACGCTGCTATTTCTGTTATTAAAAATACGTTATATAAGTTGGATGGACATTTTAATCCTCCGGCTTTTAAGCCTTTATCTCCTAATCTTTCTGCAATCCAATCTGATACGACTCAAAATGTTAACATACCAATCACATTTGAAATAGAGAGCAATGAATGGACACTTGATAATTTATTTGATGGACTATTAGGTAGATTACCTTTTTAAAAATGTTTAACATTGATCTTTCTCCTTTTATCTACCCATGAATCTAAATTTAATATTGCTATTGAAAATGAATTTAATTCAATTGCAATTGGCCTGGTTCAATTTCAGCCTATTACTATATAAGGCAGATGATCAAGTTTTTACTGATTCGAAGATAAAACCTCAAGTTTATTATATAATATAAATCAAATTTAATAGTCTAGCTTAAATAGTTATACTTTTAATAAAATGATGTATGAAAAAAAAACACAATTATAAGTTACTATACATGCTGTATATTTAAAAGATGCGTATAGCTTTTAATTAAATATACCGGTATATCATAATACTGATAGTTATGTAAGTAATAATTGTCATATTTTAAATTTTTAGAATTCAAATTGAACTCATTTAAGAAATCTTGGTGGACTTCATGTGCGATTACCTGCATTTAATAATAAAGCTTGAGAAAGCAGCAATATGGTAATTATAAACTTAAGGGGAAATTTTGAGGAGTAAGAATATATGAAACTATTAAGCCTACAGCCGATTTTTTGAATCGAAATTTCGATCCCTTTAATTAAATGTGATCTGGTGAACACATATAGAGTGTGCAAAGCAATTGACCACAACCAAAAACAGATCGGGAAAACACCGGCGCCTATTGTGAAAAACCTCTTTATCTGTTTAGAATATTATCTTATTTCTCCTGTTTTGTACTCAAATCTTTTCCTATCTGTCATTAGAAGGGGTTTTATACTAGTTGCAGCAGTTGAAAACATGTATTTTTGAACTAGATCGATAACGGTACGTAGATAATAATTTACTTTAGTGGTGGAAAAATTAAAAGAAATTTGAATTATAATAGGAATAAGAGAAATATATATATATATATATTAATATGAGGGGTTTCATATTAAGTATTAATTACCCAAGTAGGCAGCAGTTTCTAGTAGAATTTTAAATCGTTTGTATATATTTATTTTGTTCTTTGGGGTATTTGAGGGCTTTCTTTACTTTTCTTCAACTTTAAAGTCAACATTAACCCATCTCTTCTTATTGATGGATAATTTTGAAGGAATAGAAGCTGAAGAAACGAATTTTCCAAGTAATTTATGTAGGGTCTCTCTGATTATTGAATTTATAACTTCACTGTTATCTTTATTCGATACTAATCTGTTAGCTGCGCTTTTAAGTAATGTTGTCATTTCATCATCTATTCCAAATCCAGAAACCGGCATAAAATTTGAATAAGTCCTAGGGAATAAGAAATCTCCTTTTACAACTTCTGAATTATCATTTGAAACCAAACTATCAACACTTGTAGCGTTTATACTCGATTTAGTTAAAGAGTGAAAATTATTGGATGTGTAGTTGGTGGTAATGTCAGCATATGAATCATAATATATTTCCTCTAAGTCTTGAACAGTTTTAATTTCATACTTTGAAAGCCGCCCAGACCCTAAGATGGTGCCATCTGCGGTTGCATTTTGTCGTGTCCAGAGAATGCTTTTAGGGTCGTATATCCCATAACCTCTCAAAACGTCAATGGAAAGAGGAAGTTCTGATCCATTTATAGGGTTCGGCCAATAATAATTGAGTGCGAGGGGATATAAATAAGAATAGCCGGATATAGGCTTAACTACATGTGTAAATTTGTCGACTGTACATTTTGACATTATAGGTTTTAGGATGGATAATATAGAAGAACCTGATGAAAATTGGCCAATTTGTGCGCGTGAATCAAAATCCGAAGAAAAATGCCCGAACTCTAATTTAGTTGAAGATTCCAAAATCAATGTTTCCATGTCTAACAAAAGCATCTTGGTATCACTCTCATTATGGAACCATAATTGTGCTAATGTAGATACTGCTGAGTTGAAAAGCAAAGATTCGACTGCACTCAAATTATTGTTTTCCAGATTTGTAAAGATTTCTGTATTGTTCTTGTTGTTATGATCAAGAATCTTCCCTGATCCCTTGATATTAGGTAATTCCCAGCTAAGTAAGTTAGCTGATACAATCCAATATTGACCAAGAGGCGCTTTGTAATCAAATCCATTAGCAACATTTATTGAGATGTTAGCTCCTTTTTCCCATAGAATAGGTAATAACGGTGTAATATCAATTTGATAAGAAGGAACATCATAAGTATTTATTCCTACAATTGGGCGCCATAAACTTGGAAATATCCCCCCAGTATAAAGTATTGAAAAGGGAAGAATGACCCCAGTTAGATCACCATCAACACTCAATTCAATATACCGACCCGCGCTTGTTGCTGAATCACCAAAATACCAGAATTCTTCATCATGAGCACCAGATGCAAAGATATCAACTACTACCTTAGTTGTATTTAATGGTAATGGATCAATATGTACATTTATAGGATTATTTGGTAAGTCTACTGTCTTATCAGTGATTTTGATGATCTTGTTAGCAGGAACGATTGATTGATGTAACTCCAGAATACTATCAACATCATTAATATTGTTATCGCCAACTTTATAATATTCAAAAGTTATTGAAACTGTGAATGGACCTGTGTATTGATCATTGACTATATTACCCAAATCAAATGTAATTTCCGAAGCTTCTTCGAATAATTTTAAATATCTTGTAGCGTCTTTTGTGTAACTAAATGTAATATTATCATTTCCTGGTTCTGCAGTCGAAGTTCTCCAAATCTCAAAGTTATCCAAATATAATAGAGCCAATCTATCATATTGAATACCGAATGTTGAAGCTTCCAATTTGATTAAAACGTGGTCGTAATCGAGATCTGGGGAGGAATATTTACCGATAAATGGTTGTCCATAAGAATTTCCGAAGACGTGGGTCATCACATTCTGTGAATAAACAGGATTACCCAAATCAGGTAAGTAAGAAGAAACTTGGTAAATATCGGTGACATTCAATTCAGAAGTTTCTGACGACGACGAACGATGATTAAGTTGTCTAGACCTCAGACAATTTCCAGATACATCTACAACACTTTTTGAATGTAACACGCCAGACCCAGGGTGTACCTGCTTAAGTTTTGGAAAAGTAACTGGTTTCGAACTAACAAAAGAAACCAAACAGAAGGAAATCAGAAGTAATAATTGGTAATTATAAGGCTTTACCCTAAAAATATAACAAGAAGTAGACATGATATTTCAATCAATTGGTAGGCAGAAATTTTCAAAAAAGATCTGAGGATCTTATTATTCATAACACATACATCAAACCAAATTAAGGTTGTATAAGTCCTATTGTATAATAACATATACGAATTTACAACGAGTTTTAGTATTTAAATGTTATCTTCATGAGAATATGTTATCTAACTAAAAATGGAAAGCCTAACTTTGCAATTGCTAGTTGATCCTAGATAAATAAAGTTTGGTCTAACAGTTTTATTGAACGTTTCTGGGTAGTTATCTTGTGTTGAAGGAGTGACTTCAAGACAACAGTATCTCTTTAGAATAAAAACTGTATAACCATGTGATATATGATATAAAACTAACCAAATTGACCTATATATTTTAAAGTTGGCTTAAAATCAATTATCCGCCAGCAAACAAACGCGCTAATTTAGAATTAGAATTCGCGAATATATCTATAATCTTGTAATACCGGAGAAAGTTTTGTTATTTTGGGAGAAGGGGAATACTAAAAATCTGATGAAATCCACAGAAACAAAAGAAAGATTGACCTGACATTGTTTTGATATCCAACAAACAGAACTAGAGTTGATCAACATAATTCAAACCAAAGTGTCAATTAATTACTTATGACTAGATGAATAAGAATGATATTTCTTTCAAATATAAGAATCGTCACCTGAGATATCTAGCAATTCGTGACATTATACAATTTAATTCGCTGTCTGATTCACTTTTAGCTTTTAAATCAGTATATGACAAACTTAGTCATTTGCTTCATAATTGGAATGATACATGTATCTATAGTTCGAATTCTCAATCCACAACCAATTATATTGTGAAATCACACGAATTAAACTTGGTGGATAGATTTATTAATTGAGTTACAAAGTGAATTGTTGTAAATATTCACGAACTACATGCAGATCTACTGTTAGTCTGAATCTCAGGCTATGATTTTATTTTATATTTCCACTACTTCTGCGTACCCATGTATAGGCCTATAAAGCTATAGTCTATTCTTTATATCAAACATAGACAAGATTAATATGCTATAACTTATACAATATATATAATATAGTATGAATTCTTTTTTTTAAAAAATAACAAACCAAAAAAAAAGTACAAAAGATGAAAAAAAAAATCAACCACTCTTCATAAATTTTTATCATTCAATCATAATCAATATCCATATAATTTATTCAAAAAAATATAACTAACTTTTTGTTCGTTTGTTTTTATATAATAATTTATTACTGTATTAGGTGAGGGTTCTAATTATCACCCTTGATTTGATATTAAAACTAATATGACTTTTAATTAAGCTGTTGTGGTACTATCACCAGAAGGTGAGACAGCCCATTTATCATGTTTAGTTAATATTACTTGAGATTCTTTTTTCTCATCATTATCATTATTACTTCCTTTTCCAGTTTTCCAATCACTTCTAGATCTATAATAACCTCTATTCCTACCACGACCTCGGCCACGACCTCTGTTACCTCTTGTTCCAGTAAGAGCACGGGGCCCTTTTGGAACACCATCAAAGTTTTGTTCTAAATTTATTGTTGTAGAAGTTATATTTTCTTTGGCACGCCACCATGAACTTTTATCTGCTGCTGTTGGTATCGGTTTAACTTGTGATTTTAAATTTTCTAGTGGTTTTTTTAATGGCGATTTGGTAGTAGGCGGTGGTGGTGGGGTTTGACCATTTAAATTCACTTTGACAACTGGATTGGATGATACATTAAGTAATGAAGAATCTAATGAGGAAGAGGATCCATCTGATGTTATCACCGTTATTATTGTTTTATCTGTTATTATTGATTCTTGTGATGTTGATGTTAAGACTTTAGTATCTTTATTTTTTTCATTTTCATTTTCATTTTCATTTTCATTTTCATTTTCATTTTCATTTTCATTTTCATTTTTATTTTTCATTTTATTTTTATTTTTATTTTTATTTTTATTTTTGTTTATGTTTTTATTTGTGTTTTCATATTTATTTTCATCTGTGTTTATATTTTTATTTCCATTTTTAAATACCTTTTCATTTGATATTTTATCTTTCTGCTGTTGTTGCTTCTTTAAAGATGCTTCTTTTTTAGCTTCTTGTTTTTTCTTTAGTTGTAATTGTTTTTGATAAATACGATCTTCAATTTCATTAAATCGATTTAATTCTTCATTTATTGATGTTGTTGTCACCAATTTTCTAACCCCTGCTGCTTTTGATGGTATAGGGTTTTTTTGTAGTATTGGAACATTAGAATTAGAAGGAGTTAATTCAGGACCAATAACAGAATTATTATTATTAGAAATTATCTTCTCATTTGTAATACTGTTTTCATCACCATTAATATGATTATTTGATATAATTGAAGATCTTCTTGATGATTTTGAAACAAATGATAATCTTCTTTCTTCTTCTATCCGTTTTTCCATCTCAAAATATTTTGAAGCAGTATCAACAGGTTTTGCATCACCAAAAGGATTGGATTTGATTTTTTTAATCGGTTTAATTGTTTTCTTTTCTTGCATCTTTTCTTCTAAGGATTCCATTATTTTTGCAGTATCAACTGGCTTTGCATCACCAAATGGATTTACTTTTGAACTTATGATATGCGTTTCAATATTTGATGATCTTGATGATATCTTAGTTAATGGTGATCCAGAGGATGTAATTGAACCACGTCTCCAATTATCAACGGTATCAGCTTCAGATAATTTTCCATCTTCACTAAATCTACTATTTCTTCTTCTTTCTAATCCAGGTTTTGAATTTAGATCAATATGATTCCTTCTTTCATTTTCTTCTCTTGGTAATGGAGGTAAAGGGCCTCTTTTAACCCAATCAAAATCATCATTCCCATCATTTGAACCACCACCACGTATATAACCATTTGAGTTTGAAGAAAATCTTGAATCCCTTCTTCTTTGTGGTTGTCGTTGTTCAGCAACGGTAACAAATAAAGTTCTTCTATCTAATTGTACATTATCAAATTTTAAAGCTTCAATCAGATCATCTTTTGTTCTAAATTCTATAAAACCGAAACCTTTTAATTGATTATCTCTTGTCGGATCCCTAATTAACCTTATATCAATTATTGAATCTTGTGATAGTTGTGATGTAAATAGATCAAATATTTGATCTTCATCAGATGAATATGAAATATTTCCCAATTTTGCTAAAAATGGAGGATCATTTGGAATACTATCAATATCTATATTCGATGATCTTTCATTTGTATTAAATTCTTGATCATGATTTTGATGATAGGATGGAAAATCATGCGGAGTTTGGTATGTGTCATGTAATCTTTCTGTAACTATAGCATAACTTATATATTAATGAAAAGTGTTTATTTAAATAGGTTATACCTAAATAGTGAATATTAATACGTACCTGGATGGACTTTTATCGAAGAAATATCAATATCTTCATCGGCCCATGAGCCAGAACCGCCGATAGCTAGTTATACAGATGCCAATTAGTATTGAGTAATAAAAATGGATATGAAATAACAAGATTCAAATACCTTCGTCGGTGGCAAATTCACTCCATGACATTTTCTTTACTTTAGGTGCTATAAAATGGATAAAATAGGTTCGTTAGTTGTTAAATTATATGTTTATGTCCTGACGTCAGTGATCATGGTATGCGTAACAAGGAGTTCAAGAAGATGAATTAGTACACTTTGGTATATAATTACATACGCATTTTGGAAAATATGAAATTTATTGTCCAGTGTTGCTATTGTCAAATATGGAAAAGGAAGAAAAAGGAAGAGAGAAACCTAATTGTAAACATTAAAGGATGACTGGTTGTGTTCATCCAAATATCAATTTACGAGTACAAAACACAATAAATATTAATGCAATAGATAATATAATGTAACTAAGATATATAACTAAATCAAATTTAAACGGTATCGTCGTGATACACAAACCGTGAATTCTTGGGATTAGCTGGGGCATGAGCTGTATAAAGATCATCATCAGGAGGCCTACTGTTGACGTTATTCCCCATCAACATGGATTGGATCGAAAGAGAAATGGAAGCAACCGTCTGAACAGGAGTCCAACCAGATCCTAAAACATCGAGACAAATGTGACCATTGCTGTAAATATGAGGATGTGTAGGTATTGGGACTAGGGATCCACTTGTAACAAACTGAACTTCTGGTACTTCAACGGGATATTGTGTAGGAAATTTAAATCTTAACCGATAAAACTCATCTTGATAAATTGGATTTGTGTATTGTCCTGTGCTGTCCACCACTTTGATATCCACGTAGAAAGCCAACAGTTCTTCTGCTTTGTATAGGGAGATTCCTGGAGGAGGATCCTTTTGCAGAATTTGTAGTTCTCTCATTAGTCTTCTTTTGAACGCCATTTTTGTCTTGAATAGAATTAATTGGAAAGATGGAGTAAGTTGACCTTTGGGTGTTAAATAACTAACATTAACAATTGAAATTACGACAATCATACCCCATAATAAGGTATTTTTACAATAGAACCTCTCCTCCATTCATGGTTTTATATCCAATCAACCCCATAGACGGTTAGCAATTGGGGAGTTTTTTTTTTCACCTAATCATTTTATTATAAATTATACTTGCTAATCTATAAGAGGATAAAAAGAATCATTGAATAATTTTATATAACAAAGGTTTAAATATTGTGCGGTAAAACCAAGACTGATATCATATCTAATATGATCATACTTTATTTGTATCTCTGAATTAATTTACGTTTTAACGAATTTTTTTTTACGAAAGCGGAACCACTGGGAAGCAAAAATATAAAATAAATATAAAAAAGAAATGCTTCCCCGCCAGGGGTCGAACCTGGAATCTTTCGCTTGTGACCAATTTGAATCGTAGGCGAACGCCTTGCCATTGGGCCACGAGGAACAAGCTTTTTCTGATGGGCCACACAACTTAAACATGTCGAAAGCAGAAATTGCATAAAACCTGTTTTCACTTTTAAGGTGGTCTAGGTACATAAGAAGTGAAGAAAGAAGAGTGTCAAGAATACACAAAAATAAGAAGAATAGAAAGAGAGGTTTTGATTTCACTATATATAGTAGAGATTTCCTCAGAAGTTACATAGTTTCTAGTTATATAATTTAATTGGAAAATATATGAAAAATTAAAAAAAAAAAAAAAAAAAAAAAACCTGTTCAGACAGAAAAGTAGAAAAAAATTCACCTCCAACCAACAAAGACTTCTTTTCCGCCATTTATATATTTTATATATGATTGCAGTACGAGTATTTGAAGTATAGATAATGTCATCATCAGTTGGATTTAATAACGATCATGATCGTGAATATGGTCACGATCACGATAGCCCAATTTTATCCTCATCGCCTTCCGTTTCTGTCAGTCCATTTCACTCCTCACCTGTTCTTTCACCAAGACAATCCGAATCAGATATCGATAAGGCAGTATCACTTTTAACATCAATTGCAAATAATAATAATGATCAAAATAATACCGATGAAAATGATTCTTCAACTTTTATTCAAACATCGCAATCTCATGTATTACCGGTAGCTGCGGCAGCAACTAATATAATTAGACCAAGGGACAACAGACGAAAATCTTTCTCTACGTCATTATCCCCAACACATTCCCGATTTCCTCATTTTCATCCCGATAAAGTTGAAGAAGAAGATGGACCATTCCCGACAAATTTAAGACCAACTCCAAACGATCACCATCAGATGAGATCTTTTGGAGACGATTCTTATTCTTCTTTAAATTCTTCCTTAAATTATAATATTTATGACCATCGTCCCAGTTATCAACATCAGAATAATTCTCAGTCTCATTCTCATTCTCAATCTCACTTTTCTTCTTCTACCCACGGAACTCAACAAAAACGTAAATCCACTTTTAATACAGATTCAAATACTATGGGTATTAATCTTCCTGTATCCTCTCATGATCGAAGAAAATCTGTCCCTACAGGAAAAATTAATTACAGAGAAAATTTGACTTCTGCGCCGACAACTAGAGTAAACCAACAACATCATTATTCAACAGTAACTAATAATTTAAATACTAATTCTTCACCACTTACTAAAGAAGTTAATTATTCTCAAAACATTTCAACTCCTTCATCATCATCTGGGTTAACAAATGTTCCTTCTTATCCCCCGCGCGGGGGTCCGGATAATACAGGAAAAAATGCCGTTGATGATTGGGTAAATCATGGTACAAAGCGATATCAACCACATTATGTGTCAGGAACAGATGAGAATGATAATGAAGCAATTCTATCTTCTAATACCAATATCAATAATCAATTTGGGTTTCCGCCAAGAACGAATGATTCACTTTTCATTAACGTTATTGATCCACTTGATAACTCACAACCCCTTAATCACAATAGTACTAATAAAACATCAAAAACCAAATCAAAAACTAAATCTTATTTTAAAAGTACTAATAATGATTATTCTTATAATACTGAATCATCATCAGATGATATTATAAATCATGGATTTGGAGTCTTTGATAATCGAAGTATAAATTCTCATGGTTCAAGTAGTATTGAAAATATTAATTTAGATTTTCAAGATAATGACAATGAATCAATATCTTCTTCGTCAACGTCATCATCAAGTGGATCTTCGTTGGATGATGTTTGCTTTCCCGTTGAAACAACTGAAGATAATAATGGCGGTATTAATGCTTGGCCAGATTTGGAAGTTTTGAATCAATTTGCTGAAGAAGAAAGATTAGAATTAGAAATGTTATTGAAAAAAAGAGAAAAAGAATTATTAATAATGAATAATTTAAATAATCAAAGCAATAATGCAACTGCTTCAACATCACAATTAAGAAATAATTATTTAAGTGGTAGTTTGTCATCATCACATAATAGTATTTTTGAAAATGAAGTTGTTAAATTTAAACAACCATTAATTACTCCTAATGCATTAAGAAATCAAAAAAAAGTTAATGAGACTGAAATCATGAATAAACCACATCGTTATCTTCCATGGGATAAGCATCATCATAATCATAAAAATACCAACATTAATAATGGTAATGATAATAATCATAATGCTGGTGAGCATAATACTAATAATAATCGTCATGCAAGAAGAAGTAATTCAAATATGAAAAAATTTAAAAAACATGATGATATTTCAAAAATTATAAATGGTATACCAGGAGTTTATGATGAAAAATCTTTCATTCAGTATAGATTTACTTATTTCAGAGAAGATTTAAATTCAACTATTCATTCTCCAACAATTTCTGGTTTATTACAGCCAGGACAAACTTTTGCAAATTTATTTAGCCCAGAACAATTATTACAACAACAACAGGCACAACAAGCACAACAACCAAATCAACCAAATCAACAAGGTAATGGACAACCTAATAGAACTCAAATCTCAGTTCCCAATCCATCAATACAACCTCAAACTCCAATATTAAATAATGGTAATAATGATATATCAAATCTTGATCCATTGACTAATAATGGAAAAACAACTCCAATTTTAAACAATTCCAATTCCAATTCCAATGGTAATGAAATTGGTGGTTCCCAACATCATTTAACACCAAAACAATCTCAATCTCGGCCTCAATCTCGATCTCAATCTCGGCCTCAATCTCAGTCTCAATCTCGACCTCAATCTCAATCAGCATCAATTTCACCTTCATTCAATGAAGCTCAAGAATCAATTGATCCAATACCATTTTGGCTTGACGTTTTAAACCCTACAGAAGAAGAAATGAAAACGTTAAGTAAATCATTTGGTATACATCCTTTAACAACTGAGGATATTTTTTTAAGAGAAACTAGAGAAAAAGTTGAATTATTTAAAAATTATTACTTTATTTGTTTTAGAAGTTTTGATATATCACAAGAACGTAAAAAAAGAGAAAGAAAACAAGCAAAATTAGAAAAGAAATTCCAAGACGAAAAGAAAAGAAGAAGTTTTTTCAATAATAGTTATAATTTTAATAATAATAGTAATAATAATAATGGAGTTATTAATGAAACATCAAATTTATTAAATGATGGTGGTTTTAATGGTACATCTTTTGAAAATTCAAATCTTGAAAATAATGAAAATTTTAATGGTAATTCTGGTAAACCAACATTTAAAAATATTTCAAATATTTTTAGAAGAAGATCAAGTAGATCAAAAAGCTTTTCATCTTCATCATCAATGAGATCAAAAAAGACTAAAAAAAGTCAATCAACAAATAAACATCAAAAGAATAAACATAATAGTAGAAGTCGTGATATTGAATTGGAACCATTAAATATGTATGTTATTGTCTTTAGAGAGGGGGTTATAACATTTCATTTTGCTCCAACACCTCATCCAATTAATGTTCGAAGAAGAGCAAGATTATTAAGAGATTATTTAAAAGTTTCATCCGATTGGATCTGTTATGCATTGATTGATGATATAACTGATGGGTTTGCACCAATGATCACATCATTGGAAGATGAAGTCAATAATATTGAAGATACTATATTAAGATTACACTCAGGGGATGTGTCTGAAAGTGATAGTGACTCAGATTCAAATTATGGAAATGATTATGATAATGACACATCATACAGAGATGATAAATCATGTATATCAACCAGATCAAAAACAAGTTTGGGTATATCAAGTACTAAGTCAACATCTTCATCTTCAACCTCATCATCAAGAAGTTCAATAATTTGGAAGCGTAAGGGAGATATGTTAAGAAGAATTGGAGAATGTCGTAAACGAGTTTTATCAGTTTTCAAATTACTGAATGGTAAACCAGATGTTATAAAAAGTTTTGCCAAAAGATGTAATGAGCATTGGGAAGTTGCACCAAGATCAGAGATTGGTATGTATCTTGGGGATATACAAGATCACGTTGTTACTATGGTACAAGCATTGAATCATTATGAGAAACTATTGGCAAGGTCACATTCGAACTATCTAGCACAGATTAATATCGACATGACCCGAGTTAATAACAACTTAAATGATGTGCTTGGTAAAATTTCAATAATGGGATCTATTGTTCTTCCTATGAACATTGTTACAGGATTATGGGGTATGAATGTGTTAGTGCCCGGACAGGAATCTCCAGGACTCGCTTGGTTTTTCAGCATCACTCTTTCTTTAATATTTGGTGCCATTGGACTTTATTATGTAATAAACAGAGCTTATGGATTTTGATAGGCGTTAGATAATACGTATATAATTATATATAATATAAATGTTAATATTGTTGCCAATAGCCGTGACGGAATTTGTCGGGTGCGATTGAGGTCCAACGGCGATTGTTTCTCGATTGTTTCTTGATCTGCGACCGATTTGCGAAAATTGTGGGGTTCCGGGGTCCATTTTCCGGGTCTCGTGGTTGATCTTCTGATGGTTCTTCCGATAATACCCGGTGGGTTGCACGGGTACAGGAGACCACAGATTGTAGCAGATAAACGTTGGCACCAGCAGATGGAGGAGGCCCCCAGTGGTTACCACTGGTCACCAGCAACTCTAACGGTTCCTTGTTCGGCTTCCTTTTTCTCGCAATCATGAAATTCCACATCACCTGACGGAACCGACTGCCATCGAGGCATATAAATATGACTCAATTCCTCTCTTTTCTTCCCTTTTCCTCTTTCTTTATCAACTCAATTGCAATTGATTATTCATCTGCTATTTTCATAATCTCATAAAAATAATGGTCTCTGTAGGTATTAACGGATTCGGAAGAATTGGACGTATCGTCCTAAGAAACGCTCTCAAAAACCCTGATGTGGTTGTTGTCGCTGTTAATGATCCTTTTATCGCTCCAGAGTACGCTGCTTATATGTTCAAGTATGATTCCACCCATGGTAGATTCGAGGGATCCGTTGAAGCTAAGGCCGATAGTTTAATCATTGATGGTAAAACAATTAAGATTTTCCAAGAGAGAGATCCTGCTAACATCCCATGGGGTTCCGTCGGTGCTGACTATGTTGTTGAATCTACTGGTGTTTTCACGACAATTGAAAAGGCTTCTGCTCATTTGAAAGGTGGAGCCAAGAAGGTCGTCATTTCTGCTCCTTCCGCTGATGCTCCAATGTTCGTTGTTGGTGTCAATGAATCAAAATACACTCCTGACTTAAAGGTTATTTCAAATGCTTCTTGCACTACCAATTGTTTAGCCCCATTAGCCAAGGTTATCAATGATAAATTCGGAATTGTCGAAGGTTTAATGACAACTGTTCACTCAATTACTGCTACTCAAAAGACTGTTGATGGCCCATCACACAAAGACTGGAGAGGTGGTAGAACTGCTTCTGGTAACATCATTCCATCATCAACTGGTGCTGCTAAAGCCGTTGGTAAAGTTATTCCAGAATTAAATGGCAAATTGACTGGTCTTTCTCTCAGAGTACCAACTGTTGATGTTTCAGTTGTTGACTTAACTGTTAGATTAGCCACGGAAACAACATATGAGGAAATCAAAGCAGCTATCAAGGCAGCTTCTGAAGGTCCATTAAATGGTGTTTTAGGATACACTGAAGATGATGTTGTATCAACTGATTTCATTGGTGATTCTCATTCATCTATTTTCGATGCAAAGGCTGGTATTCTTTTATCTCCAAAATTTGTTAAATTGATCTCTTGGTATGATAATGAATATGGTTACTCTGCAAGAGTTGTTGATTTATTAGCTTATGTCGCTAAGGTTGATGCTAAGGCTTAAATATATATTAATTATATATATATATATAAGTTTATTTATTTATTTACTTTATTGAAAAAAATGTGATTGTAAGATCAGTTATAATAAAATGATTTTTTTTTTTCAGAAATCTGTCGTACAAATCTGCTATAAATGCTATATTAGTGTAGTTTTTTTTTCCAATTAAAATTTAACGTTAGAAATTGCCATTGGCCATATATCCAGTTACCAGTCATGAATGGCTCGATTTGCAAAAAAAATACAAATCTAGCAAATAGTAGATGTAACCTTATACTGTCGACTCAGTGTCGAGCCACTACTAGTGTGCTGTGCTCACTGTGAAGGCAAATGTCCACTATCAATCAACGGGCTCGTGCACCAAATAAGCCTAGCTATTAATGATGATTTCTTAAGCTTTGTTTATTTGCAATTGTCTATGCTTACCATAAGAAGGCAGCTCAAACAAAACAGCAGCTCAAACAAAACAACTCAGTCAATACTTATAAATTATTACTAGTACTTGTTATTCTATTCCAAAACTAGAATTTATAAAAATGATTTTTATTGGCTGTATAAATTCAAGTTTGAGTTGCTTTTATTGACACAATAAGATCATAAATGGAGTTAGCCTCATCTCGTTCAAGCTTCGAATTCTAGCTCCAAGCCTAGAACTCACCTTAGCCTCGGCTCACAAAGATGAGTTTACTATATAGAATCCCGTGTACTACCAAACCTTATTTCATTCTACATTATTCTAGTAATCACAATTATCACAATTAATATTAATGGTATTTAACTGAATAGTCTAATAAACAAGATGATGCAAGGTATAAAAATAGAAGAAGTAAATTAGAAAGCTTAACGTTAAAAAAAGTTTTTAATTTTAGTTTAGGATTGCAAAACTCAAGGGTCCATTCCAATCCTTCATCCAAAGAGATTAAAATTTAAAGATAAACAAACAAAAAAGATACAACTTCAAGGGTGAAAAAATAGTAAAATAATAACGTAATGGTAATGTGAAAGAGATTTCATTTCATGAATCATTAAATCATATCATATAACATGTCATAAACAATATTACATGGTCATCCATAACAATAGCAAAAAAAGCTAAAAAAAAATGAATATGATAACCAACAAGGAATCAGTTGATTTAAAAAATAATAGGATCAATGATAGTTCTTCCAAGCTGCCCAGTATTTGTTTGATTAAGGACTCTAAATCTCTTACGACCAATAGTTGGAGTAGTATTCAATGAATCTTCTCCATTCTCATCACCCATAGTAACATCTCCATCTGCAAAATCTTCCAATTCCCAATCAGCATTAGTATTTATATATTTACTCTTTAATAATGGTAATGATAATGAATATTTTGTAAAAGCAGGCTTTAAAGAAGTTTTTTGATTTGATTTTAATGATTCGTATTTTGGAAATTTAAATGAAAAATCCAATTGAGAATTTAATTGAGAATTTAAATAAGAATTTCTAATTAAACCAGAAGAACCGAATTTATCAGTTTTAGGAGATTTATTAGTAATTCCATTAGTATTTGAATTAAATCCCAGTTGAGAGTAATTAATGTTTGTTGATGAAGAAGAACCTATACCATAAGTATAAGACTGAGCTCTATTTAGTTTACTACTTTTTCTGAAACGGTCCATTTCTTTTTCACATGTTTTCGAATGTTGCTCATCGTTCATTTCAACGTATTTTTGTGGAAAACAACGAAATGACCAATTTTTAAAAAACGTTTTATAACCACCCTGTAGAATTAATATGTTCGGATAGTTGAGATGAGGATAATTTCCAACGTTTAGATTACGATCGCATTTTCTTAGATGCACTGCCATCAAAGGACCACGATGGGAACTGAATTCACAATGAAATATCAAAAGTGGTGGAGATTTATAATGTTGTCGCTGAAACAGTATTTTTTCTAGTTTTGAATGTTCACTTATGTTAATTGCTGAATCGATATGACCACCTCTATATTCATACTCAAATCTACAATCAATTATAATGTGTTTTGAGTATAAATGGTTAAATTTACCATCCAATATATCACATAATGTATCACCATCTATTCTTTTCAATGGATCTGATTCAATAGTGAAATGATCAATTGGGCAATCATCTCTATCTAAGAACGATATTGGACCATCTGTTTGTGAATGATTTTGATGATCATTATTATCCAAGCATGATGATGATGTTTTCCTAGTGTTTTTGTCATTGACTTCGGAATCAACAACTTCTTGGGATTTTTGGAACATTGAGTGAGTTCTTCTCATTTTTGATCTATTTCTGTAAAATTTCACACAACTTGTTCTATCACCATAAATTGAACGGCGTTCCATTTTTTTAACGATAGGAGATCTTAAAACGCCATCAGAGTCATTATTATTTACGATCCGATTCGAAACAGGTGATTCAGCGCATAGCATATCGATTTCAGTGGAGGCGTCAGATAGTGATGATTCTTTAAAGTCTGGAACAATTGGCTTATTTGAAATAAATGAATTTGGTGAAGGAATAGTTGCTTTTGAGAGGGACAATGATCTTGAAAATAATTTATTGACTTTTCTGTTTCTTTAGAGAGAGAAAAAAAAAAAGGTTAGCAAAAATAATATTTAGTACCACAGATCTAAGAAACCTAATTAACAGAACATACCCTTGAATTGGTCCCAAACAAGTAGAAGACCTAGTATATCTTCTTCGATATTTCCTACAGCTATTATTCAAAATGTAGATATTTTCTTTATTGCTCGAATCAAAATCAGATGAGAAGGAAGAAGCAGAAGAGGTACTGCCAATTGAGTATAATAAATTCAGTTCATTCATTTTTGGAATAGATAGAACCAAAGATGAAGTTGTTGATAGAGAGGGAAAATTATATGAATATGAATAAGAATATGAATAAGAATATGAATAAGAATATGAAGAAATTGATTTGTGAGGTTAATGTAGAATATTTAACAAAAGCAATGTGTTAATAAAACAACTTTAAATATTAACAAAGAAATATATCTTTAAAGTTGCTGACAGATAAGGGGAACAGTCTAAATATAAGAAGATTTTTATATTATCTAACCAAAATGAATATCTCAGATAACAGTCCTGTGATTTGTTCTGTGATTTGGTCTGTGATTTTTTATGTGATTTGTTCTGTGATCTAACGGTTGTACCGTTCCGGATTGTGATCTGTCAATTCTCTATAGTGAACATATAATGTTGTGTTTTAGTCTGTTTTGGATATCGGGGATCAAGCAGACGTATGTCCCTGCCTGCACAGACACCTTAAACATTAAAATGCAAAAATATTTATACTAAAATAACTATTAATTGTGAAATTTCAACTTCGATAACACCTCTTTAGTTTCTACTTATGAGACTTAATTATAATCTCAGCTATGCGATCTTTCCTTTGAATCTGGATCAAGATAGCGATCCTGATTTCCATCTTACTAAACTATTACCTCACTTGACTGTCGTTGTTTTGCTCCAATTGTTTAAAACTACTGCAAGGTTATTAATTGAAAATAACTCGCTCAAGTTAATTTAATGCAGGGTAAATCATATTTTATAGAATACATGTCAGGTGACGTATCCTTCTCAAAAAGGTATTCTTATGACAATGGAACTCCATCGCTGATTACTAACTTATATTTCATCAAATTATTCCGAGTAATACTAGTAGGATATTGAACTTACCTATTAAAGAAATATATATCAAAACTAACCATTATCTAGCTATTATGCTCGACAAGGTTAGCATAACATTCTGATGGAATCTGATCCCACCTGCAGCCGATATTTTTATTTAGAAGGATCATCATTTTGGTTATGTGGCTATAGTTTATAATTTATTACTTATATAATAAAAGAAACTCAATGGAACAGTACTAGTACAAACATTAAAGTGATTTTGAGTGAAACATATATAATAGATAGCTTTAAAGATGTATAGCTAGTTGTGGTATGGGTCTATTAACTAATATAATAGGCTATAATGGATATATAAACTGTTTAAATTTCATCACAAAAACGGTCTTACAATACAACATATCTTTTTAACATCTTCCAATTACACGGGTTCTAAAATATAATGTTTTTGTTGTCGTGGTATCAGATTTTGTAGATATAAGTTTAAGTTTAAGCTAAGCTTAAGCTTAACCCTTACTTTAGTTTTTCTCTTTCTTACTATTGTAATCAATGGAAATGGGCTTTATATCAGTACCCCATTCTAAAATAATAATTAAACATGACTTCTACAGCAATAACAAGAATGGTGCCTATCAGTTCGAATTTGGTATATTGTCGTCATCACCATACAAATATAATACGTTTCTATATTTTTACCTATTAGTCGAAGGAATAAAGTTATCATTGCAAAAAGAAACATAAAGTAGCCTAACCTAATCCAGAACGAATAAGAATGAGTATTAAACCTAGGTAGCTATATCTGAGCTAGTCCAAAACTATTAGTCTTTAGCTGGCGATTAAGCTTGACAATATATAAATTTTTCAAAGGAACTTACTTCGTGATTGAACTTTATATTAAATTAATGAACCATGTGCCTAGGGACTTTGGGAGGCTGTTCTTGAGTTCTTGAGGTGAACTAATCCAGCTATTACAATGCATCTGCATTATATTAGTTATTGAATTGATATACGCATTACGTAGCTATAAGTTACAGTAGCACTACATGTAGTACACATGAAAATATATCTTCATGATCATGAGGATTGCAAACGTATTAATATTCTTGTTAATACATGTATTTAAGAAGATTCATCTATTGATTTTCTGTGGCCTGCAAATTTAACACAATTGAAAGACACCATTGTAGTAAGAACTAAAATATTGAATCTTCTTCGTTGAACTACTATTAGATATGTTCGTGTAGCTGGATCAAGTCTAAAGTTACGCTTTTCTTTTCGGGCCACCACTCCAAATAACAGTGTAAATATTATAAACACAGCTGCTTAGTACTCTAAAAGGCCTTAAAATAACTATTTTTGAAATAGCACATAATGTTCTTTAAATTCTAGGGGGTTCTATTAGTCCATATATAAAATTAAGTTCAGTAGTTTAGTGTTAGCGCCCTTAACGCCATAAACGACTGGCACTCTAGGGGGCACAGGACCAACCGCTCTATACAGTGAAGTATATATATACAACTACTTTCCAAATTCCAGCTTATACGACAAGATTTACTGAACCAGCTTTCTTTATTTATAAATATTTTGAGGTTCAAAGGCTTAGCCAGACTGTCACTGAGCATATACCTTTCTGGATCTAGATCTTGTAACATCCGTCACTGGATACAACATTATAAATGTTCTGAGACTACTCTGATCTATCTTTAGATCATGTCGTTCTGTTCCTTTGGTTAATCTCATTCTGAGAGCCCTTTTACACGCCGTAAATGTTCTGTTTGTTTTTTCGAAATGGTTCTTAGGACGATCTCTGTATGTAGTTGTGTCTTAAAAAAAAGCGTAACTTTAGACGTGGACAGGTTGTAAGTGCTGAATCTGCTGAAATACTTATATTTATAACTATAAATTGATTAAGATTTTTCAGTTCAGTAATTAAATACGTACCTAATTCAAATAACGTTTAGTTTTCTCTTGGCTTCCTGATTGGGGTAGCTACATAAACGACTGGGTAAAATGCAAACTTTTCCTCTGTTTTTGATGAGGTTATTCTAAAGAGTCATAAATATTATGAAAATGAAACATTCAATATTTCATTCTCAGTTTTCCACTATTATATTAATATTGTGGGAAGTGAAAAAACATCTTTAAAGTATTTCAGATTGCTCATCAAGGTATAATAATAATAATATAAAACAAATATGTTGCTTTATTTCACTAGCTAGTGTTGTAGCGCACCATCGGTTTTAATCAACGATAATAGTAGCCATTTTTAAAGTTTATTTTAAATGTTCTGAAGAAATAATTTCTTATTACGTAAATCTACATTATGTATGATTTCTCGCAATATAGCCATGCCACTAAATTGTGTAAACAAACAGTTTTTTAAGTCTTTGGTTGCAATATTTTCGATACGTTGGAAATTTATTAGAGTTACCTAGGCAACACGTGTTGATGTAATGACATAATCGTTTTTATCAGTGATGGGTAAATTCAAGACCATGTGTAAATACCAGCATGGATATATTTGTTTACATCCAATATAGATCCAATATAGATAAAAATGACAAAGTATCCTAAATCAACTATACGAAGGATTATAAAGAAACACCAATCACGAAGTGTATCAAAAAATGTTGATGTCATGGTATGTTTATAAAAAGATAAGGAAAAAGTAAATAAATTAAGATGTCTAATTGGTGATATAGTTACAACTGCATTATCTCTTATTTGTTCAGAGGTATGATTAATCAAGTTTCAGTTGTATTTTTATTATTAAGAATGCGTTTACTGATGTAACTTATACATTAAGATTAATGGATGAGGCGACCTCAGAGATGAAAAAGGATGACGACAATAATTTAAAAGGAAGGCATATTGATAAGGTTAAAGAAGTTAGTAGTTTTTTGTCTCCTACTATTGCATTACTTCAAATATATTTACTGACTGTTCTCTTTAGAGTGTTCTACGGGAGTTTCGAGGATAGGTTTTACTATATATCCATGGACTAGAAATTTACATTGTAAAGTACATGATATGATTTCAAATTTCAATATAGAACTTGTCACAAAATTGATATTGTTGAAGAATAATTATAAGCAATATATCTGGTTTATAAATTTGTACATAAGGATTTCAATGATATTGAAATTCTCCTGGTAATGTTTAATGCGGTGGTCAAAATGAGTTTTAAGATCAATTCCACGCCTTTAAGACCCCTCATTTTATCACGGTTTCATGTCTATTCAAATTCGCACATATTTACAAATAGTTAACGTTAATATTAATGATCAAACATGTGGAAGTAGTTATGGTTTTCGTAAGATTCAATAGGACTATGACATAATACTACAAAAAAATATATGATTAATAGCAATTACAAAGTTTGAAACTTATTCTCTACCAGAGTATACAATTAATTGTAACTTCATTATAAACACCCAAAATATATATGTATATGTGAATCCAAGGAACAGAGGCGAAAAAAACGACATCAAATAAATATTACAATATTATAACTTCAGCTTAGTAAACAAAACCAATAATCTTTCCACCAACATGCTTTCTTCTAGCTTCTTCGTGATCCATAATACCAGCAGAAGTGGTTAAGATTACATAGCCGAATTGACGAGCAGGTAATAAATTATTAACCCATTTTTCGATATCATCGATTTTAACATTAAACCTTGGAGAAATGACACCACACTTATTTAAACGACCATTAAGCTTAACAACAATCTTTCCTGATCTATGATCATCAACATATTCGAATTCATCAATATAACCATGTTTTTGCATGACAGATAGAAATTTGATAATAACTTTTGAAGATGGTCTAATTAAGACTTGTCTCTTACCAGTTTTTTCGGCATTGTAGATTGATTTTAAAGCATCAGCGAGAACAGAAGTACGTGCCATTTTTAGAGAAAACTAGA
Source organism: Alloascoidea hylecoeti (assembly GCA_001600815.1). Classification (NCBI taxonomy): domain Eukaryota; kingdom Fungi; phylum Ascomycota; class Alloascoideomycetes; order Alloascoideales; family Alloascoideaceae; genus Alloascoidea; species Alloascoidea hylecoeti. The sequence continues at coordinate 1,062,913 of BCKZ01000001.1, forward strand.
AAACAGTTATATTAGCAAGCTAATCCTCATGAGTATCCTAGATTTAAAAGGAGTCACGAAGTCATCTCAAGAAAGCAACGAGTATAAGCGCAATTCTGAATCGTCAATTGCTCATAAATGAGATTTGCGAATTAAGAGAAGAAATAACACAGCAAATATCATTTAGATCACAAAATCAATCGAGCGCACCTATTTCGAGGATCCGATGTTGGTAATACCATGATCACATACTTTATAATTATAATTATTTGGTTAATAGTTAAAAGTTTTGGTCGAAAAAAAGCAGAACAGAACAGGTATAAATACATGTACACACGTGACAGTTGAATTGTAAAAATGGGGTTTAGCCCTAATATTTGTCTACTTGTCAGACGTTACCCGGCCCAGACGCGAAGCCCCAATATTCGTCAATGTTCATAAACACATATTCGCAGCATATAACAATGTAAAATTGACCGTAAACGGTGTTTAATTAGAATATGCAAATATTACTAATTGGCTATCATTCTTACATTGCCAATTTACGTAATTAAACTGCGAAACACTCATCACGTGATATATGCTTGAAGACACTCTTTTGAGATTTGTGATCATCTTCACCACCACCATCGCCGGGATTAGACTACTTCCCAAATCGAGGAAAACAGCAAAATAAAAGGCCTAGGATGGATGACTTAACCCCATCCAACGTTAACGAATTGATATCCCACTCTAGCATAAGCAATGAACAGGTATCTGGACTTAGATTGGCATCAGAGCCACCTAATCAGACACCCAAAGCCCAATTGCAAAATGTTGCGTTGCAAGGTAGCATCAATGAATCTACCCTCCAGAAAGCAGGGAGGTCGAGTCCGAGATTAATAGATGATGTTCTAAGACTACTATCAATAAAGCATCCTCAATCTCAAGAAAATAAGATCTTATCATTACCACCAATTGAATATTCTGACAAGGTCTCTGTTTCACCTCAATATCAATTATGGCAATTTGAACCTCCCCTGAAGTTTGCCCCAAATCTTGAAATTAAGAGTGATGGAAAAGTACAGATATACAGAGCTTTATTATGTGATACAAAGCCACAAACTTCTACTTTTCCTAAATTCTTTCATGTTAAAATCATATTAACAGAATTAAACACTATTCTAAATCCATTTGAACGTCCAATTTATGATTTTCATTATGTTGAAAAATTAAAAATAGATGAACCGTTTGTCAAACTAGTTGCTGATGGTGATGGTGATACTGAAATGGAATTAGATCAAGATTTAATTGATTTTTATTCAAAAGCATATCCTGATATTATAGAAGAAGCCACCTTTAAATGTTCGATTACTAATGCTATTCTAGAAATATATATATCAAAACCCGAATTTCAAGATCAGGATCTTGAAGAATTCGAAGACATGTCAATTGATTTAAGATATGCTAAATATTTAAGTAAAATTGACCAAAAATCTGATGAATCATCACTAAATCCGAAAGATCGACATTTATCTGCAACGACATATCCAACAAAATCTATGTGTTTTCATACTCTATTTAAAGTTCTAAGAAATCCATTATTACAACAAATTGGAAGTGAAAAGAAAACGATAGCTTTTGATAATTTGATGCTTAATATAAGGCTGAATCCTGAATTATTAGGTCGACATTTATTTATTGCAAACACTTCAAATGATGAATGGGTACCACCATATTTTTATGAGCTTGGTACTTTGGAACCAATTGTTCGGGAATCATTTAAAAGAAAAATTTGGGAAACGGTTGGTTTAATAATTTCTTCATGTGCACCAAATGAACATAAACCAATAAATAATGCATTTAATGATGGTATTTTACCATTAAAACAATTATTATCATGTACTGATTTCCTAACTGCTGCTCCTAAAAAGAATTTTAGATTACCGCTAAATAATTATGAATATTCAGCTTATGTCAAATTAGGTGCTGTTGAAACATTCAGTGATAATCTTATAATTAAAAGTTATGAATTACAAGCTAAGAATGATGAAGAAAACATTCCAATATATGCAGATGCAATAAGAGATATTTCACAGATGAGATCAAGCCAAAACTTACAATTTTTCGTTGTTAATTTAATGTCATTAGGTGTTCTTACTAAATCTGAAATTGATGAAGCATATAGAGCATTGAATATTGACCCAATAATTACAGAAAATATGACTGATGAAATGATTATTGATGCCTATAAACTAACTTCAACAATAAACAATAGTAATAATAACAACAGTAATAGTTCTAAGGAAACTAATCTTAAGGGTTATCTGTCAACACTTGCAAATGCACGAAAAAGTAAAATTTTAAATGAATATCTCAACAATGAATCGACATCACTAACTTTACAATCGGCTTATGAAATTCTAAATGTTGATGCAATCGTTGATGATGATGTTATAATTATTGCATATCAAGTTAAACAAGGTGATAATCCAGATGAAAAAACTATAAATGAAAGAGCATTAGTATCAATAGCAGAAACAAGAAAAAGTTCATTATTATTAGATTATGTTGAAACGAATATGATTTTATCAAGTGAACCTGTGTCATCACAAGAGGCATTTGCAATTTTGGATGTTGATAATACAACTGATGATCTTTCTTTAATTACTGTTTTTCAATTAAGACTTGAAGAATCACCATTAAATATTAGATCATTGAGACATGCTCTGAGATCAATTGCTATTGAACGAAGTAGTTCATTATTAATAAAATATCTAAAAACTGGTAAAATTGATCATAATGATTTATCTGCTTATGAATGGCCAGTTGGTATGAATAATATTGGAAATACATGTTATTTAAATTCTTTACTACAGTATTATTTTACCATTAAACCATTAAGAGAATTATTAATATCATTTGAGGATCCGAATTTTTCAAAAAGAGCAGATTTACATGATATTAAACTTAATGATAGAAGAATTGGTGGTAGGAAAATTGGTTTAAATGAAGTTAAGAGATCACAACGTTTTGTTATTAAATTAAATGCATTATTTAATGAATTGACTTTTTCTGATCAAAAATTTATTACACCTGAGAGGGAATTGGCTTATTTAGCTTTTGTACCAACTCAGTCGCAACTTGATGCTACTGATAATGATGAAAAGAAAATAGAAGAAATTAAAGTTGATGAAGCACATGTTAAATCAAATGATAATGATGAGATTTCTCAAGATACTGAAATGACAGATGTAACGGAAACAAATGAAGATTCAGATCAAGGAAATGACGAAAAAGAAAAGAAATTTTCAGATACTAATGCCACAAATAAACGTGTTTTAGAAAGATCAACGGAAGATGAAAGCCAATCAGATAGTCATAAAAGGCGAAATAGCAATGATACTAAACCAATGGATATAGATATATCTCTTACAGAAGATAATGAAATTCAGGATGGTGTTATGATGGTAAGCTCCCCACCAGCGAATGATGGCGATCAAGCTCAAAAACAAGAGATATATGAACCACCTAAAACACAGACTAACGGGCAAAATCTTGTTGCTTCCTCAAATACATTAATTGCAGAAAATACCGAGGTTAAGAGTCCCAATTCCAAAGCAACTGAAGAAATGGTCCGTGAACCATCCCCTGAGATCAGTCCCGCTGAAATTGACAATGCTCTTGAATTGGGAAGACAGCAAGATGTTACAGAGTGTATTGGTAATGTGTTGTTTCAAATTGAATCGGCTTTAAAACCGGATAGTTTTGAAGAGGATGGAGAACAAGTCGATATAGTTAAAGATTTCTTTTACGGTAAAACAAAACAAGAACTAATACCTTTGGATGGAACAAAACGTGGTTCAAAAAGAGAAAAGTCAGAACGATTTTTAAGTTTGTTAGTAAATGTTGCTGATCATCCACAAAATATCTATGATGCTCTTGATTCATATTTCCAAGAAGATATTGTGAAATTAGATGATGGTGAATTTAAAAGAAATCTTACTATTACTCATTTACCTCCAATTTTGCAAGTTCAAATTCAACGTGTTGGGTTTGATAGAGAAAAGTTAATAGCTGTTAAAAATATCAGCCCTTTGCCGTTTCCTAGATCAATCTACATGGATAGATATTTAGATACTAATGATGAAGAAATTTTAACAAAAAGAAGTGAAATAATCAGCTTTAAAGTTCGAATTAAAATGTTAAAAAAACGGCTGGAGCATCTTACCGACAGATCAGTTAATGGAATTGCTCTACGTGATAATTTAGTTACGACAAGGCAATGGTTGAATTCAAAAGATGTTGTTGAAAGCGGATTAAAGATAAAGCCTGAGACTATACATATTTTGGAAAAACAAATTGAAACTGTCAATGTACAAATTGGATCGATCGAAGATAAGATAAAGGCTCTAGAACAACAGGTTAATTCAAGATTTAAAGAGATGGAAAATTGTAAATACAATATTTTCGCTGTATTTATACATAGGGGTGAAGCAAATTATGGGCATTATTGGGTATATATTCGAGATTTCAAAACAAATATTTACAGAAAATATAATGATGAAACAATCACAGAAGTTCCAGAAGATGAAGTTATTAAATCAAAAGAAGGAGATACTGCAACTCCATATTTTTTGGTATATGTAAAAGATGGAATGGAAACGGAATTACTAGAACCACTAAAAAGGGTCAAACAGGTACCGGTTGTTAAAAATCACATTTTGGATCTTACCATAGATGATGATCATGAGGTTTCTGATAAAAATTCTAATATATCTACACCGGATATTGGCAGTGAAAGCCCAGTCGCTATAGAAATGAAAGATGTAACCCCACCTTTAATTGATTTAAGCGATGATGTTGAAACGTCCATCTAATCATATTTCTTCTTATATAATGGAATTTCGGAATGATAAATTAGGAGAATATGGATATTTTTTATAATTAATTTGCTTTTGTTTAATGATACAACAGTGATATATAGCTATATAAACACCGATAATAAATATTATTATTATATTATTATTAGAAATATACAATTCAGTGAATTCACAGCTTGTTTTAAATTTAGATCTAGAAGTTCACACTTACCCAAGAAAGAATTAATAAATAACTTATTCAAATGAACTCTAGACTATATTGATACATGATTATAATTTATAATTTATACATTAATTTTAATTGAAGAATATTACCCCACTAATTGAATGCGACATTATGTTATACATGTAAATATTAATGATAATTTGATAAATACAACAGCAATATTTATAAAATTATTTTTCAATTTCTATCTGTAGGTAAATCTCAAGCTTAAGCATGTTTCAGTTGCAATTATTTACAGAATCATACCTGCAGGCTTAACTTTACGAAATTAAACCTCAATTCTAGCTCAATTGGGTCAATTTCAAATGATAAAATGATAATTACAAAACCTTAACTACTTCTTAGTATACTCTACTTGAAATTTTACTTTATTAGGCATAATTTAAAAATCAAATAAATATATTGTTCTAAAGATTTATAGGTACTGAGAATACCTTCTTGTAGGCGTAAGATTATCTGACAATATCTCGTTCATTTATTAAGTAATTAAAACAATCTAGGCCTTAAAAAAATAGTAGTGTGCAGCTCATAAGACAATAAAAATTAAAAATATGATTAATATTATATAAGTACAAAGATAAAAATAAGTCCTAGATCTAGAAAAAGAAATCGTAAACTTTCTTCCATTTTTCATTTTGAATTGGAGCATGTTCAAGCGCTTCAGCTTCTTCTTCTCTATCTATAAAATCTTTGTCTGTTGTGATATCAGCTTCTAAATCACTTCTTGATTTTGTCTTCTTAATAAATTTATATCCAACATATATAACAATGAAGAATACGGGTGAGAAATAAGCAGTGAATAGATCAGAAACTGTAAATTTACCAGGGAAAAAGACCCAAAATCCATTAAAGAACAAAATTAAACACACCATAAGGAATCCAAAATATGAAGCCCATGGTTGAAGGTTATATGGTGTAATGTAATACATGCTTTCAAATCCAAAACCCTGTGCAACAATTGCTTTTCTGAATTTGAAATAGACTAAGAAAATAACAACATAAGTGCATAAAAATCCAGTCGTTGCAAGATTAACAAACCAATTGAAGACTTTTGCTGTATTTTCTGAAATTGAAAGTAAAGATATTAAAGATGTGAGTGCAATTGCTGTAACGCAATAGATTGGAACACCATTTTTCAAACATTTATTGAAACACTTTGGAGCATAACCACATAGAGAGAGGGAATATAATGTTCTACTTGCTGTGTAAAGATATGCATTACCACAAGACCACGAAGATGTCATAATAAGAGCATTTACAAGAGAATCAAGCCCCGTAACACCAACTGATCTAATGCCAATAACCCATGGCGATGCAGCAGCACCACTATTCCCACTTTCGTAAGCAGCAACAAGATCTTTATTATTAGCGGCACATAATGTGTTCATGAAAAATATACCACCGAGGTAAAACAAATATATTCTAATGTAGGATTTCTTACCAGCGGATGGAATAGTTTTTCGTGGTCTGACAACTTCTCCTGCTATCATCATCAGTACATCTGGCCCAGTACAGGCAAAAGCAGCGTATATCATGACACTCCAAAAAGCAAGGAATTTCCCTGTTGATCCATCAACGAGATACTCTCTAAATAATCCACCTTCAGACCAATTAGTAAAACCGTACCTGTCATGGTTTGGATTTCCTCCTAACATTGAAATAAAGGAGAAAAACATCAAACCAACGATCAACAACACTTTGAACATTGATGATACAAATTCAGTTTCTCCGTAATATTTAACGGCAAATATATTAAGTGCATATGAAACCAGCAAAGATACTGCAATGAATATACCCGAATTTGCATCAGTCCAAAAAGAGATAACACCAGCAGTTGCAACCCATTCTGTACAGACCAACATTGTAGCAGCATAGAGGTATATCCATCCAGCAGCAAATCCCAAAGCCGGATCAACAAATCTGTTTGCAAAATGGAAAACTGAACCTTTAATAGGCAGCCATGAACACATTTCAGCAACAACCTGCATTAAAATCCACATAACGAATACAGCATAAAACACAAAAGCGATAAATAAAGATAAGGACCCTGCCTTGTTTAAAGAACTTCCCACACCAATGAATAAACCAGTACCGATAGAACTACCAATGATGATCAACGATACATGTCTTGGAGTAAGACCTCTTTTTGTTCCCTGCTCTATTTCTTCCTCAAGAAGGACACCTTCTTCAACGATAGTGTGATTCTCTCCTATAGTTGGACCCTTTTCCATAGTACTTTGATCAGTTCCTGATGTTGTTGAACCCAAAGTCATGTTGGATAATATTTAGCGATGTATGTTTCAATAGTAGCAATCACAAATGAATTAAAGGTCGTATCTTAAGTATTTATACTTCTTCGTATTATAGAATACTGTCACTAGATTAGGTATTAATTAAAAGGGTCTGTGCAGGGCAAATCTCAATACATTATCTAAAAAGGGTTTGAACCCTGAAATAATATTCTGTACAGGCGAGCAATAATTGTACGTCTTCCAAAAAATATTGTCCACTTTGCGGATATTATCAGTTTTAATGATACACAACTATTACACATATTCAATTATTCACTGCATTTGAAAATAACCGAAGCATTTTATAATAACCGAAGCGTTTCATATTTCTTTATGTGCGACAGACCCCGACAGTGCGAAGCTTAAGTATCTAGTATTATAATATAGATATTACAGAATACTATCATTAGGCATCAATTCAAAGGGTCCGTGCAGGGTAAATCTCAATGCATTATCTGAAAAGGGTTTGAACCCTGAGATGATATTCTGTGGAGGCGAGTAATAATTAATGTTGTAAGTTATCCAAAAATAAAATGCCCACTTTTCGGCTATTATCAGTTTTAATTATACACGCATTCATTTCACTGTATTTGAAATTAAGCGAAGTATTTGATAATATCCAAATAACATAGAAGTGAAGAAAACTCTATTTTTTGAGTCTCTTTCAAACTATTAGGACCCCATGGATCATTGATAATCTGATTGAGTTCAGTATATTGTCAGATGTTTATTTGATTAAGAGCGGTAACACTAAATACTATACTTAGAATATCATTTTATGGAGACTAATAGAATCTTCTCAAGTATCTACAGAACATGCACTCCTTTAAGAACAGTTTAAGGCCTTCTAGAGTATTCAGTAGTTAGCCTTTTAGAGTTGTGTCTGGAAAAAAAGCTTAAAAATTTAGATCTGTGAGATCTGTCAATTTATCTGCAGCTTTCTCAATGCGAACCTATACAGATCTAACTACATAATCATCCCATGGCAATGCCATCATATGTTTTATATACATATACGCGTATATGGCCGCCGTTGTAGCTTACAGTTCAGATGTGTATCTTAACCCTATTAGATGATTTCATTTTGTATATTTGTACGATAACATCGATACATAATAAGTGACTTTACTGTATTTCTAATAATAATGTTAGCCCTTTTCCTACTACCAGAACTGGTCCGAAAGGACATAATTTATTATATAATATTCATCTTGTTCTTCAAAACTAGGCCTATAATTATGTAGCTAGCTGACATAAATTTCTCAAGTACAACTATATAGAAGAGAATGCTTATATAAATACAAGTATTGAGAACAGCCATTGAATAATTACAAGAGGGGAAGAGGCATAATAATATTAGATATTGTTGAGCGGCATTCCTTACAATTATCAAAAGGATGTGATGCCCAAGCATGATTGCGAGCGTTTAAATTTGAAAGTAAAGTGTTAACTAGAGATAGATATTACGACGTCTAAATATTTTGTATTCTGTTATCTTGCAACCTTAAGCTGCAATATCAAGCATGGATCAAAAAGGTGTATCCACATCCAAATGTTTTCTAAGGAACATCTGATACTATTTACAAAAGTATGATTTCTTGCAAAGGATTTTTTCTACCCAATGAAACGAAACCTCTCAATATAGGTGTGTGTGTGTGTGAGACGTTTATTCCTTCACATGACTATATATGATTGTTTGCAACAGTTACTTTCCTAAAGTAGGAGTGTGGAGTTGTTCCTTTTCCAGTGAAACTTCTGGATCTTTCAAAGTATCTCTGTACTTTTCAACTCTTAATGACACATCCAGAACTCTATCAAACTTAAGCTTGGTACTAATTCTGATATCACCTTTGAATCATACCATACAGTGTATATGTCTATCAGATGTGTCATATGTTTAAATTATGGTTGTGAAATAATAAATTTAAATATAAAGCGGTATATTCGGTGGATTACAACGTTATTTCACTCTGAAAAGCAAACGATTTATAGACAGGAAATCTTGATTGAATAAATACTACCAAACAAAATAGAAATTACATTGCCTAACCTCTCTATGTATTATTGGAATGTATCATTGAAGACATTCTATTAATCACCTCCTTTTGCAATGACAACTTATTTTAGTCGCTTTGGCATGGATACAATGAGTTAATCAAAGAAATTTTGATCCAGCTGATCCCATAACTCTGGCATTTCTGGCAGACGAATCTTGACTTCTTGGCACCACCTTTTAGCTCTGTAGCTAACTCTGAAAGCTTGTGGCGCACATTTTTCAATGGAAATTAGGTCTTGGGCCGATTCCAAAAAAATTATTTGGTAGCTGATTTCATTTAATAAATTACGGACATTAACTCCGTTTTTGGCTATACCAGGAGATTATATTTCCATTAAGACACACAATTGAACCTGATTGACCATATCCATATCTCACCACCAGAATCGGAATCCGAGACCACAATTGGTTTTAATTCACTGGGAATCCCATAATAAATTTTAGCTTCCTAGGAATCAATATTTTGCTTATCAATTCTGGTGGTGACGAAAAAGATAGACACAACCAATCCGGTTCACCTGTGTATCTTAATGCAAATATATGCCCTAATCTCCTGGTGAAGCTAAAAACAGTAATGTATTGTATTGTCAAGTACTGAAGGTAAATATGTGGTTATCAGAATCAGTGAAAAACGGAGCTCGAATGAAATGAATTATCAAATCAATTTTTTAGAATGGGTTGGTGATAATCAAAGTGCTTTAAATTGAAGATACTGATGAATTTTCGAATTTGGTCCAATCTGAAGAAACAGACGAATAAGTATATAAAATGGAACATGACAACAACAAGGATTTTGTGATGGACACTGGTGTATAACCTTCGAATTCACAGTAACTTTCATCTTCTGTATTGACTCTCAATTCCTTTTGAGATTTCGGAGATGACACAGTAACTGGGGTTTTAATGATATTTTTATGTCTTAGCGTCGAAGTTTCCTTTTTTTTTTTACAAGCATTAGACTTAACAATCGTTCACATTTTTTACAAAACAATATAAAAATAAAAATGTCATGCTTATCTAAAAAAGATACTAATACTACTAAAGAAGAAGAAAGAGCAGTAGATAATCTCGTAATTGTACAAGAAAGCTGCTAGTTCTAGTGCCCACCCGGTTGAATCGACTACCAATCCACCACCAGGTACCCGATGATGCCAATAAACAAAAGGTTGTAAATTACAAATGGAAGACAACCATTTAAGAAAAAGAATGATAAAAATATATAACATAAAACAAATGGACGACCACCATTAAAATAAAAGTCAATACTGCAGAAACCTCAAGTGGACTGATACCTGTTGCAGCTAGCTGTTTTCATTTATATTTTAAAATGTACACATATAAGCTTTATAACTTATTTTTTGATTATGAAAATAGATCAAATGTATTATTCTATTTTTAACTTAGAAGACCTTTTTTTTGATTAATATTGAGCTTTGCCTTTCCTAAACTTTCTGTGTTGGGATGATATTTAACTATACTTATGAGTTTATATTACTCTCAATATAACAAACGCTATTTTGAGAAATAATTAAGCTATACCTTACCTGTAAAGACTCACATTTTCAGCTTCAAACAAACTAAGTAATGAATTGTATTAAATTGGAAAGTGGGGTTGATAATTATAAGTTGTATTTACAATAGGTAGATCAACTTATAATTGAATGAAATATAACTACAAATTATGATCATAACGTCTTTTACCAAGTGGACCAAAAACAACAACTTAACATTAAAGCAAACTGGTTCAATCATGCCTCTATAATTATATATATATATATATATATGTCTATTAGTATAAACAGTTTAAATTAATTTATCAAACTCATCACCAATTCAAATGTTATGAAATTTGTAGCCATTGCAGGAATGACTTTCATTAGATTAACAGTTAATCCTTTATAAGCACCAAAAAACCCTTCTTGTATAAACATAGCTTTTAAAGCTTGACCAGTAGAAGTATAATGGAAACCAAGATCACCAAGACCTTCTTTTGTAGCGGCTCTCATATTGATAACTTGGAATCGACGTCGAAGTACATCTAATGGATATATTATGACTTGTCCAACAGCTCCACTAACAGCTCCACTAAATAATTTCCATAAACTTGATGGTTCAGATCCATTTTTGCAGCCGAATTCACGCATCTTTTCATAAACTGCAAAATTTATGGCAACATATGGAGCAACACCCCAAGTTGTTGGAACAATTCCTCTAAAAAGGGCAAATAGACCACCTTCAGTTTTATAAATTTTTTTCATAACGGGCCACATTCCTGGTGGATTTTGTAAACTTCTTCCTTCAGCTCTAGCCAGTGCTTGTAATGAGGCTGTTTGAATTGATAATCTTGTTCGAACGAGATCCAATGGATAAGTAGCAAAAACACTCGCAGCACCACCAGCCGCACCAGCTATTAACCTCCTCGTAGTATCAAATTTACCATCGTATTTAATCATCGATCTTTTACACCAGTTATAACAGGAGAATTGGACCGCACTATATGGAACCATTCGTAAACAGTTCAAACCATTACCTCTAAACATACCCTTCCATCCTTCTTCACGCCATATCCTTGTTAACGCTGGATATATTCTAGAATAAGATTCTTGTCCAGGGGCTTGTACTTGAAATATGATTTTTATCCGCTCAAATGGTGACACAACGGTTCTCGATACTGCTCCCGCTACCCCACCAGCAATAAAAGAAGATACTCCCGGACTTTGAATTAAGGTTTGTGCTTGCCTCACAAATCCGGGGTGATCATGACGCTTTTGAATGGTGAGAGCACTTGATTCTGGATTTGTATATGATGGTTTGATATCGTTTGACATTATCTGTGACCTTTGATCAAGAGAGAAGAAGAGAAGGTGTGCTCTGTATAATTATAAATATTTGAGGATTTGAATATTATTAGATGAAAAATAGAAAAGATGTGCGCACGTGAATGTTATATTACTGGAGAACGTTTGATCCACATCCGACTATAATGACAACAATGAATGAGTTTTTTCGAAGCTCAAAGCAAAGGGAGAAAAATGGAAAGAAAAGTGTTTCTCCTATAGGCTATATAACAAGATATTTCAACGACCGAGGCATTTAGAAAGAGGAGTAAATAATATTTACAATAAGCCAAAAACAGATTGAAACCCGATTGTCCGGGGTAAACCAAAAAACACAGAATGCTACAGTGCATTAATATTTACGATCGACAATAATGACATCAAGAAAAATATAAAAAACAGTCCAAATATCTATCAACTTTTATTTATTAAAGGCTCGCTGTGTCATTACTAATATTGTCCACTTCTACACGACGTTCACTTGTGTCGTTTCGTGGAGCATCCTCCAATACATCAGGTTGTTCATGCTCAACTTCTTGATTATCATGTTGGGTAGCGGCACTTGATGCTTCAGTTTTATCCGCTTGTAGCGGGTTTTCAGTTTCATTTTCCTTTTCATTTTCCTTTTTTTCTTTTGTTGTTTCTGATTTTTCAGCCTCAGTTGGGAATTCTTCACCAGTTACTTGTAAAGGAGCTGGCTTTTCAACAGACGTAGGTACAGTAGGAGATTCATTTTTTTCAGCATCTGCCGTACTTTGTTCTGCAACATTTGTTTCCTCTGGCGGTTCTTCAACTTCAATTGTTGGTTGAGATTGCATTGGTGATTTGGGAGGTTTAATCGCTTCCCTTGATGCTCTTCTACTAGCTTCTCGTGATTGTCTAACCAATTTAGCATAATTTTGGAATTGAGCACTATTAGAACCTAAATAAAAAGCTCTTACACCAACAATTCTTCGTTCAGCTTCACATGCTTTTAACCATTCTGGTCTAACAATAGGGATATTTGTTTTAATAGCTTTATTCCATTCTGTACCATTTCCAACAGTACATACAAAATGCGTCGTATCAACTTTAACAGAAGTTTGTAATGGTTTAGCACCCATATTTCGAAGTGTTTCTTCAATTTCTTCTTTTGTAAAACCATCTTCTTCAATTGGTCCTAAACATACAGTAATTCCACTTAAATCTGTCATTTTATGAGTATGCACCGTCACTTTTTCAGAACTGAAACTTCCAGCAGTAGTATCTAATTTTAAAGAAAAAGTAAATTGTGTATCAATAGGTAAACCAGATAATTTTGTAGTGGTGTTTAAAGTTGGATTTGGAATTTGACCTAATCTTACACCATTTTTATAAAGAGTTAAAGATATAATATCAGCAGTTTTTAAATCCAATGGATCCCATTCTAAAACACAACTTGTTTGAGTAATATTTCTAATTTTTAAATTTGGTGGATTTGGAGGATAAGTACCAAAAGTTGTTAATATTTCGCCTTGAATCTTTTCAAATTGTTCAAATTCTTTTTTTTCTAAATCTTTATTTTGTTCACAACGAATAGTTACATTTGAACCTGCTTCAATTCCATTTGGTAATAAAATGGTTGGAAACTCTATTAGATGATGATCTTTTGTTAATAATAAAGCAAGAGAAGCATCTAACTTCCCAACTGTTAAGGAAACCTCTACCACCATGATAAGGAGTTAAGTGTCAAAAATCAACCTGCAGCTTCTGTAAACGTAAGTTTATTGGTGGAAAGGCCGGGTAATTCCCCTATTTTTAACACAAAGTTAAATTTAAATTCTGAAATGAAACTGAAATACGCGAAATATTAATATTAATCATATGCCATATTTCTATTTATAACAAATAAAAACAAAAAGGAAGACAAAAAGGAAGACAAAAAGGAAGACAAAGACAAAGACAAAGGCAAAAACAAAAATAAAATAAAAATAAAAATAAAAATAAAAATAAAAAACAAAATAAAAAACAAAATAAAAAACAAAATAAAAAACAAAATAAAAAACAAAATAAAAATAAAAATAAAAATAAAAATAAAAATAAAAATAAAAATAAAAATAAAGGTAGAAATGAAATGAAATCAAACGACGTAAAGTAGAAATTTATATTAACGCCAAGTATACCATCAAACATGACAACATGTTTGATATATAAAACACCACAACAATTAACATATATAAGTTAATTATTAATATTGATGTTGAAATGCTAACCATAGAACACCATTAACGAAACTAGGATTATGAAAGAAGTTACCAATTAAAAAAGAATGATGATGTAATTATGAAAAATATGAAACAAACTAATAAAATTATTTAAATTAATTTAAATTTAAAGGAATGTTAAGAAAGAATGAATAAAGTATAAATAAAGAATGAATAGAGAATGAATAAAGAATGAATAAAGAATGAATAAAGAATGAATAAAGAATGAATAAAGAATGGATAAAGAATGAATAAACTGAATAAAGAATGCTGGATATTTTTTGATAATTGTAGAATAAAGTCATTAAATCGTTAGTTTTTTTTCTTCATTAATAAGATGTAAAATGTAAAATGTAAAATGTAAAATAAAAATAAATAAATTATTGAATGGATAAATTAATAATTATGGACAAACCTCAGTTTCAATCCATTCATTAATATCAATTCTTTGACTAATTATAGCTTGTCCAGCACCATTCATTGCTTCATAATCAATATAATTAACTTTATCAACAAATAACAAAATTAAAGCAAAATTTTTAAGACCATCATCTTCATTATTACCATCAACATTTCTTGATAAGGAATCTAAATAATTTATATTATCATTTGTTAATAAAGTACTTGTTAAAGGTTTTCTATAATAAGATTTCGAATTTGAAGATAATTTATACCAATGTCTATTAATTTCATTTAACCATTCATTTTTTGAAGGAGGTGGTATTTTATTCATATCTAATTCTAAATCATAATTGTTAAAATAGTTGTAGTTTGAAGTTAAAGAAGGAGAATATAATCGATAATAATCATAATCATTTGGATTTGAAGTATTTGAAGAAGCGGAAGAAAGTGAAGGAGATAGAGCAGCATCTAAATTATCAGAATAACAACTAATTTCACTTGTAGAACTTGAATATAACAATTTTTTATCATTTTGTTGTGTTGTTGATTGTGATTGTTGTTCAATTATTGTAGTTGGTTCTAATTCAGTTGAATATCTTGTTTGAATTATACCAATATCATTTGGAGAATTTTTTGAATTTAAAAAATCATAATCAATAATTTTAGTAAAACCAGAAATTCTAAATTGTTTTTTTGAATTTTTAAAATTAAAACATGCTTCATATTTATTATTTAATTTTAATTGATTTATTTTATCCGATCTTTTATCAGAATAAAAAGTTAAAACATTTGTTGAAGGATCATTAAAAACAAAATCTCTAAATATACAAGTTCTAACTTTTGGAAATCCATCAGGGGATATAGTTGCTAAAGAAAAAGAAATTTTATCATTGTGTTCGTCAGCGATGGCGTTGATGAGTTGAGGTACCCAAGTTCCCATGAAAGTCATTTTTTGAAAGGTTTGAAAGGTTTGAAAGTTATAGAGTATTCAAGAAAAAAGGGAGGTGTGGAGAAGAGCATCAAACCTCCCTGGATGGCGTTCGATGTCAAGTAATGAAGATAGAAAGTCAAAGTGCCGGTGGGGAACAAAGAGAAAAAAGAGAAAAAAGAAAATTTAAGAGGGAAAAAAAGGGAAAAGTAAGGAGTTTTGTTTGTAACAAAAATCGTATAATAATAATAATAATCGAGTAAATATAATTCCTTATCTGCTGATGTCGTGTGAAACTCACATTTTACTGCAATTCACCAAATAATAAATGTCCATCCCACAAAAATCAACTCAACCTTCAATAGAAAACCTCCTTTCTTCCACGTGCGCCTCCACCAACACAGGTAAATTCCCTACAAATGATCACAAATTTCAACATCTATTTATACAGTCCGCTCCATTATCAGCGGCGATAACTCCGCCTGACAGGCCGTATTCTTGCACGGTCACAGCCTGTAAATGGTCTTTTGCACGCAGGTCAGACCTTAAAAGACACCTACGATCTCATAAAGAGCCAGGTTTTAAATGCCCTTTTTATAAAAATGACCCTACTTGTCACCGAAATGGTGGTGCTTTTAACCGATCCGATGTTCTTAATCGTCATTTGAAGCTTGTTCATTTTATTCCAATCCACGCAAGTTGCCGATCTCGTTCTAGACGCAAACCCACCCAAAAACGTCAATTGGAACGTTTAGAAGATGGTGGTTGGTGTAGAGTTTGTCAATTGTTTTGCCATTCTGCCAACCAGTTTGTCGATCATTGTCAACAATGTGCAGATAACAATTACAATAGCAATCAATAATAATAGATCTCTAGGTGTTAAAGTTCATTGTCTCCGGGTAATGTTTCTCCTTTTATAACCAAATGTGTACTTCCCACTTCCATTATCTACCCATTATCTGCTTTAACTATTTGTAATTATACATTGGAAATTCATACAATGGAAATCCATACAATGGAATGGAATGGTGCAATATGGGATGAACAAGATAATAATCGAGATGTCAAAAGAAGAAGGAAAAACGGTCCATATAATAATAATGCAACAAGCGTTACATTTGAACAATTGCCAATAGAATTATTACAAACGATATTTATAAAATCAAGGAATTTTGAATTACCATTAGTTTCTAAAAGAATGTATAATGCATTAGGTTATCATTTAAGTCTTGGTAAAAAAATGTTTGAAAATCAAGTATTATACTTACCCATGTTACCATATGATATAAATAGAATAATAACAAGACCATTAAGAGGTAGATTATTAACAAATCAGTTTATTGAAGTTGAAGAACAAACATTAGTTAAATCAGATGAATTAATTAAGAAAGAAGATATTTTAAAAAAAAATGCAAAAATTCAAAAATATGCAACAAGAGTTGTTGAAGTTATGGATATAACAATTTTGAATAGAAGATTTATAACAAAAGAATTATTAGAATTATCAAGTTTTAATAAAGATAAAAAATTAAGATTTCTAACAATCGAAGAAATTAAAAAAGAAAAACAAATGAGAAGGTATTTTTGGAAATTAAGAAAAACAATGATCAAAAAGAACTGTAATAATAAATCATCAAATGATGATCAATCAAATACAATAATTGGTGAGAATATTAATGTTTTTGGTATGGAAATAAGATTTGAAGATTTAAATGAAAATAAGATTCAGGAAATTTTTAAAAAACATTATATTTACTCTAAATTCCCATTGAAATTTTCAAATGCACCTTTTACAGATAAGAAACTAAAATTAATTAAAAACTTATGGAAATATAATTTACATTTTGAAGATTTAAGTTTGACTATTGTTAAATTAATTGAAGAAGAAAGAAGAAATATATGTTCCGGATTAACAAAAGCCAACAGCCAAGGAATCTCATCTCGAATTCATTCCCTTCTAGGATTAGAAGATGATACGAACCCTGCAATTTCCGATGACATTCCACTGGGAGATATTAATGAGTACCACCGACGAGTGATGCAGAACACGAATGCGGCTATCGCAGCGATTCAGCTGGTGAAACAGTTGAAGGTGAACATCTTGGAGGTTTGTTTCATGCTGTTTGCGTTCTACGACATTGGAGGAGCAGAGTAGTGTAAAAATAGCATGAGGGTTACGTAACGCGTGAGTAATATAGATAATTATAATAGCCATCCGCCTCCATCGGATTTGAAGGCTTTGCAGTGAGTCCCAGTCTTTCCTCGTAGGGGCTGTTTCCATTTATGCCCGGAGACATGCTGGACTGGTGCCTGGCTCGTTGCCAGCTGCCGGTTGCCAGCCGCCGGTTGCCAGCCGGGTGTGTCTCCTGTGTGGCTATATACAACATAAGACAACGTAAAGGCGCGACACTCCCCCTGTTGCCTCAGAAATGGAGAATGTAAATTGATGATATGAGGGTAACTGCTGTCTCCGTATTTAAAACAGCCCAGCCTCTTTCTTCTTCTTCCTTCTTTGTTTATTAGTCCGTCGTTACTCTCAGTCTTATTCTTACTTATACTCACTCGTTTCCTTTCTTCTTCAGCCATATTAATATTAATACGTTAGAAATGTTGTTCTCACACACCGCCATCCTTTCGGCTCTCGCCCTCTCCGGTGCCTACGCCGCCAACAGCACCTCCTCGGCCGCTGCTTCTTCTTCCACCACCTCCAGAGGTCCGGCAATCACAACCACTTATTCTGTCGCCTCAAGTTGTTCTTTCTCAACCAAAACAATCACCGCCCAATCTCAGTTGGACTCTTTGTCCGACTGTAATGCCGTTGGGGGTACCATCAAGATTTCTGGCTCCATCGGTTCCGCCTCCATCGCCGGTATCAAGCAAATCCAAGGTTCCCTTATTGTCAGTAACGCTACTTCTTTAACCTCCTTAACTGCCGATTCTTTAGAATGGATCCAGGATGAATTCGGATTAACCGATTTGACTACTTTAAGTACTCTATCTTTCCCAGTCTTGACAAAAGTTGGTTCTATTAATTTCGTTACTTTACCAGGTCTTAATGATTTCCAATTTACTGATGGTATTCAAGAAGCTGATAAAGTTTTGATTTCTGATACAACTGTTCAAACTTTAGATGGTATTGATGTCGTTGATGTTGAAACTTTTAATTTAAATAATAATAATTATTTAGAATCTTTTGATTCTTCTTTACAAACTGTTTCAAACGCCTTAAGTATTACTTCAAATGGTGATGGTTTAGATGTTAGTTTAGATGATTTAGTTTGGGCTAACAACATTACAATTTCAAAATGTTCAAATATTTCTTTTTCTAATTTACAAGCTGTTAATGGTACTATTCATATTAATAATAATTCCATTGAAACTTTAAATTTTGATAAATTAACAAAAGTTGGTGAAACTATTTCTATTGTTGGTAATGAAGATTTAGGCGAAGTTGTTATTGATGGTGTTACTACTTTATCTGGTGATTTGGTTGTTGAAGATAATTCTGATGTTGATGAAGTTTCTTTAAGTAAATTAAAGTCTGTTTCTGGTTCTGTTGTTGTTGAAGGTAACTTTTCAAATGTTACCTTAGATGCTTTGAAATCAGTTAGAGGTTCATTAACCATCAAATCTGATGAAGATATTGACTGTTCATCATTTAACAAATTAGCTAAAGCTAGTGATATTGAAGGATCATATTTATGCAAAGGTGCATCATCTTCTTACTCAGCTGCTTCAGGTTCAGGATCAGTTAAAGGTGGTTCTAGTTCTAAATCTACAGGTACAGATTCTGCTTCCACAAGTAAAGGTGCTGCTGCCAATCTTGGAGCTATTGGATTTGAACATTCTACTTTGATTGGTGGAGCTATTGCTTTGTTGGTTTCATTACTATAAGTTCATTCGTATTCATTCATATTCATAAAATTACAAATAAAGTTTAGATTTAAAAATAATTAATAAAAGAAATTAATAATTAAAAATTTGAAGTTTGGAATTGAAATTTTATTTGTTTACATTTACATCTACATGTACGGTGTCTGGTAGTTCATCATTATTAATTAATAATATAATGGAGATAATGGAATCTTATACTAATTTGTTGCTGCTTGGCTTCAGTTAAGCTTGAGCTTGAGCTGAACCGTTTTGATTTAAACCTTTGTCTTCATCGTTTGTCTTTGTTCGTCAATTTTACACATACATTCTAAATAATACTTCATATACTTTCATATCTTCATATCATTTACACCTTTGTTTTGTCCCTCAATTTAATATGAAAATTAGGTAATTAATATTGATTAACTTTTAAATTAAATTTTAAATTAAATTTTAAGTTTTTATAATTGTGCAAGTAAAAATGTACGCCCTTATAGTATTATTTAGGAATTCTACCCGTTTACTACGTCTTACTAGCTGCTATTTGTTTCATCGTAATTAGTTCGACGCAATCATGCATCGATTCAGAATAATAAATGATCTTGTGGGGTGGACCCCCTAATTTGCAAAAAAAAGAAAAAGAACTAGAGCTGAGAACGGGGTGCACGTGTGCCCCACATGACCCAACCAAATTAATACAAATCTTGGGCTCGGGTTCAGTTCGCTGGTTTAAAATTTCGGATTCCGATTTGGCTTTAGATTTATCTTGTTAGAAAACGCCGTTTCTCCGAACTCATCCCATATCCCGGACGAATATATCGTTATCGTAAGATTTTTGATGTATAAAACGTGATAATTATTATGGACTCTAGATATAAAGGGGTATCTTTTTCTCCATTTTTTGATCTCCGTCTCAATCTTGATCTCATTCTCAATCTCATTCTCAATCTCATTCTCAATCTCATTCTCAATTACAATACAATGTTAAACATCTTTAAACGTCAATTATCTACGTCTACTGCCTTACTCAGAACTGCAAAGAAGTTGAAACCAACTGCTGGCTTCACAGCTCAAGTATTCTCAAGTGAAGAAGTTTACACCGCAGCGCCTACTTCATCAGCCTCCACAAATCACCCAACAAAACATCATGAATCTGAAGTGAAGAAAAATGGTCATTTTGAACCAATTATCCATACCCATGATGCTGATTTGATCTCTACTGCCGGTCCTGCCAAGATAAACTAAGGTTTAATGACTTAATGAATGTTAAAATTGAAATTAAAATGCTAAATTGTTATTGGATTTATGTTTCTTTTACTTGTTTTATTTTATTTGCATTTGCAATTGTGTTGTTATCTTGGAGCATATATATAAAAACTTGGATGAATTGATTTTAAACGTTATATAAATATTAACATTGCATGAGTTAATATCAAATGTTATATAAATATTGAAATTTAAATGGATTAATAAAAAATGTTATGGGCTGTTGTCTTAATTGTATAAATGTAAATATCATGACTATAAAATATGATCATGATGAATTAATATAAAACATTATCAAACTTTTCATCCCCAACATAACCTCCTCTCATTGCAGTACTAACATGTCTTGCGAATAATTGTTCATTTTTTAATAAATCATTTGCTGCTTCTTTATTTAATGGATCAGTTCCATTTGGTTCTAATAATAACGATTGTAACCCAATTAAAACAGCATTTATATCTAAAACTGGTGTCCAATCTTCTCTTAAAATATTTAAACAAATATTTCCTTCTAAATCAATATTTGGATGATAAATTTTTGAAATACAATGAATTTTTGGTGGTTCATGTGGATATGATTCATTAATTATTATTTTAAATTTAAAATTTCCATCTTTATAAATTCCTTCATCTGGTTTAATTGATAAATTAAAATTTAAAATATTTGATGCATCAGGAAATGTCATTTTCATATTTGATCCTAATGATAGTTCACTTAAATCTTTTTGAACTCGAACTTCTGCAACTGATGATTTTTTTAATGATGATGATGATGAATTTGTTGTTAAGTTGTTATTCGTAGGCTTTGAAACTTGATTAGATCCTTGTTCTCGAAGTCTTTTAGCTTCTTCTTGAAGTTTTTTCTGTCTTATTATTTTTAACTATATAAAATAAGATCATGTTAGATATTAATATAATGATATACACAGGTGTGGAGATCATACCATTTTTAGTCTGTGGTTGTTTAATTCCAATTTGAAATCTGGAGTGAGAGGAAAAGGGGATAACTAACCAAG
Source organism: Alloascoidea hylecoeti (assembly GCA_001600815.1). Lineage (NCBI taxonomy): Eukaryota > Fungi > Ascomycota > Alloascoideomycetes > Alloascoideales > Alloascoideaceae > Alloascoidea > Alloascoidea hylecoeti. The sequence continues at coordinate 1,084,871 of BCKZ01000001.1, forward strand.
TGGGTAATAACTGACTAATATATACCAACATTGATTACTAATTATATATGTATTATGGTTCTAAATTTAAATCATTTACGGAAATAACAGAAATCCCCTGGGACTCCAACATTTTTGTTTTCTCAGTTATATTTCCAATTGAACCGTCTACCGGTTTCGTGGCTTCTTTGATGATAAACGTGTTGTAACCCAGTCGCTGGCAGTCCAGACTCGTATGGTAAACACAGTAATCAAAGGCCAAACCAACAACGTAAACATCAGTGATGCCGTTGCTTTTCAGAACGAGGTCCAGGTCTGTTTTGTCGCAACCCCAGACGTCCTGGAAAGCGGAGTAGTACTCTCGATCGGGCAGAGTCCCTTTGTATACGATATGATCCAGCTCGTTAGGGGGAAACCCTGGGGGAAACCCTGGGGGGAACTCTACCCCCGGAGTGTTCTGGACACAGTGATCGGGCCACAACACGTGCTGCTGGGTAGCTGTGATGTTGGTAACTGGGTCTGTGAAGGACAGTTGTTTTGTTTGGAACGGAGCACAGTGGTCGTGGTTCGACGCAAACGAAATGTGGTTCTGTGGATGGAAATCCTTGGAGGCCACTATCAGTTGGAATTCTTCTTTAAACAGCGAGTTGATCACCGGAATCACCGTTCTCCCGTCCGAAACTGCCAGCTTCCCGTTTGGCGGAAGAAAGTCCTCCTGAAGGTCGATTATTAAAAGTGCTGCTTTCATTCCGTTTACATATAAAGGTCCAAACTGCTCTTTTTTTCTTTTCTTTCTCTTTTCCTCCTTCTTTCTTTTCTGGAAGATGCCCTCGCCACAAAACACCCCTACAACCACGGCTACAGCTACAGCTGCCAATGAGCTTAACAAGGCAAAAGCCTCTTTGCTGAAATTAGCTTTACATGTATCTAAAACTGGTGTTTGTCATGGATCCAAATATTCTACTTTGCTTTCCCAATTCGCCGCTTATTTGGCCCAAAAACCTATAATCACTTCCATCTCAACGGATGAAACTTGTTCAAAATTATTACTATCTTTATCTAAGTTTTGGTTAAACTCAAAAAAACCTTTATCAAACCCATTTCAATTGGAAAAACAAATCTTATCTTCAATTGCTTTAATTCGTGCAAATACAATTATAAACACTACAATTAAATCTTATCAAACTTCTGAAATCTCTTCAGATCATGTTGATAAATTAATTTCTTTATTTAATTATTCAATTGATATTCTTTTTAATAATAATAATAATAATAATAATAATAATAATAATAATGTTCATGATGATAAACCTTTGGATTCAACTTTTCAACATTTATCTTTATTACAACCATTGGTTATATTAACATGTTTAAGTTTTAAACAATATTCTAAATATACTTTAAAATTATTAAATATGTTATATGTTTTATGTTCAATTTATATGATTAATTCAAATTTATTAAATATTTTCATTGATTTTTTTAATGATGATGATAATAAAATTTTATGGACAAAGTTATTATCAATTGATAATATTCATAATGATAATTCAATTGATCATAAGAATGATCATAATAATGAAAATCTTAATAATAATAATAATAATGATGATGATGATGATGATGATTATTTACCTGATGGAATTTTAACTACTTTATCAAGACTTGAAAAAATAAATTCTTCATCAATTGATAAATATTCAATTGTTGTTCCTTCAAAATCAATTTCAAAAAATTTATTATATTCTTCATCAAATTTAATTGATATAATTAATAAATTAAATGATTTAAAACAAAATCAATTATCTTCACAATTATTTGAAATTTTATATGAAATTTCTTCATGTTGTTCAAAACAAGCAGGTAGAGAAGTTTTAACTGTTGCCTTTTATCATACAAATATGTTTCCATTATTATGTAATTTATCTTCAATTGATAATGATGAAGATAACAATAATGATAATAATAATGAATCTCCTTTATCAATTTTATCAAATAAATTAGCAAAAACAATTGGTGAAACAACTCTTTGTTTCCCTTCATTATTAAATAAAACTACTCAACAAGTTCAATCTAACATGTGTAAAAATTTAAATATACCATATTCATTAATAACAAATGAAAATAATAATCAATTTCAATTAATTTTTGAATTAATTGATCAAAAATCATCATCATTATTAACTTTTGAAAATCCATTATTTATAAAAAGTTTAAAAATTGTTTTAATTCAATTAAATTATTTAACATTTCTTAAAAAAAATTTAACAAATTTAATTTTAGAATTTAGTAAAAATGGTTCATCATTATCAATTTTATCATTATTTTCAAATTTACAATTTAAAATTATTTCAATTTTATTAAAAAAATATTTTATTTATAATATTAATCCTTTATGGAATGATGATGATGATGATATATTAAATGATGAATCAAAATTAAAATTAAAATCAAATATTAAAAATTTATTTAATAGAGATATTGCACCAATTTCACCAATTAATATAATTTCACTTGCAAAATCATTTCCAATAAATAATAATAAAAATAAATTTTTAATAATGTTCGGTATTCGTGATGATTTAATAATTTGTTTATATGAAATTTCATTTTTAATTGGTAAAATTTTAAAATTAATTATACCAATAACAAATTTAAATGATACTTTTAATTTAAATTCTTTCAAAAATGGTATAATGTCAATGACTTTAAATAATATAACAACAAATCATTCAATTATAAATTTAATAATTTCTTCAAATTTATGTTGTGTTGAAGGTTTAAATTTTATAAATTTAAATGAATCAATTAATAAAAAATTAACAAATGATAATTTATTATCATTAATGATTTTACTTGATAATTTAAAAATTTTATTAATTAATCAAAATCAAAATCAAAATTTAAATAATAAAAATAAAGATAATTGGTGGAATTTCTTATTTATTTTATCAAATTTTATTGATAATAGTTTAAATTGGATTAAATTATCAAATCAAATTTTTGATTTTTTATTTGATAATGATGATAAAAAGAATGAAAATAAAGATGACGAAATTGAAGTTGAAAATGAAAATGAAATTTTTAGAAATGAATTTAGAAGTTTTTTTAAAGAAAATATTGATTTATTTAAAATTAAATTACCAAGACTTTCTGAATTACTCGAAGATTATTTTCAAAAGTTTGATGATAAAAATTCAAATCAAGAATCTTCAGATCTAACAAAAGATTCAATTGATCCAACACAAACACAAACTGTTGTATTGAATCTTCAACCAATCATATCATTATTAAATATTAATGATTCATCAATGTCCTCATTATCATCAACTAGTATTAATACCAATAAAATTAATCATAATACTATTAATAATCAAAGAAATAATAATAATTATCAACAATCACAATATCAGTATCAATCTCAACCACAATCTCAATCTCAATTGTATTTGAATAAATTGGCTTATAGTTCACAACAACAATTAAACAACAATAATAACAATAATAATAACAATAACAACAATAATAGTAATAATAGTAATAACAATGGAAATAATCATGGAAGTAGTATGAATCCGAATCAAATGAGGATGAACAGTAATAACAATAATACTAACAACAACAACAACAACAACAACAACAACAACAACAACAACAACAACAACAACAATAACAACAATAACAACAACAATAACAACAATAACAACAATAACTCTAAAAATATGTCAAACACAAGTAGAGCTCAGAGCATCCACGTTGATAGATTTAGACAATAAATTTATACATGACAGCATTAAAAATATAGCTATACACTTATATATTTATATAATCACATTTGCATTTTTTTTTTTTATTGGGGGAATATTAAGAGAATAATTATAAATATAATCATAATTTATGATGTTAACCGCTACGGTGTAAGAATGGCTATAATGGTTACAATAGAGTAGAGAATAAATGGTATAATAGACGAGAAGATTGGCATGAAACTCGATCACGTATACCCCTCGTTTTTTGCTTCCAAACAGCTCAGAACACAAAAGCGAGGGATGACCCACACAAGCCACATCCATGGTGGATATTTTTACCACCAAGCAACTTAAATTAAGTGGAATTACTGTATGCAAATAATGAGGTTACCCTTGATGAGATGTTTTAATGTTAGAAGTTCCACTTAATTTCGATCATGTGGAGGACCAATTATTCACCTTTGAACCAAATATTGGCAATCGCAATTATTACCGATCCCTCTTTCATTAAACACTTTCTCTATATTATAGTTATATTTATAACATGTAGTATAGCCATGTTTATAGTGTTAAAATGTTTAAATAGTGAACGTGGCAACCGATAATCATTCATCAACGTGGCAGATTTTTTTTTGCAAAATAAAAACAAGAGTAATCCATTGCAAATTTACAATAATTAATAATAAAGGATCCACATGAAATTCAGGTAAAAAAGCAATCGATATCTGAGTGGTTACTGATCTATTTTAACGTGTCATTGTCTTTTCAAATATAGGAAATTAGATCTACAGCTCGAATAGATATTAAAATTTTAAAAGTTAACTTCTTATCTACTTTATAAAATGGTATAATCTTCAATCTAGGTGATATTCTAATTCGCCCCTCTTGTAAGCTTATAGGTGTTACTCTAAGTCACCTCCTATAGCTAGGTTAATTCATTTAAATCTATAACAAATATGAATACATATCATAGCTAAGAAATTCAAACATATGCATGATTACTTAGTTTTTTCTTTTAACCTCTTTTGTTCTTCCGAAGATCTTGTTATAACTTCAGGAATAATTCCCACTCTCCATGTGAACTCGTATACATCTTCTTTATCTAAAAGTAAAATCCTCAGATACTCCAAATATACAACATAGTAGTATACACTATTATAGTATAGTTAAGTTAGCAACTTTAAATTAAGCCGGTATAATTATCCCAATTGATTATAAAACTTACCCAGTCCCAGTAAATAAATGCCACCAGGCATGTCCTTCTAAAACAAACCCATATGGAATGCCCCAACGGTGCTTAGTTAAAGTTAATATACTGCAAGCATGAATATCTATTAACCATAAGAAATATCCCGTAATAAACGAAATACTTCCCATAAGCATTGCTTTGTTCATCGCATGTCGTGTCTTTAAATCCGTCACCTTTGTATTGGTTAGCTTGTAAGATCGAACAACAATCAAAAGGTTTAAGACTGCATAACCGATTTGATGTAGAGTTGGATCTCTCAATATTAAATACCAGCCTGTGAATCCTAAAGCACCCACGATTGTAAAAATAGCTAGTTTCACCGATTGTGCCTTCGTGCTATCTTGAGAAAAGAGAGACCAAAATGGTATACATGTAGCATAAATCATTGGGAGCTCATCTAGCAATTGGTACTTGTATAATAAAGTCATATGGAACATCCAAGATCCGAAACCAACCAGTGCAAACCCAGCACCAATGAGTATAAATCGTTTCTCTAATTTATTAACGTAGGCTCCATACATTGCGTAAGCCGCTAGTACGATAAAAATTGAGTTCGTCACTGTATTCAAAGCTTCGGCTATATAATGAGAAACCACATAATTTTCTTCACACCAGTCGATCGTTGAGGTACTATAATAAATAATTAAGTTAGTTATACATTTAACGAGACCTAGATTGAAGTAAACACACCAATTGACTGGATATGTAGTGTAAATGCAGTTAAACTATATTATAATTGATGACTTACCTGATTCCCCAGTAACCTTCGGTTGAGGGAGGTGGATAAGCTCTGGCACCCGGTAACATTTTTAGAAAAGTTAAAAAAAAACTAAAAAGAATCACAAGAAAGATGTAATTATAAATAAAAAGAAAGAGAAAGAAAGAAGATAATCTGAGGAATAATCATGATGGATAGACCGGCAGTATACCGTAAGTTTGAGTACATATATCTCGGGAATAGATTTTTGATATAAATTATTTTCGTTTCATTCAAGGCTATGGTTTTCTATTTTTGGTCTTTTTTAGATTACTTACATAGTTAACCTCCTTCCTGTGGCAAAAAAATTAAATTAAGTACTAAAAGAGACTCAAAAAATGATCAAGAGGCTTTAAAATGCCGAGGAACGTGAAAAAGAAGGATTGAAGAGCATGTCATGATTTTATTCTAGAATTTATGATTATTATAACAAATTTATAACTTCACAATGCATTGAAATAATGTTTTTTTAAATTTATGGTGTGTATCGATATCTTTAAGTCCTATATCGATCAGATTTTATACAATTGCAATTGGGTAGGCTGTGCTTTATTGTCATTCGGTATATAAATATTAGTAACTATGGAAAAAAATATTGAATACTATATAGAAATATTTAAAGGTTGTAAACATTTATATAATGAATCAAGAGCTGAAACGTATTAGAAAAAATCCTCAAATGTCAACAGATAATATCTATTCCAAGATGTTTGTCTTCACATTCAAATCAGTCTTCTTAATTATTGAATGCGATAAGTTTCGAGCGCTTCTAAATGAAGCATATGCATCAAAGCTTTGTTGAGTTTGCATTTGTGTACTTTTTTCACCATCAGCCGCAGGATCGTCTCCAAACACCTTAGAGACTTCCTCTAGAGAGTACCCTTTGGTTTCAGGGAAAAGTAGAAATACTACAAATCCTTCGACAACAAGCCAGCAGGTGTAAACAATATAATATTTCCAAGAAATGGCACTCATTGCAATAGGATTAACAAATCCTGAGAACACTATGGTTAAATACATTAGCATGAAATATATTGATGTTCCCTTGCTTCTTAGACTGAATGGTAATACTTCAGTAATATATAAAAATGGTGCACCACATAAACCACAGTTATAACAGAAAAAATTAATAAAAACCATAGCTAGGACACCTCTTCCAAGAGCCTTATTTTTATAATTGTTAATACTATTCTCAGCTGAGAGCACTGTCCATGTAGTAAAGCATGCCAGCATAGCAAAAATACAGCAAAGAAACATTACTCTTCTTTTCACTCTGCTCACAATTAAGGGAATAAATATGCAAGTTACTAGATTGGATATCATTAAGCAACCATAGATTTGAAATTCTTGGGATTTTGAAGTAATTCCAATACTAGTGAGAATTGCTTTAAAGTAATAACTTACAACATTAGTTCCTGATAATTGGGTAATAATTGGTAAAGTAATGATAATTGCTAAACGCTTTCTATTTCCTTTGGTTTTTAGAAATGCTGAATAGGAGGAAGAACCTTGTATTTTTTCTCTTTCAATCACCATAGAAATGGCAGACATTTCTGTTTCAATCAATGTTCCATATTTTGATTCATCATTATTCCCATGCAATTTCAATAAAGTATTTTTAGCCTTCTCCGATTCCCCTTTGGAAATGAGATACCTTGGACTTTCAGGTACCCACCACATAAAACTTAACTGGATTACTATAAGAAATATCTGAATTAAACTTGGAAGTCTCCATGACCATGAATTGTTCCTTAAATATGAACTTCCATAGATTACCCATGCAGCTATTACTGCCCCCGAATACCATTGTGAATTATAAATTCCCGTCATTGTTTCTCTATGTGTTGGGAAGGAGCATTCACTTATTAAAGGGACAGATGCAACTCCTGAAATGGTAGTACCTGCACCAACAATTAGTCTTGAGATTAAAAAGGAAGCATAATTATTACAACATGTCTGGATTATAGCTCCAACTATAATTATAACATCACCAATTATGATTGCACTTTTCCTGCCATAATTATCTGAAATGTAAGGTGCAAATATAAAAGAAAGAAAGTAACCCAAATTAAGGCCATTTGATAAAGCTCCTTGAGTAGCCCCAGAAGGATGCCCCATATCATTCTCCCATTTGTCAAGTGATTGAAATCCATTTAACATAGCGGCATCATACCCATTTGTAGAAGAAGTTAACATAATAATATATAAGAGAAAATTAAGTTTACGCAAACCATGATCCTTATACCAACATCTTTCTAATGAGTTTGGGGTATCATAATGATTGCTATCTGTAGCTGTAGAGTTCTCTATATCAATGGTCATGGAGTTAAGATTTATAGATTTAGAAATACTGTAATTAGCGATTTTGTTTTGATTATTGCTTTGATTCTCTAATTTCATTCATATAATATTTAATGATGTGTCAAGGAGATAGCCTCCGAATTTTAAAACTATAGCTAGAGTCTGATATTGAGTTAAAAAAATCTAACTTTGTTTAATATAATTATTGGAATATATATGGAGTGAACCCGACCTTAAATAGATTATGTATATGTTCATATAGCAAGTGTTTTATTTATCCATCTTTTAATGGAGTCACAGAAATAAACGTTTCATTTTCAATATCTATAGGCCTATATGGTAAATCTCCTTTTGGAGTATTCCCTTTTTTAAAATTGGTATAGGCATAAAGAGAGGGTAATGATTCAAAATTAGCGCCAGTTACATATGGAATACTATCATTTTTCGGAAAAACTTCCTATTGAAGAGATTTTTCACCTGTGCATCATCAGACTTTTGGATCACAGGGTGGCTAACTAAATAATATCAAATTAGTGTTGTTTTATCAAAAGTTCATGATATATTGATACATAAAGAATTAAAAGCCTGTAATTAATATTTAGTTAATAAATAACGTTATATAATTAATTATAATTGAAAATTTTAAATAAGATTTTTAGATAATAGTCCGTTTAGTTATATGATTAACTAAAAATATAACATTCAAACGGTAGTTGAAAAACTCTATTAATTTCATTTATCACATATTTTTCCTTCATACTGCATCTGATGAGCACATTTAAAGTTTACTTTTCCGCTATTAATTTTTCCGAAGGAGAAAACAGTTTTTGACGTTACAACGTGAGTCATTTGAATCATAACTTTAGAATTGTACGTATCGGTTAAAATCTATAAATACACAGTATTTAACCATACCTTCTGACACCACATATAATTACAGCTAATATGCCATGACTAAAAAGCAGGGTCTACAATTATGTATAATTCTTTATTGTTTCCTTAATATTTCGATCTAATTATTCCAATTATGACTATGAAGTTTCCATGAATATTTAAATTTAAAATTTAAAATCTCTTTGTTTTCAACAATTCAACTAGTTTAATAAATCCGCTGATGCTATTGAAAATCTCAAAAATCTTATTCTTTAATAGTCTTTGTATAGTCTCATTTGAACGTTTGATGTAATCTTCCATTTTATAAATTGTATAGTTTAATTATTTCTATTCTAGAAAACTTCATTTCAATACAGAATCGCTTTCCAACTTTTAAAATCCAGTGCTAATTAAGATCCAACTCCATTCATATGAATATACGAGATGCAATGGAGCATAATTAATTATTGAGGCATCTATCAAATATTGTCAAGAAAATATGATCGCATCAAAAAATGAGTTATAATTACAAGGCATAGGGTTCTAGAATTATCTTAAAGAACTAATCTTATGGGCACATATCAGGAATAAATGAGGGACATCCTATAATTAATGATATATAATACGTTTCAGGATCATGTTTTTATTAAGTATATCCAAATTCCGTCCGTTTGAAGATTTTGAAGATTATTGACGGTTTAGCTCTGAGAGTGTTTGCACAACTGAATTAAAATATAAAGATGTTACAGACAGTGCCAGACACGATATATGTTTGAGCTCAGGGTTCTGTGGTCAAACCGTACCAATTTCATTATAATTATAAACAGACAATTGGTTGAGTCAAAATCCCCCTATCAGATATAAGGCAACATAATCACTTCATTAATACATGCTCGTAATATATATATTTCAGTTAACGATTTTTTAATTAACTTGAAAATGCGATTTTAAGTTTTCACTATATAGTAAATATTATAGGAATCAAAACCTACTGTATCTTCTTAAAAAATTAGGCGGCAGAGGAACAATGCTCAAGAGATGTAATTAAGAAGACTATGTTGAAACTGGTGGTACCTAAAATAGCAACAGTGTCTTCTAAATCCTTGGGTTAATTGTTATATTTGAAAATTTCCATTAGTTAATTTTTTTTTTTTTTAGTCGATAATAAACATATAATGGCATTTTTCATCAATCGTAAGTTTTCTATCTGCTTGTATTCATGGCGCTAATGGCCAATAACATAGCTTCTAAATAATTCTATTTATAAGAAATTTACGGTAATTTCTTAGACCAAATCTTTCGAGCCTTGAACTTTGCAAATAATTAGTAATAAAAAGAGATTGAAAGCTATCATTAACCATCACAATTGATTACTAGATGGATTAACATTTTATTACACACTATATAATGGATCTTGCGATAGAAATGTAGTGTGCATATCACTCAAGGTTGTGTGATATTACGTTTCTATTTAATATGGCTATTTTAGGCCCAGTTTTGCAAGTTTTAGTTTAGTCCGAAGAATCACTAAAATATGTGTAACCAATACAAAGAATACTAAGATATTATTCTCAATTCATAATGGTTCAACCGCCGTGTTAAAAGGAGGTAAATTTACTCTTTCTTATGCCTATAACTTATATTAATGATTTAAGACTTAGCTGTAATCTAATTGTAGCGTAGGAAAATAACCGTTATCCTTTTCTTTCCGATTAATTGTTCATTCTTAAGTTTTACACAGTTTTAGTTTTATATTATGAATTTACTTTTAATAATATACGTATGCATTATAAATTTACCTGACGAGTAGTTATAAAGTATACTGGTTTTATAATCGAGATTAAAACTAATATTGCGATTTAGAACTTCAACCTGGCATGGGGTCCTCATTAAACTATCTTACATCCCAACAATTCAGCATATATATGCCAATTTACTGTTTAAAGACTAGTACTATAATATTGTGTATGCAGCTCATGTGTCGAACTGTTGGATTCTAATGTAGACATTGTAGACTCAATGTACGTTAGCTAAAGCGATCAGTTGATTAAAGATTGGAAGCATAGTGTTAGAGTATTGATCAAGGAGGAACACATTTCTAGAAACGTAAATATGTGTTTTAAATATTTATTTCCAAAAGGAAACACTTATAAAATTTATATTGGAGAAGAAAGTATTATTAACAGAAGAGTAAGAATAATAATGCATTTATATTCACAAAGTATAAGTTATATAACTAATACGAGCTACGCGCACAATATCAAGATATTTAGATTTTTTAAAACTAGAAAAAAATGAAACCAGATGCAACAACTAAAGTAATAGCAAGCTGTTTTATAAACGATATTGGCCTTGTAATCAAACCAGCATTAATTATGCCACTTTTAGTCCCATTTGTCATACCAGTTTCAGTGTAGTTAACTAGAGCATATGTATTTTCATAAGCACCTGTCCAGCAGTATTCTGAAAAACACCTTTTACATTGTTCAGTTTGTTCTTCACCTCTTCTTTCTTGTTCTCTTCTAATAATTGCACATGCAACACATGCAGGCCACTCATCATCTAATGTTAAATTCAATCGACTCGAAACTTCAAACCCGTTACGAATCACGGCTCTTTTATCATTTTCTTCATATTTTAGTTGAAAGGTGGAGTGATTCGATTCATGAGAAAATGGACGATTAGCAATATAAATAATTAATGGAGGAATAGTAGATAAATTTGTTAAATTTGAAGAATCACAACCAAAAAAAGCTGGTTTTGAAGTCAAATTTAAATTCACAAAGGTGTTAATATCTGGGACATAAGGAAAAGCAGCTTTATTCGCCTCATTGCCGAATTGCCTTTCAAATGTATGAACTAATGATGATCCATCAGGCCAGCTGTAATGAGTATCAGCTGAATTATCAAAAGCAAAGATTGCATCTAATTTTCTTTGTGGTTGAAGTAATGGATATAATGGAACATTTTGACCATCTTCACCACCATCTACTAATGATAAAAACTCAGATGAGGTAATTAAACTTGCATTATTATAATCAGCAAAAGGATTTGGTTCATAGACTGCAATATCATCATAATCTTTTCCTAAATCGTTTAAGAAATGATTGGCCAGTTTATACAGTTCACCAGAAGCTAAAGTTCCATTAAGATGTAAAATGAATTGATTGAATAGTGTTGAAGAAGTACCTAATATGAAACCTGCATTATCGAATCCAGCAACACAAGTGCCATTGACAGGTATCCCTTTACGGACATCTGTACCTAAATATTTAACATTGGTAAATGCTTTCAAGGATGGATCCCAACTGCCTAGTTCATAAGGATTAATTTCAAACACTGTAGAGTTTATATCAATAATTTTTTCACCTGGTTGTCTTCCATCGGTGACCATAATTGGAAAAGGCATGTCATGGCTTACAAAGGAATCCATCTCTTGGATCGATGACCAAGTATAAGCAGAAGAAGATTCCATTGAAAGATCAAAGAAGTGTTCAGTCAACATCATACCCCACACATCTGTTAAAGAAACATTGAAACCAGCATTACGTTTTTCGTCTAATTGATCAGTTATCGTATTCCAAAATTTAGCAGTTTTAGTTATATGTAGACCACCAGGATTATAAAGCTGATGCTCTAAATCCCATATTCCTGATTTAGGTTCTAAAATATTCTGTACGGAAGTCCAATTATTAAAAACCAATGTTCCGACAAACCAATTACCACCAGATAAACCAGTAATGTATGTTGAGGCTTGTACAATACCACCAAGACCAGATTTTGTAGCATTAATAGTTCTATTATCCAGGGCTGCAAACTCACCAGCACCGCATAACATAGCTCTTAATCCACCACCAGAAAAAGATATTCCAATATTGATAGAAACGTTTGATAAAAAATTTTGATAATCAAAATCTACGAGATTTGCTCTTGAAAAATACTCAAGCAATGCTTTATCAGTAATCTCATGTCTTTTTTTCACCCATTCTTGTTCTTGAATACTTATATCATCGGCATCTCTTACCAAGGATTTATTTGATGGACAATCTACTAAACCGGGGGCATATGAATTTGTTGGAGACCAAGCAAGAGCAGTAGCAATGTTAAAAAATCCCCATAAAATCAGATATACATGTATATTCATTGCCAATATTATAGCTATATATGTAGGAGGAGACCCAAAATAAATCAAGTTATATTGAGCAATTGAATAAAGAATGAGCAATATAACTTATGGGTATAATTAATAAAGGAATTAAAAGTGTTATAAATTATATCTTTAATATAAGATCTGTGTGCATTTTGCCGCAACCGCAATTATGACTAACCTAATATAGTAGCATATTATAGTTGCATGCAGCATCCTGCATGATGCATTTACTTACCGCCTTTTGTTTACCGGTAAGGCCTGATACTATGCATCTTACAGTTTTTGTATGATTACGGAAACTCTCTGAAAAATAGTTGAGTTACTCATAATTAAATCCATATTTGTGATTAGAATAGAATACATTTCATTTGTAGAAGAAAATTCACAGCCCAGTTAGTTTATCGTTAACAGCAGAAAATAGTAATTTTGGACAATTCGTGATTTATCACAAATAGGGGAGTATGCAGTTAGTGGCTTCATAGTATATAATAACCAGATATAAGAGCGTTGTTCTCGATTTCAGTTTTGATTTCTAGCACCATATGCATTGATGATGGTTTGACAAGTCCTTCTTCTATCGATATCTATCGGGTCCTCTTTGAACGCATTATTCTATTCACTTTTTGAGGTATTTTCGTCCCTGAGGGCAATTGTTCCTCAGTTTTCCTCTCTAAAGTATCTGCCTCAACTCCATTATCATTTGGTGCCTTTAATATATATTGGTAAAGTTCGTATTTCACAAGTATCACACATTTGTTGTTTACTACATACTGGGTAGGAGTGGCAGTTAACAGTTAATGCAATAAACTATGAGTTTACTTATACTTCATGGAAGCCCAAACTATTTTGTGTTCTCTCAACGACCAGTTGCGACTTTTTAGTTAAGGTTGTAATAAATGACGACAAAACTAAGGCTGAGCAATTCCATAGACTACCATGCCATTACCGGTAAATTATATTTTCCCTCAGCCTCCCAACAACCAATCGAATCCTAAATATTATCGAGCTGAAATGATAAATATTTGCCAATGTGCAATTAAAATTTGGTGCTTTAAGAATTATCTTCTTTATAATAAATATATACTAACATCTTATAATGAGACTAGGAACTAATACTCAGCTTATCATAATAAATTCTATAGAATTCTTCCCCCAACTAGGATCTTAAATGCTGATGGATGAGTTATAATACATTGTGGAACCAACAAATTAACGGTTTTGCCCTATACTTTTTTAACCTTTCATAAATCCTAGGAAATTACACTTAAACTCTCAAATTCTATATTCTTTTTTATTGTACTCTTCAATTAAAGTTCTTTTCTTTGATTCACCGCGAAAATAAGATATAAATGTATAAATATATATTAGATATGTTTTGCTTGAAACTTATATGATACAATTGAAAAGCATTTTGATATTATTCCCTAATCAATGTCAATTTCAAGAAAAAGAATTTAGAGAGTGGTGGTGAATTTGCAATACATATATAATATTATATTTGTCTTATTTTCATATAGGCCATTCTTTTTTATATATTTTCTTATCTTTATTTATTATCATATAGAAGAACCTAAGGACATTTTTCTAACATTATAATCGTGGTGCATCCATCAAACAAACCAAATGTTTTTAATTTGTACTACATTTTTGGATTTTTATTTGAGTATATCATCTATGTAGCGTATTCCGGTCATATCCTTGAATGTTTTTTGTAAGTTTTCTTTATTTCACTCCACGATTAGTTGCGGCCTTCCTGTCGTAAATTTTGGTGTTCTTTAATCAAATTTAAGGAACTATTAAGTTCAGATCCAAATGAATATGCATATCAATACATTTAAGACTATATATCAATTATAATCAGAAAATATCGATCAACGGTCTAAGAACGTGAACTTGATTTATTTCTCATTAATCTGTTAAAACAATTTAATTTTGGACGTATATTCATATCTCTTCATGAAAAGTAATGAATAGTCTGTATTGAAATCATAAGTATTCATTAAAAATTATCATTAATATTTTTATCTTGAAAAATCAACATCAAAAATTTTAGATCCACACAAAAATGGCAATTTTACCTAACGTCCCAGATTCAGTGCCATGGCAATAAAGAGAATAAATATGATCATATCCTTAAAGATATCAAAATACTTAGTTCTTATTTTTTTTCTCAAGAGACCCATTAAGATCTATATTAGACAATAAAGGAACCGAGGGGGATTAACAGAACGAGCAGTCCAAAACTGTTACATTTCAACCATGAATTACACAACCACTACCTCATATAAATTATTAAAAACAGTATTACTAAAATCTACTTAATTTCGCAATTCAGATAATATATTTTTGCTTTGTAAATGTAGTTGTAATTTGAGTGTTCTTCTACGATTTAGCGTATTGAGCTAAGGGACACCAGCACCAATCTTTAAATGTAATCTCAAGCAAGCCATGATTAGCTGAAAAGTGCCATATGGGCAAGTATGATACCTCTAAGTTCACAGAATAGTCTAATGTCTCTTTAATGCAAGCGCCCTGGTGAAGAACAAGGATTTATGAGGCTTAAAAATTTGTAGGATCAATCCCAAAATGCGAAAAAAGTTGTAACTCAAAAGTTCTTCCTCTTTTTACATCCTCCAACTTATTACCAGTGAATGAAATAGCATGTACAAGTGCTATAAAGAAAGAGAAGAAGAAGTAAACAAGATCATACACTCGTTGAAAAAGAAAACAAGCAGGTGTCATATGTGAAAATTGCCAAAACTAATGGGGCTGTTTCTGTTAATCCTCCTCGGATCCTTAGACTCACGGTATATGTACTTGGGTACTAATTGTTTAACTAAAAAAACCTTAATAACTAGGGAACCGTATTGCGAGCTTTTGCGAGCTTTTGCGAGCTTTTGCGAGCCTTTTTTTTTTTTTTTTTTCTCC
The DNA here is from genome assembly GCA_001600815.1 of Alloascoidea hylecoeti. Lineage (NCBI taxonomy): Eukaryota > Fungi > Ascomycota > Alloascoideomycetes > Alloascoideales > Alloascoideaceae > Alloascoidea > Alloascoidea hylecoeti. The sequence goes on from BCKZ01000001.1 coordinate 1,100,857, forward strand.
AAGTGGCCATTAAGGCTCTATATTAAACTGCTTTACTATATTCATAACAACCAAAAATTTGTGAAAATAAAAAGACCTATTACTAGGCAAAAATACCTCTTACTAATGTTAGAGGTTCACTCTTTTTTGAGTAATGTTGTTACTTTTTTAATATTATTTATTATTGTCACCATTTCCAACTTCTTACTCAATTAATACGAGTAAAGGATGTCAATTGTATACATCTTTYYTATTTTTTTTTTTTTTTTTTTTGTCCATAGCACCTAAATGATTCAGAACAAAGCTTTGTGGAGTCCCTTTCAATCATTTTACTTCATTGAGATACTGATAAACTATTCTCCTGTTGATAGTATCTTCTGTGATATTTTCTAATCAAAAAAAACGGTTACTGCTCTTAATATTAATTCTTTTCTTTCCTTATGATTAAAGTCAAAGAAAGATTTGACTTCAATTTCTTTTTCATTTAATTCTATCACTTTTTGGTTATAGGACCATATTTTCTTTGTAATTTCACATGTAGAGAATACATGCTCAAAGGATAATTCAAATTTATCACAGCAAGGACACCTTTTGTCTTTGAGGTTGTTGTAAAAATGTAAAAATGAACCACTGCAGAATATTTGATAATCATTTATAACGTTTGATAGATAAAGGTTGTTTTTATGGATTATTTTCCATAGCAAACCCCATTTATTGACACCAATTTTGTAGGTTTTTTTCAATTCATATGGTACTGATACTTTTTGATTATTTGCTTTGAAGAAACTTTTACAAATGCTCCTCCAACTGAATTTGTCGGGCCTTTCAGGTTTTACGTTCAAAATGTAACAAAATTATGCCAAAAAGTTAGCGGCGCTCGGTTTCGATCCGAGGACATCAGGGTTATGAGCCCTGCGCGCTTCCGCTGCGCCACGCCGCTGTTCTATTGATGGTGTAAAGTAAGCTACTAATCCCTTAATAGCTTACAATAGATGTAACTGGCGGAATCAGATACAGACGACGATCAAGATCTAACCAGGAAAATTTTATTAAAGCTAACCTCCTCCCCTTTAAAGTGGGATTTATCTTACGTTTATATAGATAAATCCAAAAGCTATTAATAGGAAAAATCCTAGAAGTAATAAACATAATAAGATATTAAATGTTGCGGTAAGAATGAAATACAATTGTATATATCCACGAACTGGCTAGTTCAAGAACTGTGGAATGTTTTTCAGGAACCAATATAAAATGCATCCAAGAAATGTTAAATGTACTAGCGAAATGATAACCAAAGGAACAAAATAATGACGATGTCATGATTGTTCCTTTACAGACAGTTGGAAGGTTATATTTATGATATTACTACCCTTAATTCTGTGTCAAGAATACACAAAAATAAGAAGAATAGAAAGAGGAGTTTTTATTTCACTATATATAGTAGAGATTTCCTCAGAAGTTACATAGTTTCTAGTTATATGAAAAGTTAAAAAAAAAAAACTCTTAATTAAGCTTGAGACCCAGGTTCAATTCTGACTCGCGGCAGAATAATTTGGAATTTATTGACATTTAGAGAATTTTAGACTGTCATCTGAGAAGCCATCACTAGACGTACTTACGGTGATAACATCTGAGGGGTTTTAGTGCATAGTTCCGGAGGTCCTGGATTTCTCTAGAAGGGTTAGTCACCACACTGTTGTCTCAAGTACATAGTGAGACTTCATCCATATTCCCACATATAAGCTTAAATGGCATTGGAATTTGGGATATTCAACGAGAATCGCACGCCAAAAGATGGTGAATTCAAATGCAAAAGAATGTACCTGTTTGATCTTAACAATTGTTTAACTTTAGAATCGTTTCAATATTAATTAATTAATATTAGTTTTGTCTGCAGATCGGTCCTATTGATTTCCTGCATATTAATATATTGGTTGTTTTGTCTTCATATCGCGATCGGACCATATCATAGTTCCTCTAGATCTACTGTGGGGTCAGCTGGTTCCAGCAGCCATATATATTGTATGATAATAAATCTGAGGTATTGTATAAAATATCAGCAATTATTTATATATTGTCACTCTCAAGTTTATAATTAATTAAGGGATTTAGGGCCCATAATTATATGTAAGATATAATGGAGTGGGCGGCTAAAATATCCCTGCTTTCGAAAGATCCGGCAAGTTGCACATAATAAGACGCGCCGTTTTATGCGATGACCTAAGGCTCATTAATTATTCCGCTCCTAACTAAATTTATGTTAATTACCTCGCCGATGAGATGGCGCGAGGAAACAATACATCGGGGCGGGTGAACAATACATCGGGGACAAACATCTTTCTCCGGAGTCTTCACCACTTTTGAGCCACAGCTATACCAACAAAGTTTTAGCCTTTTCCTGATTTAGCACTTCATATATAACCTATAAAATAACCAAGTAAATACGTAACAAGATAAGAGCCTGCTACAAAAGCAATGATTAGGCAAATGAGTAACTCGGAAAGCACAATAACAAAAGCACATTTGTAAATATCATCTTCGATTCATCAATCTTGCTTAAGCTTTATTATATATATTGCATCTCAAATGGTATAAATAAAGCTTAATCCATGTATTAGAGTATTATATATTACCGAAAGATACTTCATCCCCACGAAATCTCCAAATTACCGATTTCATAATATAAGAATTTATGCAGTTAAATCAGTGTCAGATACAACTTGAATAGCGATAATTAATAATGAACTGTGTCATGCGAACCACGGAAATATACATACCCTATCTTTTCTTCTTCAATTATTATATATGGCACAAATATTAATTATATCATTAATAAAAAACTTTTTCATATGAGACTCTCAAAAAATATATAAAGCGATCAATGGTGCTATTTTCAAATTTCCCCACTCATCAATTATATACTAATATCAAATATATAGTAAAGTCCAATAGTTTACTTAAATTCAGAGATGGAGGCTACAAAATCAAATGAACCATCAAATATAAAGACGGTGGAGTCTGGTTATAGCTCACAGTCAGAACCTACAGCCGCACTTGGAGAAGCTTTTGAAAAAAAAGCTATCCCTGAACTTGACGAAACAATTGACGATGATGTTTTGGCAGATATTGGCTATCGTCCTGAACTACGAAGACATTTTTCAACTATCCAAGTTTTTGGTGTTGCATTTTCTATTATGGGATTACTCCCAAGTATTTCATCCACAATGTCTTTAGCTATGGCCGGCGGCCCTGCAGGTATGGTATGGGGTTGGTTTATGGGGGGCATGCTAATCTTAACTACCGGAGCTTCTATGGCTGAATTAGCCTCATCAATGCCAACAAGTGGTGGATTATATTACTGGAGTTACTTTTATGCCCCCCAGAAAGTGAAAGTTCCTTTATCTTTCTTGGTCGGTATTTCTAATACCGTTGGACTAACCAGTGGTCTTTGCTCTATTGATTATGGTCTTGCTAACCAGATCCTTGCTGCCGCAGTTTTGGGAAGTAATGATAGCTTTACAATTACTAGACCATACGTTTATTGCGTCTATATTGGTTGTGTTATTGCACATATTATTGTTACTTCAGTAGCTTCAGCTTTTGTCTCAAGATTACAAACTACTTCTATTGTCGCCAACGTTGGGTTGATTCTTTTGTTTCTTATCGCTCTACCAGCAGGAACCGGGGCTGGAAATTTCAATGATAGAAAGTTCATCTTTGGGGAGCTAGATACATTTAATGGGTGGTCTCAAGGTTGGCAGTTCATGCTGTGCTTAATGCCCGCCATTTGGACAATTTGTGGATTTGATTCTTGTGTTTATATGTCAGAAGAGGCTAAAAATGCTGCGAGGTCTGTTCCGATTGGCATTGTTTGTTCAATCTTTGTCGTTTGGCTCTTAGGATTTGCTGTTATGATTGTTATTGCTGCTTGTATGAACACAGATGTTTCCGCTGTTCTTAATGGAAATCTTAATCAGCCATTTGCCCAAGTAATTTATGATAGATTGGGGAAAAAATGGGCATTGGGTATTTTATCTTATTGCATTGTTGCTCAATTTCTTATGGGCGCTTCAATACTTACCGGCGGTTCTAGGCAAATATGGGCATTTTCAAGAGACAACGGTTTGCCATTTTCATCGTGGATAAAGGTTGTTAACAAAAATTTGAAAGTACCATTACATGCTATTCAATTTGAAGGTTTTTTTGCTTTAATTATTGGCTTACTCTGTCTAATTAATGCTACGGCTGCAGATGCTGTATTTTCTTTAGTTATTGCAAACAATTATTTTGCTTGGGGTGCACCAATCTTCCTAAGACGTGTTTTTGCAACATCATCATTTATTCCAGGTCCGTTTTCAATGGGTAAGATTTTGTCTCCTATTATTAATTGGATTACAATTATATGGATGTCATTTATAATAATATTAGTTATGTTCCCTTCAGGAAAATCAGTTGATAAAACAACCATGAATTATACTGTTGTGATTAGTGCTGCAGTTTGGATTTTTGCTGGTTTGTATTACAAGCTACGTGCTCATAAGGTATTCCATGGTCCCATTAAGACAGTCTTGGAAGACCCAGCGGATGCTATTGAAGCTTGAGGAGTATAGGGAAGAAATTTTATTAAAAAAAGTTTCACACGATTATGATTTGTCTTTCGAAAAGTATATTTATTTTTATATTATTTATCAACTTATAATAGTAATAATTTTAGCTTTCAATTATTGAAAACAATGTAATGTTGTAATTAATTGAGAAGAACCTCAATTTAGAGTTATATATTTATTTTTATTATAGTATAAGTATCGTAACGACCGTAAACACATAACTAAAACCTATTTTTAAATTAAACAAATTAAATGTATTTATTGCCTATATAAAGGTACCCATCTCAGGTGAGATAAAAGAAAACCTGTTTTTTTAAAGATTATATGGTCATTAAAATGAACAATTTTTAGGAAAATCAACGCTCCTCGCAGAAAATGTAACCACACCACCAAAATCACTTCAATGATATATTAAAGATAGCAAAGGATAAGTGGCAAATATATCTATATCCTATCGTTTTCAAATTAATTTTTGCACTCCTCTATCAAATTATATTCTCCTATTTTTTTTTAACTACGATCAATTGCGCAATTGCAGCAAAACAACAATAAAGCCTAAGTGTACCTAATCTAGATGAGTGCATGAATATATATAATGACCTATTTCCCCATTCCGTAGTATGCACAGTTGTATGCATATTGTGTGGAGAACATAATTTCGTGGGAGAAAAAGTTTATTATGATTTTCTAAACTCTAGGTTGTTACGAAGTTTACCCTATATAACGGCGACTAGTAGTAGCAGTATGGTGAATTAAAATTTATCACTGTTTGTAATTATGAGTGAAAATTGTAGACAATAAGAATAATAAACAAAGTGACCTAGTGTGGGGTTTGGTATCATTATCCTTTTTAGCTTCAAGATCGTTATCAATCTCGTTGAACTTGTTACTATCTTTATCAAAATCAGTTTTATTATGTATACATACATATCTATTAATATATTTAGGTTTGCTACAGATATCCTGATATTGAATGTTGATAGATTCAAATTTGTTCTCAAAGATTTCAAGTATCCATTTAAGGACCTAAGCTATTAGCTGTGTTTCTTGATGTATTTGATTTATTGTCTCCCATTTTATTATTATCTTATCTACGTTAACAGATTGCTTTAGTTCGTAAATTAGTTATAAGTAAATATTGATAATTGTATTAAAAGGTATTAAAGAAGAAAAGGTATTTATTTATACCACAATTTTGTAAATGAGGCATTGCCTTGTTATTTTATTTGAAGCTAAAATAGAGAAATTCTATTTGATACGAATATGGACCTATATCTAGATCTAGAGAGCTACATTGTTTGTTGAATTATGATGTAAGTAATTTAGTAATAGTAGACAAATTTACATTATAATTTCACGAACTTATTATTAAATCATGAAAGAGTCTATTTTATGTATACTATATGTAAAATAAAAATTTATTGCTATTATTTAGCATTTTATTTCTTTTCCACATTGGTTGGTTTACCCTTATTCATGTTTCCCTTCTGTTTTTTTAATTTCTTTCGGTCCTTCTGATGTTTTCCCCTGCCAGGATTTTGCTTTTGGGGTTGTTTGCTGTCTGTACCATCATCTTGTTCCGACCGTTTTCTCTTTAAATCTTGGCCTTTACTTTTTGCTATAAATGCCTTTTCTCGCTGCGTCTTAACAACCTGAGAATTTTCAATTGCAAATTCTACAATTAAACGTCTTCTCTTAGCAGCTTCTATAGGCGGGAGTTGTTTGATTTCCTCTTCAGTTAATTCAACTTTAATCTCTTCAGGGGTGACTTCATGACAATTAAGCCATCTGAGTCCCATAAGTGCGGCTTTATGATCTCTAAATTCCACAAAACCAAAACCTCTGCTCCTTCCTAATTCACCCGACTCTTTTTTCTCTAATACAACTTTTGCTTGTTTAACAACACCCATGTTCTTCCTTTTTTTCTTGTTATCATCAGGCTTAAATCCGTTCACTTCATCTTTATGTTTAACCGACCGTATCACTTCTTCCTTACTTAATTTTTGTCTTTTCTTTTCTACAACTTCCTTTGCAAATTCAACTATAGCCTTTCTTGATAAGGCTTTTAAAGCTTTTTCTGATAAGGCCCTTGGTAAATTTCTAATGGCTAGTCTTGTTAGACTTATATAAAGTGCCGGATTGTTCTTTAGTTGTTGTATCCTCAGTTTATGGCTTTCTTCTCTATGATTTAACTCTTCATTTGTTAATAAAGAGGCTAGTTTTGAATTGTTTGTAATTCTCCCTTCATTTAACAGATACAAATTTCTTTTATCTTTTTCATCTGGTGATTTACCTAATATATCCTTTCTCTTTTCACTACTAATTTCGGATAATTTATTAGCTGTTTCTCTATTAACTGCTCTTGAAACTGATAAGATTCTACCTTCAAAAACATAACCAATTGGGACATCATCAGCCATTAATAAAGATGTAGAATTTGTGGTTGGGGCATTACTTATACAATTTTCAAAAGTGTCCTTATTTTTAAAAGAAACAAAAGCTGTTCCTTTTGGAATACCATCTTGCCCCTTTACTGATAATGCATATCTACAAGGCCCAAAATGTTCCTCAAAATGTTCGAATAATGCTTCATCAGTCGCATCATATGGTATATTCCTTATGAATATTGAGTATTCTTCACGCGGTTTCCTCTCTGTCTTATTATATTTTTTAGGCTTACTTTGTTCTTTTTCATCAGTAGCATCATCAGATTCGTATTCCGATTTAGAATCAGTCATATCTTCATCGTCATCGTCATCGTTATCGTCATTATCATCTTCACCTTCATCTTCATCTTCACTTAATTCTGCATCATCTTTAGACACTGGTACCTCTTCAGTTTGTATCTGTAACCACTTATTTTTTTCAATGGCAAAATCAACAGCTACTTCTCTGCCATCGATTTTTAATCCTTTAGATTCGCTCACTGCTTTCTGGGCATCATCTTGTTTTCTCATAGTGACAAAAGCAAACCCTTTCATGATACCATTTTTACCACGAGGTATATAAGCATCCACAACGGGACCAAATTTTGTGAATTGCTTTTTTAATTGGTTTGGATCCCTTACAGACCATGGTAAATTTCTGATTATAAGCCTAGGTCTTCTTTTTTCAACTTCCTCATCAGATATTTTATTATTATTAAAATTACCGATAGCCCTTTCACTTGGAGCTGTTGATTTTCTTTCTCGTTTTCTAGCAAAATCAACTTTTAATAGTCTCTCTTCTATTTTGATTTTCCTTGACTCGAGTAGAGCTTTAGCGGCATCTTCTTGGGTAGTGAAACTAACAAACCCATAACCACGAGATTGACCTTTATCATCAGCAATATGACAATGCTTAACTGGAACGATTTGGGAGAAAAAGTCAGACAACTTTTCTGCAGTAACAGAGAACGGAATCGATCTCACAAATAGAGTTGTCGAAGGAGTTTCATCTTCTTGTGTGGACATTTCGTTATAAATTTTGAAGAAGGATGAGATGATTGTTGAGCGCGTGAAAAAAGATTTGAATTTTTCACATTAAAAATATTTTTTTTCTTTTATGCACAATCCGGGTAACACACTCAATATATGAATCACGTGATATTATATTCAGTAATATCAAGCCAAAATTTTTGTACTGTACCAATTCACAAATTCATTCTTGTGAACTATACTGTTATTTTTTAGGCTCCAGATTATCTATTATTATCATAAGAAGAGAACTGTATTGTAAGTATAAAACTCGTATTTTCAATGGTGTACGGGTGTACTAAACTTTAAACCCAATTTGTTTACATTTTCAGAAATCTTTAATTTGTTCCAACACCCCGAATAAAGAAAAATAATTATAAAATGTCACGAATAGCAAGAAATAAACCTCTTTCGAATACTTTTATTCCTCCACAGGTGAGGAAATACTCCAAAAAATATATATTAAGATTACCACTAAAATCTATATCTGACTTAAGCTTATCATGGCTACAACTTGGCCCAACTCGTCCAAAACTCTTATCAGATTTAGAAATAGCTGATATTGAAAAACAATTATTATCATTAATCGACAGACCCAATTCAAAAAAAATATTAATAGACTTGATCATCAATGTTATATGGTCGGATGGATTTAATTTGCTACAATTATCACAAATCGATTGCCAATGCATAGTCGATAGGCCAAATATACAATCGTGGATATCTTCAACTGCTTTTGACTCAAAAGGTAACGAATATTCAATGTCACTGGAGCCACAGAGATTCTTGGAAAAGTTAACAGTTGATTTAAACCCATTATTCAAAGTCCATATCTATATTGCAAGACATCCTCATTTACCATTAATTATCATAAGAATCCAAGTCTTTGATACTCAATCATTTTTACCATTTTCTGAAAAGCAATCACTATCTGTTAGAAAAACTACAATTTCTTCAAGGAAACCATTTTTTGTTGGATTACCACAAAATTCATCACATATAATACACAGTCCAGGATCCGATTTAGTTTCGAAAATTATAATACAATCAATTGAGAGATCTGTATCAACATCAAACACACAAATTAAATTAAAACAAGATACTAATATACCAATCAAATCAATTGAATCATTGCATATACTAAAAGGAGTTTCAAGATTTTCTTGTTCTTTAGGATGTTGGAATCCTTACGCGGAAAATAATGTCGATAAATCACCTTTATCTAGTCTTAGTGGAAATATAATTGGTGAAAATAGTAAACAAAAATTAGATAATAATACCAACGAAAAGGAAAAACAAGATATCAAGAGAAGAAAACTCGCTAATTTAAGATTCACTGGATCAATAAATAAACGAAATTCACAACATTTTAAAGATGGGAAATCAATTCAAATATATGAAACTGTTAGGCCGCCGAAGAAAACATTACAAGAATTAAGGAAAGGAAGAGGCGAAAATGACGCAAGTGATGTTGATAATTCTGATGATGATGACGATGACGATGATGATCTTTTTCTCGATAAAAATATTAGATTACAACCTTTTTTCACAAGACAGATCGAGAATGAATTTTCTACCCCAGTTCCTATACAATTTACACAATTTACATTGAATGAAGCTATCCATAAACATAATAAACCGGACGAATTTCTTAATGCTTCACTGCCAAACGTAAACATTAGTCTACAAGGTAATGATATTTACGGTGGTATTTATGAATTTGCTGTAAAAAATATTGCAGATGTTAAGCAAATACCCGGATGGTTAACTGGAGAGGAAGGCTCAAAATCTGGGCAGATTAATAAAGGAAGAGTAATTGCTTATGAAAAGGATTAAATTTTTGAAAGAAAAATTATTAGTAGTACTACTGCGTTTAGCTACATAGTGATTATTGTTACTATTATAATAAGCTAGCTAAAGTAAACAGAGATACAATGCAGTCTTTCTATGGTACCATTCATAACGCTATTTTCGAAAATAAATGTAGTGTAGCTGTACTCCGTTTTGAAGCTCTGACTTGCGGTGTAAGTTTTGTTCTCGACTATAAAACTAGTATAAACTAATAACTACTCGTAAAGTAAAGTTATGTTTAATTCAGGGTTTTTAAAAGACCGTTTTGGCAGACATAATAAGTATGTGCGAATATTCAATGCGAGGAGACCGAAATTAAGTGAGATGACTGGTCGAATTTTAGAATCATATGGCCGAGTTATTAATTTAAAAGTTGAGCGAATATAGGTCAACAAGTGGTCGATATTAACGCAAAACACTGTATTAACGAACATCATGATCATAGTACCAATCATATTGTGAATTTGTCTATGGATGTCTATTTGACATAATGAAGTGTTTAGATCGGTTTTTTTTTCGTCTTCATATTAATATTGTCTACAAATATAATTATAAGTTATATTTCTCCAAAATAACTCCACGAAAAGGTCGTAAATGAAATGAATTTAATAACTCTAATTAAAATATGTTAATAAAATTAATTTTTAATAAATTATTAAATAAAAACATGTTTAGTATTAAAATCAACTCATGCTCCTTCTATCAGGAGTAGCAGATCGATCAAGCGATCTATAAATCTATATAATATTTAGAATCATAGTTTTATTAATTTGTTAAGGAATAGTTTACTCCAGCCCGTGGTGCATTAACTATGATACCCATTAAAATCCCAGATATTAAGCCAGCACAAGGTAACGTGAAAATCCAGCCTAAATAACACCATGTAACCATTCTCCAATTAACTGCTTTAATATCTTTGTTGCATAAACCAACGACAACAACTGCTCCGACAATGCATTGAGTAGTTGAAACTGGAATACTTAATCTTGTAGCAAAGACCGTTGTAACTGCTGCCCCGAGCTCCATTGAAAATCCTCTTGCTGGGGATTGTAATGTTAACCTATTTCCTAAATTTCTCATAATGTTGTATCCATAAGTCCATAAACCAATAACTAAAGCTGCAGCTGCATAACATAAAACCCATACAGGAACATCAGCTTTTGCCATTGTTTTATTATGTTTCCATACCAAATAAATTGTTGATAAGGGACTGCAAGCATTTGAAATATCATTTGATCCATGAGCAAATGAAGCAGTACAAGCAGTGATAGCTTGCAAAAATGTGTATAGATGTTCAGTTTTATTGTCATATTTCTTTGCTCTCTCATGCATATCACTAACGTCACCGGCTAATCTTGAATGTTCGTTTTGAGATGATAAAACATCAACATCAATACCATGAATGAAAGCTTTCCAAATCATGAGTGGCCATAACTTTGGAGTTACAAGAGCCTTTTTAAAATTAAATTTTTCAAGCTTTTCAAGTTTTGGATGTATATTGGTTTGTGGGAGTTCCTCGTTAGTCTCTACAGCTAACTTCTTACCTAGTTCCTTTTCCTCATCGGTAATACTATTAGAGTATTCCATTACATCACCAGAACTATTGCTATTGTTCTGAGGACTAGGACCGCCTGTAGCTCCAATTACACCAATATCGCCAGCTAATCTGGCAGCTTGAATTTCCTCTTCAGTTCTTCGACCTTCATAATAGTCGATAATAATATTATGTTGTTCTCCAGCTGGAATAGGAGGAACATCACCACGTCTCCAAAGAAGAGGACCTAAAATAACATGATACTTCTTCAAAGTCCAATCTTCTAGCACTAATAATCTGTATAAGAAAGGGTACCAGAAGAGGAAGTATAAAATCACGGAGACGGCTCCAACTCCAAAAATACTCCCAACAGTTGCTCCAGTAGATAACTTATCTAACTTTAAATTTGGTGCTCCTTTCCAGACAATAACCATAGTCAAAACAGAAAATGTAAGAAAGAAGTAGACTGGGATGATATAAAATGCGTTTCTTAAAGAATTCTTTCTTTCAAGAACAGTATACTTGGTAAACATAAACAATATACCAGCAAAAGCGCCAGCAATAGCGGGAGCAATAAACCAAGATGCAACAATTTGAGAAAATCCACCCCAGCCCCATTGAACTCCATCAGCTCCATTAGCAGCAATACCTGCACCAATGATAGCACCAACTATTGAATGTGTTGTGGAAACAGGTGCACCAATCCTCGTAGCCAGAGAAAGCCAGAGAGATGATCCAACCAAAGCACAAGCCATGGCTAACATCAACACAGCAGGCTTATCTTCAAATAAATCGATATCAATAATATTGTTTCTTATTGTAGCACTGACTCTACTCCCGGCCAATACAGCACCCAGAAATTCGCAAATACCACCCAAAACCATAGCCTGCCAATACTTCAGCGCTCTTGAAGATACGGAAGTAGCAAAAGAATTAGCAACATCATTAGCGCCAATATTCCAAGCATCTAAGAAGGCAAACAACATGCTTATGGCAAAAACATAGTCAAATTGATGGAGTGCAATCATTTTCACTTGAAACTAATTGCAAAGTTTTGAAAGGAAATAATTGTAAAGGGCTGAAAGATGGTTTTCTGGAAATCTTCATCGTTATATATTTATATATCAGTTTCTATATTTCATGGTCATCATACTGTAACAGTGTAACATATAGCTATACCATTATGTTGAGCCTGTACTGAATTTTGGATTTGAACACATGGGATGGATATCGCTATCTTATTTGTTCAATTGTAGTGATAGAGGAAGGTATTTAATCGGCAGGGATGCATATTGTTTTTAGACTTCGGAACAGGGACACAATTTTCCGATTGTGTGACAACTTTCCTTGGCAAACAACTAATTATATATGAATGAGCTCTGTTTTATATGTATCAACTGTATGAATGGGGCAAACTGCATATAGTTTAGAGCGGCAGGGATGCATAGATTGGCCATGTGGGAAGACCCTTTCTTGTGATTGTCTGGCGACTCTCTTGGCAGGCATCAAACCAGCTCCATTATCTGCTTGTCATTCGGCTATATTAATTAACTTAACTAGTAAGTTTTCAGGCTTGGCAGACACACGTTTTCTTGTCATGCTAATAAAGTTTGGAGTGACAAGATATTTCTCCACGTGGGAAGACTCTTCGTTGTGATTGTTTAGACTCCCCAAGTGAAGACCTCAATTTTCACTAAGTGTAAGCTAATTATGTGTTTATAGTTAATATATTGTATTATAGACTGAATCTCAAGTCAAGATTTTTCCTTTTACTGCTCATCTAATTTAGATCTACTTCAAATGTACGTAGAATTTCCCTCCTAGATAGGATAGACAGAGAAATTTATTTATACAGATGTTGAAATATAGAACTTGATACTTAAGAGGTTTATTAAAGCGATACCTTGCAACATTATCTTATTATTGCTAAATTAATACTAATTAAGCTATTACCAAGAGACTAGCTAATTATTACGATCGAAATATACATGCAGGTATAAGATCTCATAGTGCTATAGGGTGAGGTTGCAATTTACAAATTTAAATTAAACGTTAACAAGTTAAATCCATATCACACGACCTCTAGCAGTTCCCATATGCTATTTAAAATTATGGTATTTATATAATAATAATATCTACTAATCCATACTTACAATTGTATATTCTATGCCAAAACAGATAACATATGCAGTTATCACCACAATTAATTGTGCCTATATTTAGCATGAGTGGAATTCCTTGTCACAAGTTCGAAAACTGTTAGGAACTTTGTGTATCCAACATGCTCCTTATATCACGAACTTCTTCCACAATTCTATCAACCAAAGCATTGCTTCCGTCCTTGGTCTCTTGCTCCGATAACTTTGCCTCTTCTGCGTTATTAGATACTACACGTGATGCTAAGAATTTTGGATGGGTAAGTAGATAATCTAATCTGTCAGCCAAATCTTGTTTGTTATAATTAATATGTCCCGAGGGTAATGTTGCCCCGTTGTGTTGTGGCTGACTCTGTCCATCAAACCCTTTCCGAGATCCGTTAGATGAAGGAAGATGCAGGCTAGAATTCTCTCTGCTGGCAACTTCTTTTATCTTTGAGTCAATGAATACTTGTCCGGTATATTCTCCCCCGCCAGTTTGATTATCTAACACAGATAACAATTCAATTAATATCACAATTTGACTTGTTTCGACAACGGTTGAAATACTTAGAATCAAATTGTCTCGGTTCCAACCTTTCAAAGCATATTCAATTTGATTGCTATAAAATTTTAAAAACATTGCTATCTCTGGTATTAGACGACTACCTATTTTAGATAGTAAACTAGCAACAAGTGTTAGCATTCGACACCAAATAGAATGAAGTCTAGCTGCTGGGTTACTACTGGTAGGTTTAATACCTCCCTGTTGTATCATAGTAGCAATTGGACTTTCAACCAGCATTGAAAACAAACCATTTACAATTAAATGTTCTGCGATTATATCAACAGATGCTAATTCCAGTATTAATAGTAGAGATAGTTCACCAAAAACAGGATCCCCATTAATCGCCAACTGATGAGAGCAAGAAAATAATGTCATAATTGAAATGGCCGTGTGCGTTTCTGAAATCATTGTGGCCATACTAGAAAGAAACCCACGAGAGGGATTTAGTGTCAATACTTTAGTAAGGACGGATATTATTTGAGTTAAATCTTCAGTAAAAAAACTTGTAATTCCAACACCATTATCATCGCTTGAAATTTGTGCATTACCATTAATTTGAATTGTAGAGGAAGAATTTATATGAGATTTATTTTCAATTGTGGTAACCAAAGTTTTAATACCTTTTGCAACAACGGTTTCAACAAGATCAGACAAACAACCACCACTTCCCCCTTGAAACGCAACCTTACTGTCTTTTTGTAAGCTATCTAATAAGATAATAATAATTCGAAGTAAGAAGCGACAAACTCTAGTGTCACCTTTCCGTAGTGACTCTAAATAGTTCAAATCAGTAGATACCAATAATGCTGTTGCTTCAACAAGACCAGCTTTACTATCAACGGGTAATAATGAACGTGAAATGTTATAATATAAAAAAAATGATAACTGTAACCTTTCATCAAAGACATCTTTAAAAAGTGGAACAGGTATACCATTTTCTGTATTAAATCTTAAACATAATTTAGCTATTGTTGCTAATAATTGTAAACTATCCCCACTAGATTTATCTTTCTTTTGGATTACAGTTGTACATAATGTCGATATTAATGCTCCCCATGCTTTTGCAGCTTTGAGCTGAACAGAAGTATATAACAGATTCAAGTTAGCTTCTCTAATTTCTTCTCTATAATCTTCCCAGTTGGGATCTGATTCAAATACATGGTTCATTAGCCCCAAGTCATAAACAAAACCATGATTATATTCTTTCTTGAAAAGGGAAGTACGTGAGAACTGAATCAGATTAAATCCCTTCCATTGATTTTCAAAATTTCGGTGTAGGTTTGCATGTAATGATGCTCTATAGCCCGTAATATTTAAAAATTTGCGTGACAAAGCTAATAATTTACCTCCATTATTCATTAAGAATGAAAGAATTGGTTTAACCTCAGAACTATTGAGACCCTTATGTAATTGTAATGCACATATTTCGGCAGTTTTAGCAGCAATATAATATTTATATGAAATTTCAATGGTTTCATCTTCTGTAATTGGGTCACTAGGATTTGGTTCATCAAAGTTGCAAATGTAGTCAAAGTTATCAAGAATTGAACGAATAAAATCAGAATTATCAAATTTTGAGGTCCACGTATTATGTGCTAAAGATATCGCGTCTAATAACTTTGATGCTACTCGAACGTTTAATTTGCTGATATTAGCTGATTTTTCTAACAATTTTAATATCGATGTGTTATCATTACCATTTGAACTATTATCATGTTGAATTTTATCGTTTCTAGATTTTCGAATATCTCTTCCACTAACAAGTAAAATTGAAAGACCCTCTTGTTTACTTTCAACCAAAGCTGCAAAAAATCCATATAATAAAAGCTTTAATGATTCATCCAGTAAAGTATTTTTGACTGTTGAACTTAATACAGTTAATAATACTTGAGAATGAAAAGAACCTAAATGTGCTAATAGAGAAGGTGGTTCATATGGCCAGGAAGCGCTAACTAAGTTCTCCAATAATTCAAAAATTGGAACTCTTAGGTCAGCATAACCAATATAAATCATTATTAATTGTGGGGCCTTTGAGTATATTCTTTTCTCTAAAGATGATGGTGGTAAATTTGATAGTGAACGAACTCTAATCATCTTTGAAATAAAGTTTAAGATTGAATTTAACCAACGTAAGGACCATATTCCAGACATGTCACCAGTTTGAAAAGTAAGTAAAGATTTTGCAATATTATCGATAGCACTTAATAATGGCTCAGCACTTCTCACTTCAGGGATATTTGGTTCTAAAAACACATTTACTAATAAAGTAGCAGATGTTGCAAATACTTTAAAAGGTCTTTGATTTAATTTTTTCTGGCCATCAATACCAAAACTTGTAATAATAATTTTTTCAAAAAGTTGTAAAACTTTAGTACCAATTTTCTGTAATTGATATGGTTGTGTTAAAAATCTCCAATACATGAAACTCTCAAATACTTGAACTAAATGAACAACAAATTTGTAGAGAACCTCACTTTTTAAAGTTACAGATACTCTCGAAAAATTGTCAAAATTTGCTGCATTTGCAATGCAATCATCCACTAATTTATCGATGAGTTCAATTAAAGTTAATGTAAAACCAAAATCACCATTAACGATTTCAACAGCAGCAAGAATTGATTCGGCGAAACCACCTCTACCATTTCTTTCCAATAACCCACTTCTCGATAAATAAGGCCAAACCCTATGGGGATAAAGTGGTGTCAAAGCTGTGAAAAATTGAAGAGATGCAATAGCTAAATTTACTTTCCGACACTGCAATGATTCATCCAAAATTCTTAAAACAATATCAACGATATCACCAGTACCCATAGCTAATAATTTTGAACACAAAGTTAGGACCTCTGATGTAAATTCAATTGGTCTTGTTTCCCCTACCTTTAAAACATTACTAATAACCTCCAAAATATCAACAACCAGGCTCTCATCAACATTTTCACCTAGTGTAAAGTTTTCCAATATTCTACCAAGTAAAATCCAGCCATTGTATTCATAAAACCAAATAGTTATAGCAGATTTAGTTTCGCTTGGCATAATTTTACCCCTTGTACCTTGTGGAACAATAATTGCACCATCATGATCATCTTCTCTTGGATTAAACACACATAAATCAGATTGTAAAACAATAACTTCTGGATCATCATCAGACGTTTCATAATCTGTGAAATATGATGGTAATTGGCGCATAAAACTATTCATATTATTCAATTCATTAACAGCTAAATCAGCATCAATTTTTAATAATTTTAAAAATGGTTGAAAAGCAATTGGAACTTTTGATTTTGATAACAACAATGCTCGCTTCGTAAATGGTTCTAATAAAAAATGAGAAACCATTGCATCTGGGCCATCGGTAACAACATTTGCAATTGTATCAGATATAGATGTTGTTAAAGAGACATAAGGAAGACTTGCAGCTAATAATGATGCTAACACTGTTGTGTATATACTATCGAAGGATAAAGTATCATGACATCTGCCAATGACTGTATAGACATCGTTAGATAATGAATGATTTGCTAATCTTGAAGCGATAGCTCCTAAATCCGTTATTCCAGTGGATCTGAATTGTGTATCTTGCGATCGATTTTCATATAAAATAATTGATTTCCTATGTATGATAAAACTCCAAGCAAAAGTAATCAGTGGGCTTGATAGATTTGAAGTGATACATTTATTAATGAAATTAAAATCATCTGGATTATTTAAAAATGAATCAGATTCAAGATCAGAAAAATCTTGTTCGAGATCTAGAATCGTTAAACTTGCTATAGATAATAGAGAATTGATAGTAATAAGTGATTCCTTCGGAATTGACTGCTGTGGTATTAAAGAGCCAAATGAAATTGAGTTCATTGTATTAAACCAGTCAGCCACGCTATTTGAAGATGATGGTGTATTAATTATTAATGTGATTGTTAATTTCAACAATTCAATTATAAATAAATAAGTCTCCGAGAAAACAAGTTTATTTGAAATGATTGCATTCTCATTTAACATATCAGTTAAATGTATAATAGCCAAAAAACAATAATATGTAATGTTTTCTTTAGTTAAAATTTCAATTGCGTATTTTTTCGCTATTATAGCTTTTAGCATTTCATCATTTTTGTTATCACTTGAATCATCTCGCGAATTATTATCATCATCATCATCATCATCGTTAATATTAGCATCAAGACCCAATTTAATCAAGTAATTAACTAATTTTACGATATTCCGTCTTTCTGTGAAAATTTTTCTCGTATATAGTTGCATTCTTTCAGTTTGTAATTTTTTTTCCTTTTCTGATTTGCCAATTGATGATTCTACGCGTCCAAAAGTTGGTTTTGCTGTTTCTTTTGAAGTTTTACCATTCTCAGTATTATTAACATTTCCAGATTCTTTTTCTTTCGTATCAGTTTCCTTATTGTTATTATCGGATTTTTCAAAATTATAACCAAATTCATCTTGCGAACAATTGACAAGTTTCTCTAATTGTGCGGCCACGCGAATTAATTCAAATTTATCTAATGCAAAGGCTTCAGATAATTTTTCACAATCTTCTTTTACATGTTTTGTAATATGATTATAAGTAATATCATGTAAAGCTAATGAATATTCATTTGTTCCCGTAACTTCTTTTAAGGATACAGATGATTTTTCACTACTTAAATGTTTTTGTCTTTTTCGAGATTGCCTAGTGTCTAAATTTTCAAGACTAAAAGTAGAGAACGGATCATAACAATGTAGCAAAACATCAATATTTGAATTCAAAAACGTATCCAAATCTTTAGTTACAGTAAAATTAGGATTTGTTAAAAGCTGAAGTGCATCTTCAAAAGACCTATTTATAAAGTTGATATTAGTTTCTAGTTTTCAATGTTTTCAGCACCTTCAATAGGTAATCATACCATAATGACGACATTTTCCAATGCTCCTGCTCAGAACACGGTTGAAGTTTTAAAAAGTAACAAACAGAGCTCCTGACACTTTTGTTGAACTTTTGTTATT
Source organism: Alloascoidea hylecoeti (assembly GCA_001600815.1). Lineage (NCBI taxonomy): Eukaryota > Fungi > Ascomycota > Alloascoideomycetes > Alloascoideales > Alloascoideaceae > Alloascoidea > Alloascoidea hylecoeti. Next base: position 1,119,978 of record BCKZ01000001.1, read on the forward strand.
ACTTGAATTTTTGTTTGGTGAATTATAAAAACATCCCTTTGCGCACGTGGTGTTGTTGCATTTATGCGGAAATATTTTTAAAAGGTTCAAATTCATGATGGTCCTTAAACTTAATTTCGGCCATGTGACACACTTAATATTGGCCCATTCTGAATACTAATTGTCAATTAATTAGAAATTAAAATAGTTAATTATTTCCCAGATAAAACGCCAATTTAGTTTTGTGTAAAGCGCTAATTAATTTCCATCAAAATCGCTAATTTTGTGCTGCACACATCACTAGCTAATTTTCGTGAAATAGCTAATTATCAGTACAATCCGATCGCTAAAATATTTCATAAGAAGGTGCTAATTATTTCTTGGTGAAAAAGCTAAATAAGTTTCAACTCGAAGACCAGCGAACTGTGTTTACTGGACTGTGTTTACTGGCACACAATTTCCCCTGTGGCACGTAAACAATGGCACAATCACACAAATAAATACTAGGAACTATTTTAATTCATCTTCAAAATGAGCGCTAATTAATTCACGGAAATATCGCTAACTATAACTAATTCCCACATCGGTTACCTTCGCTAATTAACGATATTCGTAGCATACTAATTCAAAAGGTGGGGGGAAGACTACTGTAATATCTTATAATTAGAAGCTGATTCCAAACAGCCAATTGGAATTTTAAATTGAGTAATTGATTCAGGATCGGCCGGATTATCTTTCGATACGATTATTAATCATGCTTAATCTCTCAACGATACCTAAGTTCAGCAATTTAACGGATCAAATGTGGACCCAACGAGGCTTTCCCGCCCCATTTCCCATCAGTCATCACGTGTCGCCAGCTGATGGAGGATGCTGACTAATTCCCTCATGTATTTTTTGGAATATAAACTTAATGTGAGCACTAATGTCATACTCAAAATTGAAAACTCTTTTCTGTAACAATTATGTCTTCTAAGCTTAACGTGGGAATTGTCGGCACAGGTGTAAGTACCTAACCTCCTGGTTCCATAATTTATATGTTTACTAATCGTTGTTTTGCACTCAGATCTTTGCTGAGGAAAAACATCTTCCTGAGATCCAAAAATCATCAACACTACAATTGTCTGCTGCCTTTAATAGAACCCGCTCAAAAGCTGAATCATTTGCAAAAAAAGCAGATTTACCCCTATCCCGCGTCCATGAGTCCCTCGCTGAATTACTTAAAGATGATCAGGTTGATGTAATCGATGCTCTATTACCTTCAAAATTCAATCTGTCAACTGTTCAGGCTTCAATTGACGCCGGTAAACCAATTGCCATTGAAAAACCAATTGCCGAAAATTTAGATGCTGCTAAAAAGATTGTGGAATTATCAAGGAAGACAGATGTACCAATTATGGTTTTAGAAAACTGGGCTTTCTTCAATTCAATTGATTTAATTATGAAAATCATCCCAAGAATTGGAAATATTGTTTCATTTATTCAAAGGGGTACCGGCACCTATTCAACAGCTAATAAATATATAACAAAATCAACTTGGAGATTGCATACCGAATCTCCAGGTGAATTCCTTTCGGATGGTGGTGTTCATCAAGTTGCTCTTTTCACTGAAATCTTAGGTAAGGTTGACACAATTAGTGCTCAAGCAACCCAGGTTAGACAAACTTCTGGCGCTGAAGATGTTATTTTTTCAACCGTTAAGTTAACTTCTGGTGTTATTGGCACTTGGATTTATGGTTCAGCTTTTGGTAATACTGAAAAAATAGCTGAGTTAACTATTTTTGGTGATGACGGATCTATTCATTTGGATGTTTCTCCAAACCATAAAGACCACATTGTAACTTTAAGAATTGGTAACAGTTCAGAAGATGTAAACACAGTCCAAGAAACTTTCTATGTTAAAGCGGATGCTGGTGTTAAGGGTGAATTGGAAAACTTTGCTGAAGCTGTTAAAGCAAAGGATAAATCTTTAATTCGTGTTACCCCTGAAAAAGGTTTCCATCATTTTGCTGTAATTGTTGCAGGTGTCGAAAGTTCTCGTCAAGGGGGAAATGCTGTTAAAGTTCAAATCCCATAGATTAAAGAACAAGTCTGACAGTAATATATATAATATAGAAATAATATAGAAATAATATAGAAATAATGGCATTATTAACTATACGATATGTATAGTATGATACTTTTGTTTGAATATTCTACTTCTATATAAATTATATAAATTATATTCATAGTAAATCATTTTTTAGCTTGAAATTGGTTAGTAGACACAACACCAGCATCAGTAGCTTTCCAATCCTCAAATCCCAAATCAACTCCCCATGCAGGTTTAGTAAATCTATGAATACCCTCCTTAATATGAATTTCATTAATCTCCTTAATATCCTCATTTGTTAAATCTATAACCTTAGTATTTGATAAAATCCTCGATGGAGTAAAAGATTTTGGAATTGTAACTCTTCCAGAAGAAACGTGATAAGAAATAAGAACAACTGAAGGATCTACTTTATACTTCTCAGCTATTTTGTTGATTTCTTTATTTTTTAATAATGGCCCACCATTTGAACCAAGTGGACTGAATGCCTCAATTACAATTCCTTTTTCTTTACAATATTTGACAAGATCTAATTGTGGTAATTGCGGATGTAATTCTATCTGATTCACAGCTGGGATGATTTTTGTACCTTTATCGTTAATCAAAGCTTCTATATATTTGATAGAAGAATTACAGACACCAATTGATTTGGTTTTTCCTGTAGCAACAAGTTTTTCCATTTCATGCCATGTTTGAATATAACTCCAATCTGTTTGTAAATCTCTTGAACCATCCTCTTTAAAAGGTACATAAGGATCATCTCTACCTTGACTATTCAAAGGAACCGGCCAATGAATTAAATACAAATCAACATAATCTAAACCAAGCAATTTTAAAGAAATATCCAAATTTTTTTCTGGTCTATCATGGAAAGTACCCCATAATTTTGTTGTAATAAAAAGATCTTCTCGTTTAACTTTACCACTAGATATAGCACGTCTGATACCCTCACCAACCTCTTTCTCATTTTTATAAATATAAGCAGTATCAATATGTCTATAACCAGCTTCAACAATCGCATATTCAACTGAATTTGCAATCACATCACCGAACTCAGATGTCCATGTTCCCAACCCCAAGGATGGAATTTTAATACCATTATTAAGACTTAAGTATTTATCTGTCATTTTTTGGATTGAAATTGCAATTGATTATGAAATGAATAGATGAAATGTAAAAGTTGAATTGAACGATATTTATACCCAATTTGCAAAAGATCAGATTTGAAGATTATAAACACCTATACGCCCATCATATTACATGTCTTATACGGAGAATTGGTTCTTCTTTCTTCTAATAAATTCTTCCGTTATACTTTTCCCCATCTAAAATCAATTGAAAATTAGTTATAACGTTGTGAATAAAACGTGGGGGTACTATCTGCGCATAGTTAATTCATTATTCATTTTTGATTCGGTCAGGGGAAATTTACCGAGACTGCCAGATGCATATAATTATTTAAAATAATTAATATCTCATATATATTGGGGACTCGGAGTTATAAAATTGCAAACGATATCCTTGAAAAAGAAGTACACCAAACTTACCAAAGTGAAACTATGTTTTCTAGATAACGGTATAATGAGGGTAATTGAGCAAGGCCATGAAATACCTCGTTACCACTTAATTTCGGCCAAAATGTTCAGTGGATCGTTATTATTTATTATGCATAGTCAATTGCAATTCTCTAAATTTACTTTTATCAATTAGTTATTATTAGATAGACCTTCAATAAATTTAGGTGAAAACATTGATACAGCCGATGAATATTCATAAGGTGATTCAATTGTAGAGTTTGGGGTTTTAGTTTATATTTTCAATTATCATGGGGTCATAATCATCTGCGATTCATTCATTAATGTTATGATAGTATCCTTTTTACTCCTCAACTAATTGATTATCTCTCCTGCTGATGGTGATGACGAATTCATCCCTTAGATTTGAAATGATTGTTCGAAACATGAACTAATTTTGATGTATTCAGATTATTGCTTTAAGTATATTTGAACTTAACAAATTTGTGATTTTAATAGGTAAATTTAGAGTGTCAAAATTATTTTGGCTTAATTCATAGTCCTGAATGGTTTCTTGTTCGTCGTCTAAATCCGTTGAAGATAAAAAGTTACCACAAAAACAAAAAACAATACAGGTAAGATTTCAGGTGTTAAAAAACGTTTTAGTGCAACCCATACCTAATTTTCCTTCAAACAGTAAAAAATTTTGGATCATGGTAGATACTTGTACAAATTGGCATAGTGTACTTTATAAATGAACACAGTAAGCACTTATCAAACGGTGTCCTAATATAAACAACAATACAAGTTCTATATAACAAAATTTTCGAAAATACTCATATAAATTATAAGTTCCGGAATAGTAGTAAATGATATGGTCAAATCAGATTCATTCATTTAATATAACCTTTTGTTTTTGACTAGTAAAATACCATACTAATAACTTGATTGTTTACGCTTGTTTACGCTTGTTTTGCTAAACATACAATACTTCTTGAGTGAGATCTTAGTTTTAAGAGTCTATATAAACGACCTATTACGACATAATACTTGAATCATTTTTTAAACTAGTTTACATCAGCTGTTGATTCAATATGTCCTCGTTATCGCGACATTGACAGATTTTAGATCATGAGATGCCTGATACATTTCATTTGAATGCACTGTGTAGTGACAGTTAATAAGACAGCTCATCTAGAGAAGGTGAAGGAAAGTTTGCACCTCTTAATATTCTCTTTATGGGTACTGATAGTTGATATTTTAATTGAACGGTTGGAATAAAAATACGACTACAATATATACAGTGCTTATAATTATTTATAATTGCATTTATCTCATCTGCTTATAAATATGAGAGTGTTTGTTGGTGGAGATTAATCAACGCTAAGTCCACTCTTATTATCATGAGATATACAATACGACTATAAAACAATCAAATATCATCTTCCGTTTAAGAATCATCAATCAAATAAACATTATTAATATCTGATACAACTATTCATAACACCTTACTTCAAATTACATTTTTTTGAGATTTAAACATGGCCTGCTGTAACGGGAAAAGTGAGAACTGTACATGTGCTAAGACGGCAAGATGCCTTTGTGGAGCCAGAGCAGCAATGGATTGCAATTGCTCTAGAGCTAGTGTGGAAAATGTTCAATCTGAACACACTTGTTCCTGTAGAAGAAGACCATTCCATCAATGTACCTGTGAAAGAGCTGCTGAAGAAAATCAACTTATGGAAGGAGAGATTGATTTTACTTATTCCAAGTAACGTTAACAATAACGAGAACAATATGTAGGGCTGCAGATGGCTCGTTCATATTTCGCAGCCTGAAAGCGGTTTTAAATGGTATAACAGAAGAGGTTTCTACATATTTGGGTAAAATGCCATATGCAATCATTAGATATCCAATTCTAATAGATTAATCATATTTCCTAATCTGGATATCGCCGTGCTAATATGCGTCTACATATGGCATCATAACTGTAGTTACAGTGCGCAGTCGTGCTGTATATTCCAAAATCAATCGATAACTTTTGCTCTAATTGAGATTTCCAAACGTTTTTCTAAGATAATAATTTCTCAAGGCTATCGCTATCAATAGGTAAAAAACTGCGTATTTACTATTTAGATACATAATTAAACTTACTAATTATTTTATTAATAAATTGGTTGAATAATTAATATTGGATCAAGCTGGTGAGACCTATAGAAATAACTGATCTAGCGCTTAACTTCAAATTTTTAGTGTATAAACATATGTAAAATCCAGTTTAGAGTAAGACTTTAGAATTACCTTTAGTATATATTTTTTAAAAGGATACTACTGTTATTTTATTTTACTTGTCTAGACCTAGATCTTTTTATTGCTATGTTAAATAGATGAATACGGAGTACTCAGGATTAACGTGTTTTTCTACTTATTAATTTTGTAAATTAAGTCATAAATTTAATATTAGATTGTGGATATAAATTATGAATTATATTTATATTATTGAACTGAAAGTAAAATATATTAAGACTAATAACTGTGTAAAACTAAAGAAAAAGAACTAGTAAATGGATGAGAGTTTTTATATAAATTGAAGCTAGCTTCAATTCCTGGAATCCTCTCTTAAACTTGAATCCAAAGAATACACTAAGACTTAGCGTATATATTTATGCAATGTATACCGGGAAACATGCCTCTCATACCAACTTATCAATAAATAAGCTTATACCTGTATATCAGAGGATATACTATATACCCTAGCCGATTATAATTAATATTTAAAGGTTCTTCATAGCTCTATATTTATTTTTATAGCTATCATGACTTGCAATACATAATATGATTAATCAAAAGTTTAACTTTAAATGAATGACTTCAGTTACCTATAGTGGCTGTAGGTGAAAAAATAGATAATTATAAAATCGAGTTTAATTAGTATCAAATTTCAACTCAAACAATTATGACTATGGCTTCTTTATTTTCTTCTGGGCTACCATTAAATTTGCGATTCACAGTACTATGTATATAATCATATAGGTATAAGTCTTATATTATACACCTATCGGTATCCACAAATTAATATAATATTGTTTTTAACTTAGAATTGAGTTCTTTATATCTATAAGTATTACTGCTACTAAATATAGATTTTATTCTAGTGATATTACATTATCCCTGTTAAATATATCAATCTATTAAACGATAGAGACATAATCATACTCATACTTCTATTTATGTTAATTGTTTATGGGTATAAGCTTCCATATTGTATTGAGGTTGAAATGAGCTCAAAATTATTATATCTAGAATCTTGTTTGTATCAAAAGGGATTACAATAAATTTATTCAAATGAACTGTTTATACTTGAAAGTTATTTATAGTAATCCCTCAATATGAAACTCTTCAATTTCGTTTCAGGATATTGTTCATCAATAGTTGTTATTGGCTTAATTCGTGATTCATGAACTAGAACATTAGTTGGTTAGTCATATGCTATAAATATATATTGATTAAAACTTAAACCTTTAACCTTCATTTGAAATTCTATAATTATAAACTAATATTGCAATTAGGCATTGTCTGAGACTCGAAATAAAAGCTACAATATTTTTATTTCTTAATTATATTAGAATGTGTGCATTGCGACAGAATGAGATATTCTCGGTTAAGCGACAAATAAGCCAACAGCCTATAAATCTAACAGTTTGTAATGCGGTAAAAAATTTCAGATAAGGTCTAGATCGATTTTAGAAATCCATCAATCATATTTAAGCTTAACGTTAATGTGAAGGACATCTTTGAGGATGATGTATTTACCATAATATTGGAATAAATCACCTTATAAAATATATTGATAGGATACGCCTACATTACATATAAGTAATGAAATCCGGCTTAAGCTTAATGTTAATGCTAAGAGCATCATCGAGGATGCATTTTTCACAATAATATTTAAATTAATCACCTTATAAATATTGATGTAAGTAAATGCAATCAGGCGCTTCGATTGTTATTTCAAAACCTGGAATCCATAACTATATACTAGGTATCACGTTTGAGAATAAGATATACCAGCATATATATAACTATAAAATTATATTAATGAACGTTAACGATATATGCAAGTCTAAAATTTATATTTGTAAGCTTGCTTCATCAAAGATTATTTATAACGAGAATATCTAAAAGCTCTTTATAGAGACCTCCAAAAACGCGATGAATAAAACTTAATTTCGTTTAATTAAACCACCACTATGCCAAAAATAAACCTTGGTTCAAAGAGGTAAAAGGGCAATCGAGGTTCGAGATTACATAGCGCCATTGTTTACGCGAAACTGAAACGATTTCCGTAACAAGATTGCAAAAGACTTCGCCGTTCCTAGATCTTCCTTTGGGACCAATCGAGGAGATTGATAAAAGAAAGCAAAAGCTTGCGGTTTTTCAGGAAGATGAGATATCGGGAACTCCAGGAGGGTGCAGGTTCAAATGGAATTTCCGTCTATTCCTCGTGTTGCAGATGCCAACATTTCCCCATGATTATTTTTTGATTCACGCTTATGGCAAGGCGCTTAACTGGCGTAACTGCAAACGTTGGAATTATGTTACGGAAAATCCAGTAAAAGAAATATTAATGGATGAAGAAATGAAATCAATCTCAAGGAAAAATGCCTATCATTGTAACTGTGAGAAGAGGTGCTATAGGAATGGTATAAAATTTACTACCATATAAATATAGGTATAGCGAAGGCCAAAATTGCAATAAAGATAAAGTTCATATAAAATTAGACACGCGCGAAAAAGGTGTAAAATATACTATCATGAAACCTGAAATTGTACTCCCAAAATATAGCTTAAGTTATAATTATACTTAGTAATAAACTTGAGATTGTATTTCAACTGCAAAACAGTAATGGACAATTACTTGAAGGAGGATTTTGCCAATTTTAGTAGTTTGCACATGTGATATGCGTTGATGTTTAACTGTAACCGCAAACGGATCAACGGAGAGGGAAAACTGAATTATTAGCATTCTTAGATTTCGACTACAATTACAATTGAAATCGTATGTTCAAATCCTAGTTGGCTGGTATAAAGTATGTAAATCCACATTTCATTATTCTAAAAGGATTGTATTATTTTGATTATCGTAAATCTTATCAATCTTATAGATTTTAAGGTTATGTTAATATTTAAGCTTAAGAGAGTTAGGATTTAATATCAAGGTTTCTGATTATATTACAGTGATAATATTATATTTGTAGTATTAATTGGAATCTATGGCCACAGTTTAAGAGCTTATTAGGAACAGGAAATCGTCAAGACCCAAGAGGCTCATCTTGAATCTTGAATGCATATGATATTAATATCAACAAGAATAGGATGAGGATTCCCCAGATTCTACAAGAATAGATCTATAATTAGTAGTCAGTAGAGTTGAAATTTTAAATTCAAAAGAAGAGAAGCAGAAGCCGATCGCAAAATTGGAAATTTCAGAGAACAATATTAGCAGCTAAACGAAACGATCCTCCAGAAACGCAGCCATTGATTTGCCACAAAAGATAATAGTGGTCTGTTTATTTAATTGAAACTGCAGGAACGAACGGCTACCAGTGCATGACTTCTTCCGGGTGCCTACTTCCCAAACCGGCCGTCATCTCTTTGAAAATAATACGCGAAGCCTTATAATTGCAATTGGCCATGCACATGTGCTGCTGCGGACATGCATGGCTAACGTCGCACTGCATGCCAATGCGTCACAATCGAACCACTTTTCTGGAGCACCCCCTAGCAGCAGCGCACCCCCGGTGAGCAGAGGAGGGGGACGCAGAATATAATGAAAGCAGTCGCTTTTCTTTCTTTTTCATCTCTGTTTTTCTGTTTCTCCTGCTTACTCGTTTTCAAATACTTCACAATACAATGGACTTCAGGGAGTTTGGCGACGTCGATCTCAATATGGGTCTGTTTCTCGAACACCCGGCCGTATCTAAAAACACTAATAGTAACTCTGCTTCCCCGGGCATGGCGTCCGACCTGGCCCCAATGCCCCCGGCCCTAGATGATCTTTGGGACGAGTATGGCCGGTATACCATGCCGTTTGGCGTGACCAACAATCTCAACCCTTCAACCCTCGGCCAGGACCAGGATCAGGCCTTTGTCGCAGACCTTTCTGCTTTGGATATGAACATGGCCTTGTCTGCGTCGGACTACGCTCTAACTTCAAATTTAGGTCCAACCCCCAGTGACGACTTTTCTGTCAAATTGGAGGGTTCCGATATTGATACCACTGATTCTGTCTCTGAAAACATATTTGAAACTGAAAAGTACCCATCTCCTTCTTCCTCAAGTTCCCGCTCTGGTTCTGCCTGCAGGTTCTCCTCCAGATGTTCCTCAAGTGTTAGTCCTGCACCCACACATGCATCTGCATCTACATCAATCACAAAAACTTTGAAAAATGAACCTTCAACAAATTATGATGATGATGACGATGATGATTCTTCCATTTTTAACTCTGAAAATGGTTCCCCCAATCCTCAAAAATCTGCTTCTTCAAACACTTCGAAATCTCCAAAACCAACCAAAGTTAAACAAGAAAAACAACAATCAAAGTTAAAAGCAAAAGGAAGCAAAATCATAAAACCAAAAAAAGAAAAATCTTCTCATAATATGATTGAAAAGAAATATAGAACAAATATTAATGATAAAATTATGGCTTTAAGAGATAGTGTGCCTTCTCTACGTTGCTTAGTTACAAATCAAGAACCTATTGATCTTGATGGTTTAACCCCTGCTTCAAAGTTAAATAAAGCTACCGTTTTAACGAAAGCGACTGAATATATTCATCATTTAAAACAAAGGAATGAAATGTTACTTCGTGAAAATGAAGAATTACGAAAATGTGAAATCATGAGAAGACAACAACAACAACGATGTAATCCTCAAATGCCAATGATGCCGATGAGTAATATGAATATGAATAATTTACAAATGAATATGGATATGAATCCTGGAATAAATATGGGTTTTGATATGGATATACCGATGGATATACCATCTTTTATTCAAAGACGTGGCTTTTCAATGCCTGAGTTACCTGAAAATAACAACAACAATAATAATTGTGTCACAGATCCAAATCCTCAGTTATTAAGTCCTCAATCTCAACCTCAATCACGACAAAATTCACATTCATCACTTCAAACAAATAACCGATCTTCAAATCTACAATCAAATAATAATCAGAATCCAAGTATTACTCAATCATTACCTTCTAAACTTTTAATGGTATCAATGGCTGGTGTTATGGGTACAAATTTAATGTCTGATTTTACAGATACAAAAGGTTTATCAATTTTCCCAATTGGTTTTATTAATAATCAACAATTACATTCATTCTTTTCATTTTTAAAATTGGCTCTTGTAATTGGTTCAATAATTACAATGTTTTTCCCATTTTTATTATCATCTTTATCATCATCATCAACATCATCAAATGATTCAAAATTATTAAAAACAAAACAACATTTAAAATTTTTAGAACATCAAAAGATTTTAAATTCAGATTCTTATAATTTAATTGAAAGATCACGTTCAATTTGGGATATTAAAACTTCAAATTTTAATTTGAATTATCCAATTGGTAATATATCATCACAAATTTCATTATATTTATCGTTTTTTTTACAATCTTCTATAGTTTTATTATTTGGTAAAAATTCTTTATTTATGTTTCAATCATTTATTAATAATGATACAACAACAATGATTATTGATGATAAATATGAATTAGAAAAATCAAATGCTATTAAAACATGTCTTGAAGTTCAATTATGTGGTGGTGATTTAAATATTTCAAAATCAAGATTAATTTTTTCATTATTTCAAAATTTGTTAAATGATTTAAATCATTCAAATAATAATACCAAACAAATTAAAATTATTGATTATATGCGTTATACCGTTTTATTTGGTGTTATATTTCAAAATACTTTGTTTGAAAAAATTGGTAAATTATTTATGAAAATGTTTTGGAATAAAGCAAATGATTTGTTAAATAATGATGATGATAATAATAATAATCAAAAAGATGATGAAATTTTAAAACCACATTTAAAATCATTACTTCAAACTCCATTTTCTGAAATATTTGAAAATTCTCAAATTATAAATTTAGTTTATGATTTATGTTGGAATAATGACGAACATATGTTGCAAATGTTAAATTTAGATGAAGGTTATTATTCAATAATAAAAGATGGTACAATTAGTAATATTCTAGATGTTTTAAGCGCTGTCGTTTCATCATTTGTTTTAAGGGGTTTATTAGTTTCAAAAGTCCTCGAAATAAATAAAGAACAAATCAATAATGATAATATACATGAAGAAGAAGAAGAAGAAGAAAATCCTAATAAAGGATTAGATTATTGTTTTTCTTTAGCTCCAAAAAATTCAATTCAATATCGTCGTTGTTTAGTTGCAAAGGGTTTATTATCAACTTCAAATGATTCTTTAGATGATATTAAATCAGCAATTACATTGACGAATGATGAATTATACGTTGATGGAGATCTAGATAATTCAGAATCTAATGATATTAATAATAAACCAAATACTTTTGTTCAATGTCAAATGTTAAAAGTTAAACTAACTAAAATTGAATCATTAGAATCAACGATTATTTTTAATTCATTAAATTCAATTACATCTTCGGAAATTGATCTATTATCTTTTACTGCAATTTATCAAGCACTTTCAACAATAAAATTATATTCTTTACAAGCACTATTATCTTCTAAATTTGAAAATCAATTGGAAGCTATTACTGGTTTATGTAGAATTTGGATTGGCGCTTCAGCAGATTCATCATCATCTAATCAACAAAATCAACAACAACGACAAATATATTCTAAATCTGGAATGTCAATTAAAGAAAGAGAAGATGTTGTTGAAGTTTTAATTAATATGGGTAGAAGTTTTGGTGGTGTTTTAATTGAAGATGAAGGTTATGGATCACAGTAACAATTAAAAACTAGTAAAAAAAAATTTAAAAAGAAAATCCCTATATTATAGTTATAATTTTATTTTTTTACTCTATTTTATTTTTTTGTTTTTTAAAATTTATTTATTTATTCTTTCTTTTTTTTTTTTTTTTTTTTCTCTCAATATCTATTACTTGTTTACGTTAAGTTAAGTTACGTTATATTGCGATGATTCTTGTTACTTGTTATAATTATTTTTTTATATTTAAGTTTTTTATGGTTATGGCATAAAAAAGAGGTTAATTTTGGCATTGACACTTGAGATATTCTCTCAGTTATGATTGATGAACTTTTCTCAAGACAAATGAAATTAAAAACTGGTTTAAACCAACAAAACTAATATATTCTTGCAATTGGAGGAATAGGATAGGAGGATAAATACATATACATATAAATTGTTTGTTTGGAGTTATTTGGAAGAAGGAAGAAACGAGAAGGACAAAAAAAGAAAAAAAAAGCAGCTGGAGGAATGAATAAGTAGATTCATTCAATATACTATATTATATATACATATCTCATATTATATCACAACCCTATTACTTTTCTTTATTTATCAACTGTTTTATTATACTATTACTACTATATTTATATTACACTTATAGTACTAAAAAAATATTTACTTGTCTAAGATGTTCCCTTTAGATCTGGTTATACATAAATATAATAGTGACCAATATCTCATTGGTTGAAACAAACGTTGTGGAGAAACTGGAGATGAAAATGGATACGATAATGTAGATATTTCATGATCGTTTACAATTGGTTAGGTGCAATTTCAAGTTTGTCTCACTAATACAAAGGAATGCGTGTTTCTAGAAGCTTTTTCAAACAATATCATGAATTAATCCCTAATTAGGACGTGCTGTCTTTCTCACGTTATTAATTATAAAGATCATGTCCAGATGATCCAGTTATGAGGCTTATAAATCGCTGACTTTTGAAATATATGTTTAATATTGTACTCTTCGATCATCTTTATTATATTAAGCTCAACCTTATTGGCTGTAATGATCTGTATTGATCTTTATTAGTACGAGAACCGAATTATAAGTATAAACTCAACTCCATAATTCGTATCATCTCTTAATGTTTATTTAGCCCCTTATATACCCATCAAGCCACAAAAGATTACGCTTACCACCAATATAATTGGCATTGGAAATTTAATTCAAGGAGTTGAGTTATTTCGTTTAACTTCTTCATATTCCGTATAAATTTTTCTAAGACAATCATCATCATCCCGGTTAGGGGGGCATATTAACTTCTCTCACATATGCGTGTTGTTGGTTGGTAAACCTCAGAGCCGAGACTTTAAATTCCGAGTAGAATAGTCAAAGTTCTTAAAGCAGTAAGAAAACTTAAACCAGCATCAATATTAGAAAATAATATGATAATATCTCGCATTTCCGCTGGGTTTAATAACAAACCCGTGAATATTATTTGAAGTTGATCATGACGAAATAAGTCCCACGACAACGTTCAATACAAACAAATAATCAACACACGGAGGCCGATTTAATTTAAAAGTCATCTAATTGGTTCACATTTGAAAAATTAACGATCGCGATAACTTCCGATCTTTAAAATGAATATTTTAATTTCAAATAAAAATTTAAAGATTAAATTATAAATAAATTTTGAAGAGGGTGTTCAAAACATCGTGCACGGTTAATCGGGAATAATTAAAATTCCAAACTATAATGAAGATCTGACTTCTCTGTGATGATGGCTTGTAGTCATATATTTTTCTTCGGATTATAAGAAAAAATATAGGAGTCGATACGATTCTCATCCCCTTTATATCCGTTTATTACGTGGCAAGTTCTATTTAACATAGGACGACCATCAAATGATGAGGCTCCGTATATCAAACTAATGGGGTTCTCCGGATTTTCAAGAAAGAGAAATTTAAAACAGCCACAGATGAATGAGATATTTCCAATATTAATCGGCTTGTTGGGTTAAGCATATATTTTTTTAAAGCTTATAATAAGACTTTAATTTTATATAATCATCAATTAATAAAATGAATCGCATAACGGACAATAGCAATTTTTACTCAATTAAATCTACATGGTTAATAGTATTGTGGAAAAGTGTATATAGTTGAATATACCATCTTTATATTCCATGTTCGGCTGTGGCGGTTAACAACAAATATAAATGTATGAATGGATAAAAAAATCCAATTATAAATATAAAATGACTGAATATTGTGTCTGATTATAATTAGTAAATAATCAAAATATGAAGCCCATTGTCATAGTCGCATATAGACGTACATTTAAACATCTATTCATCTTAATTGATCAATTGATGATAATTATAAGTTTCATCCTTGGGCATGGTACTAAATGGCACTTTAACTGAAACTCATCTAATATTGTTGTCCTGCAATTGCGTCTCTTTGTTTCCTTCTTATTCATTACTCTGTGTCACAAATCCTTAAGCTTAATTTGCAAGTTTTCAATTGTGTAGGAGAGAGCTTTGAGTCTGACTGTAACGGTATATAGTTATATGTACAACTAAAATGATTTATAGTTGTGAAGAGGATTTGATACCAATCATCAGTACTGACTTAGCTAGTAGTATGAAAGTGGTGTTCAAATTATCAACAATTGCTGCCATATTTCACACCTGGACATCTGGGTAATAGAACACAAAACATGGATTTGAGATTTGACAACGTCTTTTTAAGAAAACCCCAATGTTTTATTTAAGGCTTATACCGTAGACGGTATATGTAGTATGAGTTAGCAACCTAGCATACTCACAACATTGTTATGTTGCAGCCACGAATTACTTAACCAGTATTAACCACCAACAAAATATAAATATAATTTACTGGAAAGCTTATCACAGAAATCTACTTAATCTCATTATTCTGATAATCTTTGATGAATATTCACTCTTTGTAATTTTTTCTCTGGTGTGAGACTTTTTCTAAAATTTAGCTTATTGGGCTCTTAGATGCACTCATAAAACACAATTCTTCATTATGCCACGATTAGTTGGAAGCTGTCATATTGATATCATATCATCCCTCTATATTAAAGAGTGAAGTAGATGTTTTCTTAAAGTGGTTATCGTAATGTATTGCGAGAATTGAGAATATCTATAATTTTGGGCGACTACCCTAAATCGCTGCAACTCAAAAGTTCCATCTTTGAATCAACCACTAAATCACCACCCGATATTGAAATGACACGTACATACAAGGATTCTAATTAGAATGATCATTAGAATGAGCTCATACTCTCAATTATTGAGTACAAGAGACAGCACACGAATGTGTCATATGTGAAATAGCCAACAAATTCTATATCTCAAAATCGACCATTACCTCCACCATAAATTATCAAGATAAGACTCACAAAAATAAAAGGGTTCTATCTAATCTTTAGGAATAAAAGATAGTTGGGTGACTTGATTTTGCGTAAGCGCTTTTGTGAGCTGAATGATGAACTGCTTGTGGAGTACGAAAAAGGGTCCTTCTCAAAGATTTACAATGAGAAACGTGTAAACAAAGCATTATTATTCCGATAATTATCATAAACGTCTTTAAACGAGGAACCAAAATGTCTTCACGAATGGTATACTTTACTTGAAGCTTTCAAATAAAACATCACGATTCTCACATTTGGAACCTTAATAAAGCAATTACACAAACAGGTATCACATAAGAATGGGATGAATAATTTATATCCTCAATTATATACAAATGCTTGACTATATTTGTTAGATTTAGGCTCCTTATATCAAAGTTTTAATAAATTTAATATTTTATAATTGATTTTTTTTCCGTTCTAATTATTGAGTACAAAATTATTAGAGCAGGGGTCACCCGGACATATCCTATTTTTTTGTGACACTTTTATACAATACCGCTAAACATCTGAAAGCCCAATAATTTATATCAAATTAATAACATATTAGGATGCCACGATTAAGAAGAAACAGTACGTTACATTTTTCACCTCGAAAGATACAATTATTATACCAACCTCCTCAAATATATTCATTTCACTAACTGTTAATTGCTTTACTTTTCATTCAGCGCGTTCAAAGAAACACGAAACAGAAGATGGAGATGTTGAAATGCACGAAGAACCGCTTCAATTAGCCCACGATGATGGGAAGGACGATGACTATAAAGATGATTATGATGTTGAAGATCATGATGATAAGCCAGATGGAGAAGTAGGAGATGATGAGCCCAATTCGCAACATGATAATGAACAAGACTTTGGCTCACCGGCCCCAGACACCGAACACTTCGAAAACGGCGATACACCTGTTTTTAAGAAACGTGGTCGTGGTAGGCCTCCTTTACACAAAAATAAATTAAGGACTCCTGTAAGGGATGAGGATGGCTCTTTAAAAAGGAAAAGAGGGTTTCAACCAGGAAGTAGTAAGAATAAAAGCATCTCAAGAATCAAGAGAATTTCATCCTCAATTCCTACAGATGATGATGGTATTCCTTTACAAATTATCGACGATGAAGCTTCACTACCCGAAGACCCAAAGGGTGAGACTAAAATAAGCAAAAATGGTGAATTACGAGGTGGCAGAGAGTTTAGAACCCGTACCTTTAAAGTCTTAGGCAGAGGTAATCGATTTTACATGCTTTCAACGGAACCTGCTCGATGTATGGGATTCAGAGACTCATACCTCCTATTTCAAAAACATAAAAAACTAGTTAAAATTATTATTGATAATGATGAAAAATTCGATTTGATTGATCGAAATCTTATTCCACATTCTTACAAGGGTCGTACCATCGGTGTTGTTACAGCGCGCTCTGTATATCGTGAATTTGGTGCTAAAATTGTTGTTGGCGGTAAAAGAGTTATCGATGATTATTATGAAGACTTAGCAAGAGAACAAGGTTACGTGGAAGGAGATTTAGCAGATCCAACAGATCGTCTACCACCACAAGGTATACCATACAATCAAAATCAATACGTTGCTTGGCATGGGGCAAGTGCTATTTATCACCAGGCTGCTATAACTCCAATTTCAAGAGAAACTTTCAAGGAACCATCTCGGAAACAAAAAATTAATTTAACTCCCCAAAATTGGATTTTTCAGCATGCATTGTCTGCAAGTCAGTATAACAATGAAATCACAATTAAAAGAGGACGGGCGTGGAATGCTCGAGGCATATATGAGCCTTATACAGGAATTAATTTTTTCCCTGAATCAACACAACCATCAAAAGTTATTTGGGAGAAATTTAATCCAAGTGAAGTTTCGACAGAAGAGAATAATAAAGTTATTTTGGAAACAGTTATTAGAGCTCCAAATAATGTCATTCGTACAGGTTTAAAAGATGTTCCTGCTGAAATTTTTGAACATTTAGATCCTGACATTAAGAAGGAGATTCTTAAGCAACAAGCACTAGAAAGAGAATGGGATAATTTGTAATAATTTTGGTTAGTTAATAATAGAACAATATAATAGTATAAGATCTTATAGTACGACTTCGTCTGCTTTAAATATATTAATGTTGTATAGTTATCGCTTTAACGCCATTAAATTGCAATTGAGGTTTTCTTTAAAAGTTATGGTTCACTGTACCCCTTTCTAATGTTTAATTTCAAATAAATCATCGATATCATATACACGTACACTATCTTAAGGCCAGGCCGCATAATCTGGTATAACTTAAGCTTATAGGCCATTAAATTCTGAACGGATCCGAATTTCTTCAGGTTTTGATATAAAACACCCATTCACCTAAAGTTAATCCTAATTAGGTTTGTATGAGCATATTTTCAGAAGAAATCATCAAAACTCCTAACAAGTTAGTATAGCATCTATACAAACTTACACGAAGTTCTGATATGATCAGACTCAAATTATTCCAACCAGTGGTGGGCAGAAATTTAGGAATTTGGGGAGCCGGCCGCTTAAAGGCAGTCGCATCTCCGATTGCAATTAAACAGTTAACCATACCCAGACTTGCCCAATCAATTACCAGAAATGTAATATTTCCTAGTTATATGCCATTTGTGACATTTAATAGGAGTCTTTTTAAACAATCTCTTTCTCTGAAAAGCTCGAAATCCAACAACCCCGAATTTCCAGATCCTACAGATTCTGAATGGGAAACATTGTCAGAGCTTGCCAAATTGGAGGTTAACTCAAATAAATTTGCAGCGCAGCTTCGTATTGTTATACGAAACAAACAATCATGTAGATATTGGCGAAAAAAATATATTTTTGAATATCTCAACTCTTTTCTTCCATTATCAAGGGGGTTTTCAGATGATTCCATACTTCACCGGAAAGCTATATCAATAAACTGGAACCAACTCTCTAATGTTAATGTAAAAGTATTTCATCAAATAATTGAAATATTGGGAAACGGAATACTTTTAAAGAATTCTTCTCGGCCTTTCACACTCAAGATGAAGGACTGTACACACGATTTACCTTTTATTCCAGATAAAATACTTCATAAAGAATCATTCTTTCTGAAGTATTTTTGTACCTATACTATTTATCATTATGATCCACCTATATGGAGCAAAACAAACACAGAATGTGTAAATTTCAGAAGTGATGAAGAAGATGTGAATCGACCAGATGGGAAAAAAACTGTTAAGCCAAAGAGGGCATCAATTGATAATAAGCTTAAGGAATCCCAGAATTTAGATGAGAATTCCAACCGCAATAAAGAAAATACAGATCCAAAGCCTGACAGAACAGAGAACCCAAAAACAAACACCAATCAAAAAAATAAAGGTGGAATACCTCCTGAACTTGGAAACGGATATTACAATAATCCTTTCCTATGGCTTACTATTGTTTTTATTTTCGTCTCAATATTTTCTTCGATTTCAAATTCTCCTAAAAGTGAAAACGTGACTTGGCAAACTTTCAGAGTAAATTATCTGGATAAAAATCAAGTGAAGCTAATAACTATTATAAATAATTCGGTAGCTCGTGCTGAACTGTACCAAAATGAGAAAATGGTTGAATTTGATATCCCATCAGTTGAGGCATTTGAAAGAAAACTAGAGGAGGCCCAAAATGAAAATGGCACACCACAAGAATCTAGAGTTCCCGTAAAT
>BCKZ01000001.1:1149388-1236098 GCA_001600815.1 Alloascoidea hylecoeti
TATGATTCGATTATTAGGGAAGCGCCCATTTGTGGAAAGAAATGATGCATTTGACAAATATCTGGCAGATGCTGAAATTGAAGTTGAAAAAAATATTGACAATAAATCAGAAGAACATAGAGACAATGATAAGTCTGCTGATGCTACAAATATCGACCCCCAAGATGCAACGAAAAAGAATTAAAAGAAAAGAAAAATGACTTACCAATGTACCATCCATAAGTTATGTCAATATATATGCTTATCGTATGCATATATATAGCTATATCTATAGAGTCTAATCTGTATATACAGGACTTTATTTATAGTATAATATTTATATAATTATATTCCCAAATTCAAAGTTACAAAAGGAAGTGATATCTTTAAATTTCGATTTTAGTTTTTGCATTAATCCTTATATAAATAAATTTTCGATTGGAACTATGAATCCAAATTTAAACCTTTTATTCGTACAAAATAGATACATAACTATCATTCCATTCGAATTATAAATGATATTTACAATCAATCAGTTCTTTTTTTCTTTGCTAGATTGTCATCTCCTCCTAAAAACGTGCCTAAATCTATGACATTATTAGCAATAGCAACATTTTTTGCATTTTCATCGAGCGAAATCTCTTTATTTCGTTTTCTTTTAACTTTTTCAATCTTTTCAATATTCAACTTTCCAATAAGTTTTCGTAAATCATTTTGTACATTTGCCTTTCGTATAATACTTGATGGTGGTCTAGAATATTTCATAACCATTTCGTTAAGTGATGGTATAATATCAGTTTCAGGATGTTTTAATACATACTGAATAACAAGAGCTCCTTCATCCTCACTTTCTGAAGTTGTCTCTATTTCATCAATCTTATCCCTCTTTTGAATCCCTTTATCATCAATGCTTTGCAATACAACTGATTTTAATACCTGATTCAATCTAGAAACCATCGGATTATACATACCTTTGTGTGATAATGTTGATTTAGGAGAGTTTGGGACCACTCCTTTTTCAATACCATAGTTTGTAATAAATCGGACATGCTCATCCTTACCTAATACACTGGTTTTAAATAGTGGATAAGTGTCAAAATGGTTAGAAAAATCTGTTTCATCGTCATCATCATCCAAAGATAATGAATCAATATAATCTTTCATAATTTCAATAGAGTCATCATCCGGTAATAAGCGATGTAATTTCCCATTCTCATCTCTACTTATATCCACACCCGCTGTATTGAATACTTTATTTAACGGTGCGAATCCTGTTACTTTTTCATCTTCTTTAAACGGTAATCGACATAACATCAGACCAGTCAAATTTGTCTCCATCAATGGGCTTAACTGAACTATTTCGACTTCCGAACCATCTTTTTTCACATATCTCGCAATTGCATATTTCTCTTCTGATGCCATCGCCTCGACTAGACTAGCTAACTGAAAAGAGGAAGTTAAATCTTTTCTATCAGGAATGACAAAATATGATTCAGAATTTAAAAGCCATGGCTTTTTATAATAAAACTCTCTATCAATAAAACCAAGTATTTCCAGCTTTTTAAACGATTCATAATTTAAAAGTTTTTCGACCTCTGGATCAACCACATTAACTACATTAAAACCAAAACGATATGACTTCACTAGATTATCCTCAGATATAATGTCATATTTGTCAGAATCTTCATCAAGTTCATTATTATACACCCGATATTCTGGAAAGTTTTTAACTGTGAATAGGCCAGCTTTTCCAAGTTTAGTATTTTCAGTAAAGTCATTTTGAGCTATTGATAGTTGATTTTCACCTTTAATCTCACTATCATTATCCTTTTTCAATTTATATGTCGCAGTACTAGATAAAGATGTAGCAACTTTTGTAGCAGGGAACATTTCAATATTAATCTTAACAAATTGTTTATCATCAATGACATTATCTATATTTCCACCTATCGTCAATTCACCTTGAAATGACCTTGTGGGTTTGACTACTTTTAATTGTCTTGGTGCTTGTAAAAACTTCTCAGCATAATCATTACTATAAGCAATCAAATCAAATCGTTGTTTTAGTCCCAGATTCTCTATCTTTTCTTCTTCATTTTGAATATCACGAAAAAACTGAACCCAACCTTGTTCATTGCTTAATTTTATCATAGAATCCTTTGTTTCGAAATCTTCTTTCCCTTCTAATAAATCAGGAAGATTTTCAAAATCGATCCCAATTAATGTGAAATTTATCTCCAATTGAATCATCTTCTCACGACATTCGATCCATCTTTCAGCGTTCCATTCCTCATTTGCATCACCATTTGTGACAAGTATTATATTTTTTATATATTTTTTGTTCTTTGTATAAATTTCAATCATATTAATCCCTACGGTTAAGCCATATTCAATAGAACCCTCGTTAGGATTATCAGAAGTAGCCTCTTGGTTTACTTCGATACTTCGATTTAGAGCATCAATATGCTTTAATAACGGCTGTTGGATAGTTAGATGTGTACAAACATTTGTTAGATTTTCATCATCCATATGATGAACGGTTGCTAGTTATTAATAATCATTAATATATGTATATCCAGAATATATTACAGAAACAAACAAACATACAATATGAATGAGTTGATAATACTCCAACATGATCAGATTTCCTTCCAATTAAAACCTATTTAAAATGATTCATTAGTAAATTATACATTCTTTCCATACGATTGAAATGACTAATGGGAACTGTTTCTGATCATACTTTATCTAATAAAAGTTCATTGACATATCTCATTCCAAATTTTAAATCCGAGACTTGTCTATCATTGTGGAGTTCACCCATAGACTGTGCCACATCGATGATGAATATTGTAACCTAATATTTGTGGCTTATAATTAGTAGCAGCAAAACCAATAAAAAAAAATGAGTGCATATAATGTACTTCTTTTTGTGCCATCCCTATAATCTAGTGTCAAACTGGATGTTGTAATTGTAGAATGAGTATGTTAAAGATTGAAATTTGAGGAGTGTGATAAATAAGACAAAACGCGAGACGCGAAAACGCGAAAATTTATTCGTAATTTTTACTCATTCCTTTTTTTACAATTTTTAGTGAATAAACAAATATCTTTTTTATAATTATAATTACAATTACAATGGAGGTGCCACTTTATTAATAACATCTTCGATAATCAATTCCGGGCTCCACCTTTTCAGCATTTCTCCCACCAGTTCAGGATCGCTCCCCCAAGCTAAAGACGTCTCTTCATCTGGCGCAACCATCTTCAACCTCAACGGGAAGTATATCAGAGCACTCACCTGAACAAACGTCGGGCTTGCAAAATCGTAATTCCTAAATGCACACATATATCGTAATAAAATCTCAAATTCAATCGATGTTATCGGTGCTATACCACCAGATACTGCCCTATGCATTCGTAAAAATACAATTATGTCTCTCATGTATCGTTTGACATCTGGCATTATTGTTACTTGGAATGCTTTTACTCTTAATTCCTTTAGATCTTCGTATAAATCAGTATATATCTTTTGGGGTTTAGGTGGTACTTGCCAAGTTTGTGCCTGTGGTACGTGCACTTGTTTGAATAGTAAATGATCTTTCTATAATCAAATTAGTTAACTTTGCTCATTGTATTAATTGTGGAGTATAAAATAACTTACCAAATATTTAAATAGTTCAGTCTTCGATTCATTATCATCATCAATAACCAAAATCACAGTGAACAGTTCCTCCGTAGCATTATACTCCTTATTATTGATAGTGATCTTTTTATGCCTGAGGATCTATGATTTTTATTAGCGCATACATAACTTCAAACCATTAATCAAACATACCTCTAAGAGAGAAGCCTGAACATGAACAGACGTTTTTTCCAACCCCGAAAGCACCACAAATCTCTTCAAGAACTTATCCCCATAAATAAAACTCTCCGTTAACTGCTTCACTGTTGTATCCGCACTACACACAATCGATATGGCCTCTTTTATGCCCCATATACTTCTCCCTATCATAGCTAACTCATGCCTCGTTAACACCGGATTCGTGGATGGCACCAGCAAATGCCTTTTAGAAGCTGCACATATCAACACCGAACTGTATAGATTATCATCAAACTCCAAACCAGTCAAATGCTTAATATTTGATATTTTTTCACCAAAACTCATTCTGTTTCTGTTAAACTGTTTATTGCCTAATCCTTATGTAACCATAACACGTGATTTAATGCACCGGGTAACCGCAGGTGAAAAATAAAAAATTAATGAGAAGAAGTTATAATGGCATCAAACCTCTTTTTCAAACTTCATTTCACGGCCATTATTAGTAAAATAAGCTAGAAATGTCGTCTAATTTACAGAAAGTGCAGCCTTTACGGGCCCCCATATTACCGTCACAAACAACGGCCGAGCAAAGATACTGGCGAGGCTTTTCTGTAAGGCTAATGATGTTCAGCTACTGCTAATTTACCAGTTCTAACTTTTTTTTCTCTTTTTTGTGTATACATAGAATACGTTATTAATAAAAGAAAGCGGACCAATAAATCACATCAATTTTAATCCAATCTCCCCACATGATTTCGTTGTCACTCACGGTTTAAGAATCCAAATATTTTCAGCCAAAACACGAAGAGATATTCATTCAATTACACGATCCACCAATCCTGTTTATAGTGCTGAATTCAGTCACGACGGGAAATTCCTAATTGCCGGTGATCAAAAGGGTACCGCTAAACTATTAAACTCTTCGGATAGATCTGTTATATTACAAGTTCAAGCGAATGACTACCCACTATATGTAACAAAATTTCATCCAACGAGTCGTAAGATATTCATGACGGGTTCCGATGATAGAGTAGCAAGATTATATGATATCACATCAACTTCAAAATCTCCAATAAATACATTTGATTCCCATACTGACTATGTTAGAGCTGGAACTTTTATTCCTGACTCAAATCTAGTTTGTACAGGTTGTTACGATGGTATCGTTAGAATATTTGATCCAAGAGTTGGAAATACATCCTCAGTAGCTGAATTTAATCATGAAGGACGAATTGAAGATATTTTAGCCCTAAATCCATCAACGCTTGTTTCGGCTGGTGTTGGACCAGCAATTAAAGCCTGGGACATTGTTGGAGGAAAATTAATCAGAACCATGGCAAATTTTCAAAAAGATGTAACATGTTTAGCAAATGCCGGTGATCGAGGTTTGTTAGCTGGTTCAGCAGATGGGCACGTTAAAGTGTTCGATACAACTTCAACTAATTGGGATGTTAAATTTGGTTGGAAATTCGGTGGTCCAGTGAGAAGTTGTGGAGTATCCCCTGATCATAAACATTTCATAACTGGTTTATCAACTGGTCTCATGTCCATTCGAACAAGAAAAACCGAACCGAAGGTAAAACAGGGTGTTAAAAAGCCCAAATCAAGTAGTTTTGCAAGAATTATTAGAGGCGCTGAGTATAAAGGTGAAACAGAACAGCGTATAATCAATGATAAAAGCAAACAAAATAAAAAAGTATCGCTTTTTGAAAAGAGAATCCAACAATTTAGATGGAGTGATGCACTAGATGCTGCATTTGTACCAGGTGTAACAAACGAACAAACAGTTACATTTTTGAATGAATTAAAAAAAAGAGGTAAAGTTCGAGTTTCGTTATACGGTCGTGATGAAACATCTTTAGAGCCTTTATTAAAATGGTGCTCCAAAGCGATTGAAGATTCTCGCTCAGTTGTTATAGTCGCTGATTGGATTGGCGTAGTTATTGATATGTTCGGAGAATTGGTAGATAAATCTTCGATATTAGAAGAATTGATGTACACATTAAAGAAAAGGACGGACAGAGAAATCGAAAAGGCCAAAGAAGCACAAAGGATAGAAGGAATGCTACAACTACTTATAAAATAGACTCATAAAATAAAATTTTAAGAATAGAAAAAAGTAGTTGATGTCACTTTTATCTTTAATGTACCATATAATAATCTTCATTTAATATGTGTGTATGGATGTTTCAATTTTAAGTTATAATAGTGAAAAATATAATCTTATAATAGTAAAACTGCTTATAATTTATATAGAAATGTTTTCAAGAGCCGCAAGAAGGGCTCCTTTAAATTTGGCAGTCAATCTCGAAAGGACGTTGGCAAGACCTCCAGGGATTCCATTAATTACAAAAGCTTCATTTTCAATAATTTCTTATCGTTTGAATAATGAAAAAATCAATTCTCCGGATCTTAGTCTTGAGAAAAATGAACGTGAAGAAAATGCCGCTTTACCGTGGTATTTGAGAAACGAAACATCATCATCTTTATCAAGTCAAATAAAACATGAACAAATTCCAGATATACCAAACAATGCTCCAGAATCATTGAAAATAGTGCTTGAGTACTTAGTTCGTGATTTAGGACTTATTAACGTTACCTTGATTGATATGAGAAACACAGAAGATACTCCTGGTTCTTCTCAATACACAACTGGAGATTTTGTGATCTTAACAACAGGTAAAAGTGAAAGACATTTACAAAAAGCCGGGTTTGAATTATATACATGGACAAAGCATAAATTCAATGTCGTTCCATTCATGGAAGGCTTGGTCAAAGCTGCTGCAATACGACTCAGTCAACGTCGATTGAAAAAAAAGGCAAGAAAAATGCAAAATGATTTCGATGCGGAATTAAATGAGGTTTTACCTTTAAATAGCTGGATAATGATGGATTTGCGTAAAGATAATATATTTATTCACTTATTTACGGCTGATAGAAGAGTAGATCTGAATTTGGAAGAACTATGGGGTTATGAAAATCCAGAACTACAACAAGAAGAACAAAATCATAATGAGTATGAATTAGATGAGAAATTCTCAGATTCATCTGAACTTAGTGATGAAATTGAAAACTCCGGAGAGCACTCTGGAGAACCCTCAACTTCTGGAATATTTAATAATAGTTCACAAAATAGATGGTACTCGACAATCTCTACAGCTTTTCAATCTAGCAATAACTATTCATCAACACAATCACCTTTAAATACCAATGTTTCATCAAAGTTTACAAATAGTTTAAAAATTGCTTCATTAAACGGAGATTTCAAGGAAGCTGTCAAAATTGCAAGTTATATTCCAAAAAGTATAAAAATTAATGGTGAAGATTCAACAAGCCTTGTTTTGAAATCCCATATTAACTGTTTGAGAAGTATAAATCCTTCAGATCACCGTATGATAAATAATTTATTATCTGGAACAAATGAAGTTCAAAAACCTTTAGTTAATTCATTCATGTCTTCATTACCTGTATTAATGTCTCCTATTCATTGGAGATTGAAATACTTATTTCTCGAAACTGCTCATTTATTATCTTTTGAAAAGTTCCCATTAGAAATGATAATTCGTCATTTTATTTTCCAACAATCTTCTGGTGTATCAGTTGATAACTCAGATTTTGAAAGATTTACAACTTTATTATCACATTCCCATCAATTCAATTCAAAAGGCGAAAACAAATTAATGTTAAATAGTAGTAATGAAAAGCAATCAATAGGAAAGAATCTAATAGCAAATACATTCACTAAAAAGGAAATATTGATGGATTTTATTAATATGGTTTGGAGAACAAAAGGAGTTAAAGTATTACACGATGAAAAAATCACTCTGTCTTTACTATATGCTTTTACGACTAGAAATGATAAAGAAGCGTGGAAGTTAGAAGAAGTTTTAGCTCATCCTGAACCGAAATTCCAAGGAAATAATCCTATTATTATACAATCATTACCAGTAGCAAAAGATTTTACTGAAATTTTAAATGCTTATAGTCAAAATAATCCCATTTCATTTAAAATGGCAATCATTTTTCTTACGAGTTATGCTCAAGCGTTAAATTGGAATAAATATTGGGAATATTGGGAAAGGGGGTTAGCACCAGTTAAATCTAGTAATAAATATATTACTGTGATTTCTGAATCTCAATTAAATTTTCTATGGATCTTAAATGCTTCTTTAATTTCGAAATCGGGTGATCAAGTAGCAGCACACTCATTTTTATTAAAACAATGGCCTCAATATTCAATTTTTGCTTCTAAATCTTTAGAAAAGAATGGATTGTCAGAAAATATGAAGAAAGCAATGAAATCAATTTTAAAAGTTGCAGATGCTAATGCTGATATCCAAACTGACCTTCAAAGATATCTAAAATAAATATATGATAAACGAGCATAAATGATTAATTGTAAATATATATTAATAAATAAGTTGTGAATATATTGATATTTTATATTATTACAAACTATTAAAATTTGTATTTAAAAAGTCTACAAATATTGGTTGAATCCGATCTGTATCAAGAGTTCTCATTCTATTCAATGCAATAAATGATCTTCTAATTCTTTGTAATTGTGCCAAAGATATTTGGGAAACAGGAATTTCAAGCGTAACCTTATCATCATTTGATAATTTAATTGTAATATCATGCGGACCCATACTTGGACTTATCTTTTCAATTTCTAATATTTGTTTAATAACATCCTGTGTTGATTTATCTAATTCGTATAAAAAATTCGTAGAAGTTGCTTGCTTTACCGCAGTTGCTTTGTTTGGGGGTTTGGCCTTCTGTAATATTAGACAATTCCATATATCATCCACTGGAATCATTGAATCAGGATCATCATATGCTATACTAAATAATGGTGAATCCCACCTTGATTGACCATTAGGCTCCTCATATCTAAAAATTAAAGCATCAAGAATATCATCAGGCCATGAATTATCTTTCAAACCTTTACTTTCAGCTTCTAGTTTTTTAGAAGTGTTCCATTTGTGACAAATCTCTGGAGATGCCATAATATGGAAAACACAAGAATTTGTTGTTAAAGCTTTTGCTTCGCAAAATAATTGATATCTGAACCCTTTGATATAAGTAAGATTATCAAGTATAACAATCTTTGATTTCGAAAGCTCTCTTTTCACTTCAGACATTTGAATTCCTCTCGTTGCCTTTTCAGTTCGACTATCTCTATATGATTCTTTTTCTATTGATAACTTTTCATCATTTATTAAAACAACAGATAATGATGAAGTTGGAGATCCTTCAGGTTCATTTTTAATCTTTTCCTCAAAAAGACTTTTTAATTTTTCAGCTCTGGTGGTTTTACCAGAAGATGGATATCCTGTTATTAGAATTAATGGCATTTTTAATGAATGGAAAATAAAAATTGATGGGGAAAATTTAGGAAGTTTGTTTTAAATTTTTCAGATATTTTATGCATTTTCGTGTTTCTTCGGACGTACCATTAATTACGGCCCACATGCGCCAATATATAAACACTTTAATCAAAAATCCAATTCTGTGAAGTTATAACATTCAATGAAAATTCCTCAAAATTATTGTTCACTACGAACATATTTATTAAAACATCTGCCATCAGAAAAAGCATACGGTCTTATTCAGAATGCAGACTCAAACACTCCAGATCTTCAGGATTATACCGACATGTTAAACAGTGTTTTTATATCTTGTCCTCCATCTTTTAAAACCTTCAGTTACGCGTTTGATACATTCCAAAGAGCAGAAAGTTTGTCACAGGATGAAGTGAGTGGATGATAGATAATCGAAAAACTAATATATTAATGCTAATTATATATAAATCAAAGCTTGTTGATCAATGTATAATCACGATGTTAAAGACAGGTCAAATTGATAATGTCCTAACAAAAGGTTATCAACTGGTAGGTTTACTTGATTATTTCATGGACCACAAATACTAAAGTCAAAAAACTATCGATAGGGAAATGACAATCAAAACACCTCTTCGGATCTTTCAAATAGCACTATAAATTACTCCTCCAATGTGTTGAAAAGCTTACCTTGGAGAATCCTTCTTTCCAGGTATGCTTAAATTTCAAATATGAACACTTTGAACTGTTTCTGATAAATTATCATGTTTAGGATTGGAACACAACAAATGTCATTTATTATCATAAAAGGACAATTATATCTTGTTTCAGATTCAAACCGAAGTGCTATTCAATTAACGGGTACATATGCTAAAATACCTCCATATTCTTTCTTATTATATTCTAACCCTTTGAATAGGATCACCACCCAAACAAACCTTTTGGCCAAAAAAACCTCAATCAAATGTCAATCAATCTTTAGCTAAAAAAACAATAGATAGGAAACGCTTCATGTATAAAAGGTCTAACATTTCAACTATCTGTATGATGAACCATGCTTGCACTGAGATATCTATACCAATTTATACTAATATAAATTTTAGTTAAAACTGAAACAATTCAATTAATGGAGGAAATTTTTCCTTCTCAGTTTAAATCTCTTAAGGTTATAAATAATGGGAAAACTATACCACCAAAGAGACTAAGAAATTTACCGTTAAATCTTGTTGAAAAGATGAGAGCCAATCATTTCAAGAACTTCCCTTCAAAACCTATGGCCGCTACTCTTCTCGACACCGCCATCAATAACGAATACAAGTACAATAAGGATAATCCCCACAATCAGGAAAACCATAATCCTCAATTGAAACCCAATGCGTTCTATAGCACACTTCTTGATAATTATTGCCCGTTAATATGGGATAAAATGGAAAATGCTAAACTGGAAGAAGGTTATTATGTTAAAAAAGAAAACGTTTCAACCTTTTGCTGTGAAGTTTTTACAAAATTAACCCCTTTCCGTTTTTTTGGATGTGATAAAAATAAACGAATATTTCTTAAAAGTAAGAACCTGTCAAAGTATAGAACTACTAATCATTAATTATTAACTATTTTCTTTAGATATTTCCATATTAATCAATGGTCATCAAGATGAATCCCTGATAGTAAATGATCTTTTAAAAGATTTAAATCTGAAAACTATGGATTGGTTAGCACCTTTGTCCTCATCATTAAATTCTCAAAAATGGAGTTTAGGTGATTTTAATAAACGCAAAGAAATATTAATTGATTTTTTGATTTGGACTTTTGATATTCTACTACCAAGCGTAATAAGTAATTTCTTCTATGTTACTGAATGTAATGATACCTCAAAGGGTCTTTTTTATTATAGACATGAATCATGGAAAAGGCTTACAAAACCAGCAATTGATAGATATACATCTACTAATTTGGAACAAATATGGTATGAAGAGAGTCTTTACAAAGGAAGAATTCGACTACTACCTAAACACGAAGGATTTAGAGTAATTTGTAAGCAAAAGCCAAATTTCAAAGAGGTAAGTATTTTTGTTTATTTATTATTTAAGTCAATCGGTTATAATAATTAAAAATTCTCTTGGTATAGACTCAATATCAAACCTTTAGACGAAAAATGGGTTTAAGGAGTGCGATGAAATCAATAAGATATGAACGAATTGAAAAACGTCCAAACGTTTATAATAGTTCAATGGATAGTATTTATAAACAACTCTTAGATTATAAACAAAAGCTTAAATCTAAAAATAACGGTAAAATGTGAGTATAATTATATATTATCATTCTTATTGATTGCAGAAACTTGGAACTAACTTGAAATTACACTTATAATTTATAGACCAAAATTATATGTTATTAAATTTGATATAAATCATAGTTTTGATACGATTCAAGTTCAGAGTGCAATTGATTTGGCATGTGACACTTTAATCCATAATGAATACATTTTAAGAGAAGTAGCTATTGCAAAGGATTTAAATTCTTCTATAAAATCTAGGCGAACAATTGTATTACCTGGTAATGAAGATTCAAATATTATGAGCAGTATTTCAAAATTGACAAATGAAAAGGAAATCATTACTTCAGATACTTCAAAAACAAGCATTGTTAAGAAAAAATTATTATGTGAAGCCCTTGAAAGCCATATATCTGATGTTACCATAAAAGTATGCATTACAATTAAAGTATATTAAGACTAATTCTAACAAACAACCAATAGATTGGGAAGAAAACATATGCAAGAGTCAATGGTGTGCCACAAGGATCAGAGGTTTCTCCATTGCTTTGTGAACTTGTCTATGATGAATTAGTTGACCAGAAATTTTCATTCTTAGATATGGAAGATGACTTAATTCTTCGATATATAGATGACTTTGCTCTTTTCATAACTCAAAAGGAAAGAGCAAATAAAGCCTATAAAGCAGTTATAAAAGGTAACTATAAATTATTTTGTTTCTAATATGTTTTACTAACTTTGAACTCTCAATTTTAATAGGATTTGCTAATTTTGATGCTTTGGTTAATCCTGATAAAACCATTACAAACTTTGTTGGTGGAGACTTTAAAAATGATATTCCTTACTGTGGTTTAACGATTCATACTCAATCACTGGAAGTTTCTAAAGATAAATTCAGGGAAATAGGGTACAGAATAACAGATTCAACAAAGTTAAAGACCAAACTTCATAAGTAAGTATTTCCTCCTTCTTTTTACCTTTAATTGATCACTAATAATTATTAGCTTAGCAAAAGTTCGGATCTCGAATCTTTTATTAGACCTGCGACTGAACTCAGAGAAAACAATTTTAAATAATCTGTTTAACGTGGTACGAAGTCTCACTAAGCATATTGCCATTTTCCCTGAGAATCAAAAAACTACCTTCAACATAATGACATGTATGCATATTCAATACTTTTAAACTCATTAAGGATGCTTATATCTCTAACGAGTTGATATAGGTTTATTTAGTGACTGTGTTAAATTATCATCAAAAAGAATTAATGATATCCCCAGAAGTGATATTATCAAGTAAGTTATAATTATTTGCGTATTAACTCTGTTTTCATTTGCTAATATTGATATAGTATTTGTATAAAAGGGTTTCTGACCGAAATAAAAGATAATCCACAAACTAATTCACTTAGAGCCTGGTTACAGGATCAATCAATAATATAGAAAAAGATGGGAAGGTGGTAGATACATAGGGCGTTAAATTTATATATGAAATTATTATAACTTCTAACTAATAATTGTAAAATATATATGTAAGATTTATTTTATAAATAACAAATTAGCTGATTAACTTACAGGTATATTGTGTATTATTAGATCCTTATTATCTTCTGTATTTTCAATATTTAACCCATTTTCATTAGCCAAATGTAATAAACAAATAAAACAAAAACTTGTAGATAATTCTGATTTCATTTCTGGTGTATAAACAGATGATAACCCACTGACAACTTCACTAAATTTTTGTGTTGATTTATCATTTGAATCTGGCTCTTCAGTTTGAGGAACTATTAACGATTTTCGCTTTCGGATAACTTTATCATCAGACATACATTTCCAAATATTGTCCTTTAATAATTTAACATCAACTTTCTTTGCAACCCTTGCATAATTAACATATTCAGGACGTATCTGCTTCTGTCCGGATATTAATTGGCTTCCCAAATCAGCATCATTCAATTGTGTGTTGGTTGGTATTTCATTATCATTATCATCAAATGACATATCAACCCCACCTGCATCTTGAAAGAAATCATCATTGTCATTGCCAGTTTGTTGTGTTTGTTCCTGTTCTTTATAGTTATTGGCCCAAAAATTTTCATCGACTGGTACTGTATTATTTGAATCATCTGAAATCCTAGGTGCCCGTTTAGTGTGATGTAACATGATAGCAACAGGCTGTCTTGGTTTGACAAACAAGTATAATAAATCACGAGAGGAGAAATGTCTATCATCCGGTAATAAATTCTTAGTTTTCGAAACCCATTGAGTTTTTGGTAAAGTGATATTTGAGCCTGGTGCAAATAAGGACTCCAAATCGTCTTCTTGATCATCTGTAGATAAGAAATCGATTTCAAAATATTCTTTTTCCTTCTTTTCCGTATTTTTAGTAGAAGAGCCATCATGACCAGCTCCTTCAACAAATGGGGTTGATTTCCTCAGCTTCTGAATCTTCCAATGTTCAGGGCCAGCCCAATTCTTTTTCATAGTCTTGTCAAAGTAGGACATTAAGGCTTCGTTTGCTAGGGTATATTGATTAGATGAGTCATCTTCCTGTCCAAACACGGCAAAATCAGTAGTGATTACATCTTCAACTGTCATATTTGGAGCATCGCCTCCATCATTATCAAAATCATCGTTATCATATCCTCCAAAATCTATTCCAGCATCATCAATTACAGATTCAATAGCAGAAAAGCCACTTCCATCATTAATATCAATTTTTTCAAAATCTTGTAACAGGTTTTCTGCATTTTCATTTTCTATGATTGCCTCTAATTGCTTACCATAAGGACAAATCTCTAAAGAATTAAATGTTGATTCTTCAACTCCTTCTAGCAATATATCTTTTAGACCTTTTAAATCAACATTATCTAACATTTCTTCATCTTGTTCTTTTTCTTCTTCCTCCGTAGTCTTATCCTCAATTTCATTAGTTTCATCACCATCAAAAACAATTCTTCCTGTTTTATCTATACTTAATGCATTCAATAATAAACTTTTCGCACCACCTTCATCGAAGTCAGCTAATGCCTTTTTGAAAATTGGATCCACAGTTAATTCCTTTTCCAGCTTTTTAATTCTGATAGTATTGAAATCTGAAACCAGTGTTACCTCCGAACGAGCACCTTTACGTGACCTTTTCTTTGATAGTTCTTCATCGTCGTCATCATCACCTTCATTTTCATCGTCATTATCATCTTGTAAGTTGCCATCACCATTATCATTCTGAGCACTTGTTGCCAAACCATTTAATAATCTACCAGTTTCAGTTGCAACTGAGTCAACTCGACTTGAATAAACTTTAACACAGCCATCCAAAGTAGCACTTGCCTTTTGAAAGTTTATACCATCTCCATCCCTTAGAACATTTAAATCATGAAAGTAATCAATAAGTGCAAAATTCCAACTATTTATCGCATTGATCTTATTATCTGTAGCCATTCTCATCCACATATCAAAATCTTCTTGAGCATTTGCCGTACGACGGACTGTTGGTGACCCTCGATTACTGCCTGGTTGATCCAATTGCTCAACTACTACTAAACTCCTTCGATCTCTACCTGCTGCATTTCCTCGTTGTCTATTTCTACTACCGGAAACCATTTTATTTTTGTGTGTGTGGGTTTTCGTGTATTTTTTTGATATTTTTCTAATATCCTTCAATTGAGATGTGATTTAACATGTGTTTACAAAATGCAGAATGGGACGGTTGGCATGACAACGAGGATATCATCGCTGGTGTGATACGATTTACACTTGTTGGTATGAAATATACTGCGGATGTCAAACTGTATAATCATAATATTTGATTAGATAGTACATAATCAAGAATATTATCTTTAATATATATTGTTTTAATACTAGTACTATTTATCTCTTCATTAATAAATGTTTTCCTTATTTTCATTTCATTAAATGTTCCTTTCTTTTCAAATCTTATAAGTAATTTTATTTTATTTTAAAATCCAAATGGATTATTTGGTGTAGCGGCCTGTAAATTCGCAAACCTACCAGTCCCGGAATTCTGCTGCTGTTGCAATTGCCCTACTCCGAAGCTAACAGGAGGTGTGGGTCCAGTTCGTTGTGGTGTTAATGCTCCATTCGAATATGTTGCTGGCATTTGCGGAACAGGTGAATAAGCCTGTAATGGATTAGTCGGCGCTAGTGCGGGCCCAGTACCGAATCCAAATCCTGTAGGCTGAGGTGCTAAAGGATTTCCTAAATTTTGCATTAATTGATTTTGTTGAGGAACTTGTTGAGGAATTTGTTGTTGCTGAATTGGTAATTGGGTATGGTACATTGATGGTTGAGATAAATGCTGAAGATATGAAGAAGAAGATTGAGTAGATATTGTAGAACCAGTAGTCAAGTATGGAATGGAATTTCCTGTTAATATTGAACTAGAAACCGATTGACCAGAAAACAATGGATTCTGTATCGCCGATAAACCAGATATTTGACTATTAATTCCAGACATCTGTCCCGACATTTGCCCCGACATTTGTCCTGACATTTGCCCTGACATTTGCCCTGACATTTGCCCTGACATTTGACTCCCATACGTTGGCTGTGCGTACACAATCTGAGATGGAACAGGAGTAATAGTAGTTTGAATGAAATTCATACCATTACCAGATAATAGACTTGATGGACCACCAGATAGCTGTGGTTGTGGTGTACTAGCTAGTCCACCACCACCAGTTCTTTGTAAAGGCAAAGACATCGATGATGCACTCATAGATCCCGAGTTTAATGATGGGAACTGTTGAGAAGATTTCGAGTGAAGCTGTGCTTCCGATAAAGAAGCTGCAAGTACTTCAAAACTGCTGGTTCGTTGAGCTGATAACGTGGTACTTGATAGGGATGTAGTCGGTAACGTGCTGGTTCCAGGCGCTGTTGGCATAGTTGGAATTGGGGATGACACTGTTTGAAATGTCTTCGCTTGTGATGTCTTAGCTTCAGGTAATGAAGTTGCAGAGGCACTAGTTAGTTTTGAAGCAGCAGTGTTTGACCTCGATCTGTTCCTAGCTGGTTTTATTGTCCAAGCATCATCATCAAACTCATCTTCAGAGAATGAATTATCTTGAACTTGAGGAGGAGGAGGAGTAGGATCAGTCTGCGAAATTTCAGGGACAGGTGGTGATACCCGCTTTTGTGGTGGTTGAGGAATAGCTGGTAGAGCTTGAGATTGAGTATTATCTGTTTCGGTTTTCTGTGGCCTTCTTCCTCTAGAAGTATTATTATTGTTATTATTCCTATTATATTTATTATCGAGGAATCGATTAACTCGTAATATATCACCTTCTTTAAGACTTAATGATCTTAAAATACTTGCATTTATATCAGGTAATGATGATTCATCCATTCTTTCTCTTTCGAAAGATAGTGTATAGCGCTGACAATTTTTAACTTCAATACCACATTTTAAAAAGAAATCAAACCAATCAAATTCTTTAGGGGTTTTCGACATTTCCCTCCCACGTTCTTTTCCATGATTTCTTTCCCTTTCTTTTTCTCTCCCTCTTTCCCTTTCCCTTTCCCTTTCCCTTTCTCTTTCTCTTTCTCTTTCTTGCTCCTGTTCGCGTTCCCGCTCTCTATTATTCTTATGATGCCTATCTCTTCGACTTCTATCACCTTTTGATTTATATTCCCCTAAACTCGACCCAGTAACACGTTCAACATATTCAATATCGTCAAGACATAATTTTTTAGCGTCAACAGCAATTCTAACACCATTTTCTTTATATAAATGAATTTTCCCTTGTATAATTCCAACAAATTCAGCATTGACTTTAAAAGAACCAGAAGCATCAGTCCATAATCTTAAATTATCTGGGTTTATCTTATGGTTCGATTGATGTGTTTCTTTCTCTTTTCCTTTAGAACTGGGATGATTTCTATTATTCGGTGGTGTTACAAATCTTGGAGCTTTAACCTCTTTAATAACTTCAACATATTTAGCTGGTATAACACCTTCTTTATGAGTTTTAGAATTCTCTAATGAGACAAACCACCAATCATCATTTGTATCGTCGATTACTAAAACAGTATCTTTTTCATGGACGGTTAATTCACTTGGATCATCGGCTTTGAAATCAAATAAAACCTTTGCCCTTTTATAATCTGAAGATGATCCTTGATTAGTATTATCATTATTATTATGATTACTATCATTAATATTTGGATTTGAATTGGAATTAGAGTTTGAACCAGAATATGGTGGACTATTATGTTGAATAGAATTCGTAGTTGAAGGAGGATAAACCAATTTTGTTAGAACATCATTGATTTCAATTGCAAGTTCTTTTGTCCCTGTAGTAAATTCCGTTTCATAGTTTGGATTCTTAAATCTTATCCATAATTTTTTCTTAGTAACAACATCAAATTCTTCAATATCTTTTATTGACCAACTTTTAATCATATCCTGATCTTCTGCCAATTCAGGCTCAAAAAATATAAGCCCTTTAGAAATGATCAATATTCCTTTATTCTTATTTTTACGATAATGACTCGAATCAATTTGTGTCACTTGAAATTCATAGTTAGGTGAAGCGGATATTGATTCATTTGGAGGGGGTAAATTACCATTCTCAATCGGTGATCTTATGGGTGATCTCGTTATACTCCTGGATGATTCAGATGTCGTTGAAATTCTTGGTACTGCTCGTAGTGTTGACTTATTATTGTCATGCTGTGCTTGAAGAGAAGGTCGTTGCATTATTGGTGAAGCAGGACTAGAATCCCAATCAGATTGATCATCTGAATATTCTTCATTATTGTTACTTGACGATTTTTTTGTATTTAAAGTAGGGCGCTGGGGTTGGGCATGTTGTTGATGCCTTCTGCTTACACTGTTATGATTATACCTTGAGCCACTTCTATGGGGGGTCGCATTTGAATTTGTGTTTGAAGTTGAAGTTCCACTTGTATCAGTGCTTCTGTTTGAAAGATCATGAACCATTGGAAGCGCGTGGGTTTGGAGGGTCACGGTTGATGATTGGGTTTGAGGGGCAGATGATTGTATTTCGATGTAGTTCCCCGGCACCAAACCAAATGACGAAGTTGAAACATCACCAGCTAGAATCCAATCAGGGTCTGAAGTAGAGTATACCTGTAACTGCTGGGATTCGTGGATTGATAATTCATCTGGGGTTTGTGGTGAATAGGCGTACAGGACCTTGGCATAAGATACAGGTGGAGCCTATAAACAATAAAACAGAAAGCATTATCAGTCATGAAGAACAATCAGAGCAAAAACAGCATTGAAGAAGAACAAATAGAAGCAAAGATCAGCATTAAACAATGGTGGAGAAATGAAAAAAAAAAAAATTCAACATACCTCCTTGATATAAATCCTCGGAACCAAGCCCACAATATCATTCGCAAACGACTTCACAGTCCACCAATCATCTCCGACGGTTTTTTCGGTCAAGCATAGTATATCACCTTCCTTAATTGTGAGTTCTTCGTCTGTCCTAGCAGAATAGTCATATAAGACTGTGTAGATGCCTTGGAATGGCATGGTGGGGGTTTTAAAGGACAGGATGGTTGTACCTAACAAAAGAACTTTAGGCGTGTACCGGAGTTCGGATGTTTTGAGTGAAATTTACAAATTTGATGTACGGTATAAGCTAGATAAATAGGCTGTAGTTACGTATATAAATATTGTTTATAAAGCTTTCTTCTCTGCCTTTTCTGCCTTTTCTGCCTTTTTAGCTCTATTAAATTCCCCTAGTTTTTTGAGAGCCAGTTTATCCATTTTCTTCTTGACCTCTTTTCTAAACCCAAGAGCAAACATATACTCAAAAAATACAAAATAAGGAGCTAACACAAGTGCCTGAACAAGATTATCTAATAAAGCAGGAGCTCTCTTTTCGTAAATTCCATGGCCAATAAATTGTACTATCCATGCAAAAACGAATAATCCAATCGAATAGGGGATGGCATCCGGAACCGTACGAATCCATTCTGTAAATTTGAAAGACAGTCCCACCAATGCCGGGGCCACGATGAAACCAAACGAATCCAATAGAATATAGAATGCCGAAAACCCGGCAGCCATAAGGGTCCCAAGATTAAAATATACGCTAGTGCCTGGGACAAATGACCCCAATGTACCCAAAGACAGAAGAGCTATTGATGTAAAGAGGATGATTGGGACGAAGATGCAATGGATCAAAACGTTAACTCTGTTGAAGTGGTAAGCTCGATAAAAGCTGAACTGTTCTTCAAGATCGAAGACACCCATTTTTGTGTATGAATAAATAAGAATAAATAAGATGAAGAGTAGTAGAAGTAAAGTGGGAATGTTCTGATTAATGAACACACACCGTTTATATTGATAATCACATCACATAGAAACGAAAAGTGGGGGCGATGAGTTTCTCCTCTTAAACTATAAAATCTTACATCATAATCGATATCACCACCAATTCCGAGCACGAGCATCTCCTACTCTACAATATTGATCGTGAGAATAGAATAGTT
Organism: Alloascoidea hylecoeti; assembly: GCA_001600815.1. Classification (NCBI taxonomy): domain Eukaryota; kingdom Fungi; phylum Ascomycota; class Alloascoideomycetes; order Alloascoideales; family Alloascoideaceae; genus Alloascoidea; species Alloascoidea hylecoeti. The sequence goes on from BCKZ01000001.1 coordinate 1,169,291, forward strand.
ACAAGCTTATTTCGTAAGCACAGTCACATCATTGGATCATAGATGTAAACGTGAAATATATCAATTATAAACACTACAAATCTTGGAGGAGAATTCAGTACCAGTTAAATACATTAAAAATTGTAAAGAGTGTAGATTAAACGGATGATCCTAGTCCTTGCAGGCAACAATATAGACTAACTTATCTTTAATACCAAATAATCTGAAATCATGTTCAGCTTGTTTTTGTGGTTGCATTGCCAAAGGTTTAATACTTGGCACTGTCTATAACTCCCTGCTCATTTGCCTACACCACAATCCTAATTAAGTGTATAAATTTAATGTTTTTCTTTGCACCTGTAAACAGTTACGGTAATATATTTATATAGGAAATAATTACAGAAGAGAACTATATTATTTTTTTTTTATTTGGTACAATCATCTGTAGCCGGTTTATACCTCCACAAATTTAAATGTCCTTGGTTTAGTATTAAAATAAAACGGAAATACTTTAAAATTAGTTATCTTAGGCCTATAATTATTATCTTCTAATCGAGAATATTTCGAGAAGGAAATAATATAACCACCTTCCTCAAAACTAATTGAACCGAGTCTAAAGCTATAGTTTTTAACTTTTAAAGGTTTTGGATAGTCGATTGTGGTACTAGATATACCATCCTTGACTTTCCTCCAGGATGTTATCATCTACAATACTTTAAAGACCCCTATCATGTCTTTAATTTTTCTATTACTAATTGTATCATATGAACTGAGACGCTCTCGATGATGATCATTATCACTATAAATTAAATTCCCAGTAACTCTCAGGGGAGTGGCTAAGTTACCTCTAATGATTTTTAATTTTTTCATTATCTCAACTTTGTCTAGGTTGTTATAAATATCCTTTCTAAACTATTCTGCCACTCCCAACTCATCAGCGAGAGCATTGCCGAATCTTCGCAGGTACCGACAGGCACCAGAATAGGCATATGTGTCCCAAAAATCTAAATAACTAGATATCTCTAAAAGAAGTTCATCAGGAAGAGTGAGTAGCTTGTATTCATTATTTTCTCGAGAAGATTTAATATAATTTTGAGGAGAATACGAAAAGATATCATCTTCGGATTCATCTCCAGATTCATCGCTATAATCTAGTACTACTGTGGATCCTTCTAAACACATTTTCACATTCCATCGTATTTGAAAAAAAAAAAAAAAAAAAATATTATATGTATTATATTATTGCTATTTAAATAACGCACTATATGGTTTCGTCAAATAGATCTATAATTATGCTGTACCTTATATACCGGTAATCAAATACATTAGATTTACAAATTTACAGGTGTTTCTTTAAAGTTAATCATAAGTTTTTACTTATATAGAGGTTATAATCATTATATATCTTATTTTAATTAGCAATATCGATTAGTTGTTAGTCTAGCTGGTATCATAAGACGGTGTTTTCCATACTCGATCATAACTTTTTCGGATAAGTTGCAATTATTATTTTACATTATTGCATCAAATTAATCAGATATAAGAGATTGCAAAACCCCTGGAGGTTGCAAAAACAATGGTTATATTCTTACGATTCTTAGGCCTAGGATTTATACTCAGCATAATCTTCATTTACTTATAATTGTCACTCGTCGATAAGGAAGGCATTTAGATCCGTAGCCAAGTTTTCATTCGTATGAATCACAATTTTCATATATTCACATGTATATCGATATCGATAATAAACTTTACTTCTCTTCTTCCTAGCTATAGAGAAACCCAATAAATGCAATAGATATCGGTTCCTAGAATTGGCATCAATATGATTATATTATTGTACCTATGCGCACGATGTACTAAGGAATCTAGAAATACCGCGGTGAAAATATGCAACGAATTTGATTATCATTATTAGTCAAATCATATTTAACTATAAAACTATATTGAATTGTCTTTAACTATGTTTCTAATAAAACGATTTACTCGACAACACGAATAGCAATTCCAAGGGATCCAGATGGAGCGTCGGATGATGCATACCAGTAAACATTATAACTTCCATCATCATTCTTCAAAACGGTGGCATGCTCTTCACCATTTAAAGTTAAATGTTCATTAACGACAGACCAACCAGTGATAGAACCACCTGAACCATCTGGAGAGTAGGTAAGCTTATTATTATCAGTAATATCGAGATAGTAAGAAGTTCCTGAAGCAACCTCAACCTTTCCATCGGAAGTTATAGTGGCATTAATTGGAGTACCTTTTCCAAGAACAACATCATAAGAGTCTGATGTGAGAGAAAGAGCTGAATATTGGACAGCACTTCCTGAACGAATAGCAATTAGACCAACGGCAGAAGCATAAGTAGCTAAAGAAAGAGCAGCAGCGATAGATGTAGTGAATTTCATTTTTATTGATTTCTGAGGAATTATCTGATATATGAATCTGATGAATAACTTAAAAAGATGAGGATAATGAACCAATTTATATAATTTATTGCAATTAACCTTTTGATTTGAATTATAGATCTAGATCCGCCGATACAGCTATGAATGTTTTTTTTTCGATCAAGTAATTAATGCTTTTTCTCTTCATTATTTTTAGACGACACAAAATTTAAAGCATGTAGTATGTTAATATTATAGACTATAATTAGAAATGACTTTAAAGTTGTGTCAAATGCACAGTCGTGTATTAAAATTTTGTATTTGTTGCTGCAATCGCTTAAGCTTGTTAATACCTTTATGATTTAATTACAAATTTTTATTAAACGTAAAAAAAAAGACCTTTATGATTATTGTATATCGGATTAATATAATGCAAAGAATGACTTAAACATAAATATCGTCTCCCTGAGTCCCTGTTATTATGTGTTATATGCTTAAGCCTTATGGTCATGATGTTATTCTTTATTTGTAGTTAGGTGCTCGTTTATGCATGATACAGCTACGGTATGTCATTATATGGTTCAATTTGCACATTAATAAACTAAATTTAAAATTGAGAGACATGTAAAAATAACGGTTTTTAGATCTGATTATTATGATTGTCTTATTTTGGTATCAATTGAATTTGCAACTGTAACATCGGTTTCTCTATCTCGGTATGAGGGCTCACCCCTGATATATGACGTTAATGCGATTATAGTTGTAAGATACATACTGTACAGTAGTAATAGTACACATATTACATCATATATTTCATGATAGTAATAATTTAATTGCTCTCAACCTCATAATAATTAATACGTATACGTTAATAATAAAGAAAGTAAAGACGTCAAATATATATGCATGTGTTATAGTCGTAGTTACAGTAATTACAATTATTACAAGTTGATGAAGATATCAATTAAGGCCAGGTATAATAGTTCATAAAATCTTTACAAGAACCATATATGTGAGCTCTTTCCTTAATTACATAAATCAATTATAAATAATTACGGACCGAAAATTATTTGAAACCATTGCGTACCAATTGCAACAAATATTATGAGGCTTTAAGAAACATTATTTTCATAAGTATCCGCATCCATCATAATCCATATACGACCTTATGGTAATTGTTAAATATCAGAAAATGAAAGCTATCCTTATAATTATTTCAGAGTATGACAATTATATTTAGAAATCTAGATTTAGGTTTCCGATAAAATGTCCTCATACTCAGATACAATGATCTCATATTCCTTTTAATATATTGAAAATGATACAACTATACTAATACTTGTTTCAAATATATCTAGCTGGCTAGTTGTTAAACCCTTCAAAAGAAAAGTATAAATTGTTTCATTATTCCCAACTTTTTTAATCAGATAATTCCTCAGAAATCAATAAAAATGAAATTCACTACATCTATCGCTGCTGCTCTTTCTTTAGCTACTTATGCTTCTGCCGTTGGTCTAATTGCTATTCGTTCAGGAAGTGCTGTCCAATATTCAGCTCTTTCTCTCACATCAGACTCTTATGATGTTGTTCTTGGAAAAGGTACTCCAATTAATGCCACTATAACTTCCGATGGAAAGGTTGAGGTTGCTTCAGGAACTTCTTACTATCTCGATATTACTGATAATAATAAGCTTACCTACTCTCCAGATGGTTCAGGTGGTTCTATCACTGGTTGGTCTGTCGTTAATGAACATTTAACTTTAAATGGTGAAGAGCATGCCACCGTTTTGAAGAATGATGATGGAAGTTATAATGTTTACTGGTATGCATCATCCAACGCTCCATCTGGATCCCTTGGAATTGCCATTCGTGTTGTCGAGTAAATTATAACGATCTATCGCAATATATTGAGGAATTGAAAAATTGCACTATGTTAATTATGAAGATATGTATTTGGTGTTACGGTGCTAAAGATAATTTAGTTTTAAGATATTTATATAGTTAAATTTAATGCGTTATATTAAAAATCAAAAATAGGATTCAAGTGCAAGTAGTAATTACTATAGAATTATGAGTTCAGATTTGACTTAGTGGTGAAAGTCTTGAAGTCAGTAGTCCCCGTTGCAGCTGTGGAGAAGTATATAAAAACAAGTAGTAGCAGCTCTTATAACTATAATGAAATCCCTTATAGCGAGACATTAGCTTCTTTCACTCACTATAGATTTAATAATATTAATCTTAAACTTTCAGTCCTTTATAATAAATATTAATGACCAAATCTGTGTTCTTATTTTCAAACATAACTATTTACTAGCTCTTTATTTATATGTTTCTGGGGAATATAGTAATAGATCACAAACATAACATCTGCAACGAACTTTTCAAACCTTGATGATTCAGATTGTATTAATATTAAAGAAACGTCACCAAACAATCAAAATTGATTGTACTTGAAAAAGAATAAAAGTAGGTTACCGCTTTAGGGATTCGAGCGTTTGAGTGGCTTTGTACCTGCAGGTCCCTGCGTTAATATTATTATGCATAGCTTATAGCGGATGCATTGGGACTCGGGAGTTGTAGGATCCGGACAGTTTTTCGAAAGTATCCACAATATTTATAACTCAAAACAGTTAAGAAGTATAAAAATATATGTAGAGAACATTAAAAAGTATCGGAATTAACTCATCAACGCCTGTGATGTTTCTTATCTTTAGCATCTAAATTCTAAATCATTAACAATTACCATGTACCCACAATTTCAAAAGCTGATATGGACTTGAATGCGCCTTACTAGAAATACTCATCATTGTCATCAATGTGAATTTATAATTACAGCAATATCGTATAGAATAAAATTTTGTGTACTTTAGTTACCTGATCAAACTCAGAGAGAAAATATATGCACAAATATACAACATGAATGGAGGTAAAAAATGGAGCGTTAAATCAATATAGGATCCAATACATGTATTTCAATTAATTTTGGGGATGATGAGAACATGTAACACATTTTTAATTGCGGAATACATATAGATCTTTGAAATACGGTCTGTCAAATTATTTCCGCCTCATATTGATATTACTCGGAAGTTGGAACTGTCCAATGTATTTAAAGGTAATACAGTCTCTGAAAGAAGGTCTCATAAAAGGTACATGTAGCGTCCTTTATAATAGTATTGGCATTGATGATTATTATGGCTGTAATTTTGATACCACAAATGATTAAAAAAGATAATGAAGGTTATCCAAGTGCAGAGAAAGAATATTGATTCCAAAAACTAGCATTTAGTATGTCCACATTCAGAATGTTATTTATTTCCCCAGGTTTTTAATGATCTCCAATTTCCTAATAATAACCCCCTAGTTACAAAGGCCATTATAAAATGTCGGAGGTCCGGTTATAGAGTAGAATGACTATAAATACGATGCCTTTATAACAAATAGATAGTACACTTACATTTCGTATTATAAAGGTACCATCCACAGCCCTAAAAGCAAAAAAGTTAATTAGTATTACAAGCTTACACGTTTAAAATAATCCTTAATTTCGCTGTAACCTTCATTGAATATATATATCGTATAACTATAATATTACTACATCTAAACGTTATCTATTTATAAACAGAAATAATCATATTAATAAAATCAACCACCAAGAAAAAAAAAGAAAGATAGTTTCAAATATAGAGAATTGAAAGATCCATTAATTATAATAATGAATCAAACATATATGGTCATAAAAATAAAATAAAATACATTGGCTTATTAATTTAAATCTTCCTCTCTGTTTTTTTTTTTTTTTGTAAGTTTATATCATTTACTTAAAAAATAATTATATTTTTGTCCCCTACCATTTCCAAAAAATTGTCTATATTGAGCCCCATATTGGAAATCAACTGGAGATTTATCATTATCATTATTTAAATCATTAAAATCATCATTCTCCAATCTTAGACCTCTTTTTGATCTTGAAATAGATTCTGCACGGGACTGTTTCCTGCGTCTTGCCATTGAACTTGGCCTAGGATGATGCTCACCATGTGGGAAATAAACGACTTCAACTGGTGGTAAATAATAGGCTTTATTTAATGGGAAATATTCATATGATATTTTTTTATTTGATTTCTTTTTACGTTTGGGTATAGGAGGAGGACTATTGATATTTGCATTAATTGAAAACTGAATTGATTTATTTGTTGATGCTGGTGTTGAGGTTGAAGATAATGATAGTGATGATTTTAAATCTGGATTTTTAGCAATTTGAATTGTATTTGATAATGGTTTCAAAATTGATTGATCATTTTTTTGACTATCAATATCCATATCAATATCAACACTATGATTGTGATTATGGTTATGATTATGATTATGATCATTATTATTATTATTATCAATATCAATTTCATTAACACCATTATTTAAATTATTGATGTTATCACTTGAATTAAAATTTCGTAAATTATTTGATGATGAATAATCATATTCTGTTTTAAGTTCCTTTTCATTATTATTCTTTGTGAAATCATTAATATTGTTAATACTAGTAGCAATAAAATTATTATTATTATTATTTTGTTGTAACATTAATTGATTATTATGATTTTGTAAATCAGGGCTAATTGAATTACTGAAATTTGATATTATACTAATTGGAGTATTATAGATAATTTTTTGTTTTTTATTTGTAGTTAAATTATCAATGCCATTCGAATTTGAATCATCGAACGACACCGTTCTTTTATTACTTCTTTCATTTGTGATCTTGGTAATATTTTTTTGATCATAATTTTGTGCATTATCAGCACCAATTACAACAGTATCTCTACTGGTTACATAATTGCCTCTAGTTAATAAAATATCATCTCTTTCAGTATAGAAACTTGGATTTCTACCTCTTACAACGATTGGTCTTGAAGTAACACTTGCAACAACAATAGTTTCATCCTCCTCATCGTTTTCATTTTCAATGGTTGCTTCTAACTGAATAATTATAGTATAATATTGCTGAAAAGCTGGTTTTCTACCATTATTTGCAGTAGCCGATTTAAATTGTAATCTTTTCCATTCAATTTCAATTGGTTTCGATAAAGATATTATAGAAATAGGTATATTAAAGTATTGCGGCCTTAAACTTGATTTATGACTACTATTAGTATTATTAGTAGTTTTGATTTTAGAAGAATCAATTGGAAAATATAGCAATTCAACAGGTTCTTTTGAGAAGTTTTGCGTAGATTTAATTGATAATCTTAAAGATTTAATATTTTTGGTAATTTCTTCTTCAAATTCATTATTTTTAGAAAACTTAATTGAAACAGGTATATCACTGAAAGATAATTTTGAAGCAACTTGTATGAAATTCCTTCTATAGCATGATAGATAGCTATTATCGTTTAAATCACCACCAGCAATGAAAAATCTACCATCCAAAAACCCAAATAAGTTTATTAAGATTGAAGTATTATCACGTGATAGTAGTTCAACTTTAGGTTTTGGGGTGTTTATTGGGGAAAAGTCGAGATAATATTGGGCCGAGTTTGCCGGGTCATTGGCACGCTGGGTAGTGAATTGGAAGGGTGCGGGGACTTCACCGGGGAGGGTGTTTTCAGGCACGGCCAGGGAATGACGTAGATCCTGTTCTGTGGGCGGAAGGTAGTAGAGGAGCTGGGGTTGTTCCGTGTTTAGTCCCACGTCTAGACCCACAGATTGTTCCGGGTTCAGGCCCACGGGTTGCTCCACCAGCTGTTCTGCCTGTGGTCCCACCAGAGGTCCCACCAACGGGGGTGCCTGATGGCTCAACGTCTGCGGTGGGGGTTGTGTAGCCCCATAATAAGAAGCCTCGACTGGGATGAGGCTGGAGTAGTGAAAACTTGGGAACTTTGGGAAGTCCGAGGAGTTTAGGGCATTAATGAAGTCGGCTTCACTGAGAATGGGAAGCTGGTAAGAAACATCCGTCTGTCCATCGTATGGAAACGGTTGCGGAGGATCGTTTGGCACAAGCAGAGAAGCGAATTCGTCTTCAATGTTCATGTTATTATCATGTAAGAAGAAGTTAATTGAGTTGCCATAACAGATACTGTTTACCCGGATGCGCGGATATCGGCGCTCGCAACACATCCTCAACGACCTCACAATGTCGGTTTTGGTCACAACGGGAGGCACTGTCCCGTTCAAGCGGTTACTATCGTTGGTGCTCTCATCTGACTTTCTAAGGTTCCTGGATCACACAAACATAACCTCGTTACTTGTGCAGTACGGAAACGGTCAGGATGCCTTTTCTTATGTAAAATCCTTACTATCCGAATTGGGTATTAATCCCATCCCACAACCAGATAACAACAAAACCACAAACAGAAATGGTGAATTTGACATTCATTTCTTAAATATTCATATCCAATTATTTAGTTATGTAAATGATCTTTCTTTAGAAATGAAAAATGTCGATTTAATCATATCTCATGCTGGCAAGTATTCTTTATAATACCATGATATAATATTCTGCTAACTGAAAATTGTAGGTACCGGATCAATTCTCGATGCGCTTCGATCAAATTCAAATTCAAATTCAAATTCAAAATTAATTGCTATAATTAATCCCGATCTAATGGATAATCATCAATTAGATATTGCTGAAAAATTATTTCATGATAATTATTTATTATATTGTTTACCAGATCAGATGTATGTAAATAATTATATTTATAATTAATTATTTCTAACTTATATCTATTTAGAAAATTACAAGAAACTATCAAAAAATCTAGGAATTTTAAATTCAATTCTTTTCCTAAATCAAATAGATCAATCCTATCAGATATTTTAAGGCAAGAACAACAATTATAATAAATAAAATAAATAATACAAATAAAAATGATAAAAAATAAATAATATAATAAAAAAATCTAGATATAAATAGCATCATAATCCGTAACAATCATTGAGTTTTTATGTATCCTTAAATAAGTACTTGGATACTCAGGTCCAACCTCATTCCTTATTGTCTTCTCCAAAGCAAATTGTTTGTTTTTTCCCAAAACAATTAAAACAACTTCTTTTGAATTATCAAGTATCGTACTTATACCAACACTTAATGCATATTTTGGTACTTTTTTCAGATCATTTCCAAAAAATCTACAATTTGCTTGAATTGTTGATTCCGCTAATTTAATTTTTCTTGTTCTTGTAGTATTGTCAGATCCCGATTCATTAAACGCTAAGTGTCCTTCAATACCCATTCCACCAAGAAATAGATCAATCCCACCACAATTTGCAATTCTTGATTCATATTCATTGCATTCTTTTTCTAAATCTTCTGCATTTCCATTTAATATATTAATATTTTTTCTCGGTATATCGATATGATTAAATAATCTATCGTACATAAAAAAGTGATATGATTGTTCATTTGATTCTTCAATTCCAACATATTCATCCATATTAAAAGTAATTACATTTTTAAAAGATAATTTCTTTTGACGATATAATTGAATTAATCTTTTATAAGCTCCTTCTGGTGATGAGCCAGTTGGTAATCCCAATATATAATTTGGTTTGTCGGAAGTAGGTTTAAAATTATTAATTTGGGATGCTATATAATCACCGAGGAATATTGATGCTTGTTCTGGTGTTGAAAAAACTTGTAATCTCATTGTTTTGTATATTGAATGTAAAAGATAAAAATGATGCTTAAGAAAGGGAAAAAAAGAGAAATATGAAAAGAAGCCGGATTTCCCCCCCCTCTTATCTAAATCTCAAATTCATCAAAGTTAACTACAAAATTTTAAATAATCCTTTCACATAACATATATGACCTATTAGACCTACATAAAACACTGACTAACCACGGATATCACCTTATATATCTTTTCTTTTTCCCATTCATTTGTTATATAACCCACTTTCTAAATATGTTTTGTGTAACGTAGTATTCATTGTAACCTTAAATCATTGGTAAATGTAACGTTGATAATAATCACGTGGTGATGTTCATAATAATCCATAGTTTTACGCTAGGCCTTATTATTAGAATCGGAACGAGTTTAAACCCTGCAACTGGTGTTATAATAGGGATGTTACATTGCAGTTATATTTCTTACAAAGAACATCAATATTATAGATATCGGTATAATTATAGGTACGTAAAAAGTTACTAACAAACACATATGCGAACCCATAAGAAACACAAAAACTAAAACATTTTTTAAAATTTAACAAATTATTCATCCGAGACACAAGAGAATCTGGTAGTATTTTTCTAAAAAGATTATACAACCATTGGCGTTGTTCAGCGGAGATGGATTCCTGAACTGGCGGGGTTATTTAGGTAACTACCCTATATATATCTTGATTTAAATTTGTTTGCTACAAGTATGAATGAATATTTATTGATGTTCATATTTTTATATTTTTATATTGAATTTATAAAATGTATACGGATAAATTAAATAGACTTATGAATAAACAGTAGAAATAATTAAATAAAAAATATTAATTAGAATGATATTTTTGGTATCAAAAAGGTTAGTACTGTAATTGAATTATTCATATGTATGATGCAGTTGTGTAAAAAGCAATAAATAAACAAAAAACAAAAGGAAAATAAAACAGGTTTATACTTGATCATGAAGATAATTGTGAATTTCAATGATCAAGTATTGTATTATATAAACATTTTTTCATCATCATTATCATCATTATATCTTTTCATTTAAATTAACAGCAGCAGCAATAGCTGGACCTAAGATACTACTATCTTTAACATATTTTAAGATATATTTTTTCTTTTTTAAATTTAAATCATTATTTTTAATTAAAAAAAATTCAACTTTTGATCTATATTTGTGGAAATGTCGTAACACTGAACCAACATAACCAACACAAACTTCATCGATTCCAGTATCATTATCATTATCATCATTTGATAATTGAGATGATGAAGAAGTATTTAGTTGATCTAACCAGTTAGATAAACTGATTATACAAATTGATATTAAAGCAGCACCTCTAGTTATAACAATATCAATAATTTTTTGTAATAATAAGATATCATTATCTGAAATTTCAATATCGTGATTATTATAATCTTTTGAAAAATGATTTAAAAAAAATAATTTTGCTTCATCTATTGTTGTTGATTCATTAATCATACAAGTTAATTCACCTGTGAAATAATCATATTTTGTGTCAAAATTCTTTGGTAATTTACCATTTAAAAATTCTTTCATTTCAATAAAATCAATCATTATTAATCTAGTTAGTTCTGAAATATATCTACCACTTGAAGTGTATTCTAATAATTGAAATAAATTTTCGCCATTTAATATTTGATTTTCCAAAGATTTAATTTTAGATTTTAAATTAAATTTATCATCAAATCGAACATCTAAATTTGGATCCCAATTTGTAGAATATTTAATAAAATCGTTACCAAATGTTGATAATTCAGTATTAATTAAACAATTTTCAACCCCTTCAATATAAGGTCTAAATTTATGTTTTGATAAGAATTTAGTTGGCGCTCTGATACAACAATTTGTGCCTGTCCCCAACACAAGTCCAAGTTTTGTCATTTTAAAGTTATAACAGCTTGCTATATAAACAGCAACAGAATCATTTATGATTGATTCAACTGATAATTTGATACCAATTTTTTCCAAAACAATCGACTCTAATAATGGTTTTAAATCTTTGTAATGGATTTGAGAATCAACTGACCAACCTTTCCCACAGTTTTCAATAATTCCATGATTTACAGATTTCAAAGAGATAGGGAAACTCCAACTAATTCCAACATTTATAATATCCATATTTACTTTTGTTGTATTATATTTCGAAGATTGTTTTAAGATTGCTTTTAATTTATTTAAGACATCATTAATCCTATCAGCAATCCAGTGGAAAAAATGTAAATTTAAAATTTTATCGTCATCATGAATAATCCAAGAATCTTCGGTTATAACATCTGCTTTATCAGTTGAACTATTGGAACTATTACCATTTAATAAAACAAAGGCTAATCTTAAAGTTGAACCACCTAGATCCATAACTAAGAACAAACCGGTTTCCAACCCAGTGGGGTTCATATCAGGTGATGGTAACATCGCAATCGTGGAGTTCTTTAATCTTTCTAAAAATTCGAATTGTAATTCATTTGATAAGTTTTTTAAAATTGCTGGATTATTAATCGGTGTTAAAAATTGTGTTTGAACTTGTGAGAGTAAAATTTGTGCTTGTGGAGACAATGATGAAAATGTTTCCTGTTGATATTGAAGGTGATCTTTTTCATTGATCATTATCGAGTCATTCTTAGACTCCATATCCAAAGGATTAACTGCGATAGGACACTGTTGAATCTGAGTCATAATAAATATATAAAAATATGAAATGTTTATGTTAAAAGAGAATAAAAGGAGAAGTTATTTGTATTATATTTATAATTATGTCCCAAGATCTATTATTTTATAATTAGGTCTGCAAACAAAAGAAACCGTTGCATTCGTGCAACCAATCACGTGATGTAACAGTGGCTTATGTACGTCTATGCATGGGTATGCATGGGTATGCATGGATCTGCAGATGCAACCCCGCCATCCCTGCTTGTATACTAAAACTTTGGTAAAAGAGTTCAATATAGGTTCGCATCCAAAATACTAGTGATATTGACACAAATGGTGATAGATATTCGCAGCGAGAGGGCATATTATTGGCACATTATCAACACTGATATTGGCACCTGGAGCAATTATAATTTCGTGGAAATGTCCTCTTAGTCACCTTCATCGCATCACGTGACCCTACTAAAAACACGGTGTCTTTTCCGTTTCTATAAATATATTTCACTCTTTGTAAATCACCAAATTTCATCACTCATTCCTCTCGTTTGGGCTTTCGAAACAAATGCCTCCAAAAAGAAGTGTTAAAAAGTCCAAGAAGGCTCAGGAGCTCACACCTCCTCCTTCTTCACAGAATGAAAAATTAATTGAAGATCCAGTCTCAATTCCTAAATATGCAAAAGGTTCTTTACGTGAATATTGGATAACAACTCCTCCAAAAGATTTAGCAAGTCGTCGTGATATTCATGGATTGGATAAAGTGTATTTATCCATCATTACAGTCTTGGCTTTTGTAACAAGATTTTGGAAAATATGGCATCCTGATAGTGTTGTATTCGATGAAGTTCATTTTGGTGGGTTTGCAAGAAAATATTTAACCGGCAAATTTTTCATGGATGTTCATCCTCCATTAGCAAAAATGTTATTTGCTGCTGTGGCTTCAATTGGAGGTTATAATGGCACTTTTGAATTCAAAAATATTGGTGATAATTATACCGATGATGGTAATGTCCCTTATATTTTAATGAGATCTTATCCTGCTTTATTAGGTTCTTTAACTGTCCTTCTCTTTTATTTAACTTTAAAAGCTTCAGGTTCAAGGAGTTTAACTGCTTTTATTGCAAGTTTTGCTTTTGTTTTTGAAAATTCAAATGTCACTATATCTCGTTATATTCTGTTGGATTCTCCTTTAGTATTTTTCATGGCTTTAACTGTATATTCTTTTAAAAAATTTGAAATCCAAAATCCTTTTACACTTGATTGGTTTCGCTATTTATTATTAACTGGTTTAGGTCTTGGATTGACTGTCAGCTGTAAATGGGTTGGTTTATTCACAATTGCTTGGGTTGGTGTAATTACAGTTTATCAATTATGGGAATTCCTAGGTGATTTAACAATTAATACAATCACATTTTTAAAACATTTATTCTTTAGAGTTGTCTTTTTAATTTTTGTACCAATTGGCTTTTATGTTGCAATGTTTGGTTTCCATTTTGCAGTCCTAGGTTCTGATGGTGATGGTTCTGCTTTTATGTCTCCAGAATTTAAAAATTCTTTAGATTTTTCAGATATGCCAAAAAATATTTACTCGGATGTTGGTATAGGTAGTACAATATCAATTAAACATGCCAATACTCATGGTGGTTATTTACATTCTCATGATCATTTATATGAAACTGGTTCAAAACAACAACAAATTACCCTATACCCCCACAAGGATTCAAACAATAATTGGATTATTGAAAATAATACTTTTATGAATGATGAAGAATTATTCAGTGCTCCTTTTACTCATTTAAAACAAGGTACTCAAATTAAATTAAGACATCAATTATCTTTTAGAAGGTTACATTCTCATGATGTTAGGCCTCCTGTAACTGAACAGGATTGGCAAAATGAAGTTTCTGCTTATGGATTCGAAGGCTTTGAAGGTGATGCAAATGATATCTTTTGGATCGATATTGCTAAAGAATCTTCTGAACCTGGTTTAGCTCAAGAACAAGTCGTACCAATTCATACTAAATTCCGTTTAGTTCATTTATTAACTGGTTGTAGATTATTTTCTCATAACGTTAAATTACCATCATGGGCTTTTGAACAACAAGAAGTAACTTGTGGAAAACAAACTGTTAAACCTTTAGAATTATGGTATATTGAAGAAAATTATCATCCTCAATTAAATGCAACGTCTCCAAAAGTTTCTTATAAAGAGTTAGGATTCTGGGCTAAATTTTTTGAATTACATCAAACAATGTGGAATATTAATAAAGGTCTTACTGATCATCATCATTGGGAATCAAGACCAGAATCCTGGCCTATTATGCTTCGTGGTATAAACTATTGGGTTAGAGATCACACCCAAGTTTATCTTTTAGGTAATGCTATTGTTTGGTACGGTGCAACTTTGTCAATTGTTCTATTTTCAGTATATAAAGTAATTCAAATTATTTTATGGCAAAGAAATGGATCAATTGGTCCATTTGTTTCCCCCAATGACAAATTATTAAATAACTTTGATTATCAAGGTATTGAATTTATAGTTGGTTGGGCATTGCATTTTTTCCCATCATTTTTAATGGTTAGACAATTATTTTTACATCATTATATTTGTGCTTTATATTTTGGAATTTTATCATTAGCTTTATCATTTGATTTTATAATTTCAAAATTATCTTCTGCAGCAAAACAAAACACTTCAAAAAAGATTTATGAATTTATTGGTTATGGTTCTCTAATTACTTTTATTTTATTTGCCGTTGGTTTTTTTATTTGGTATTCTCCTTTAATTTATGCTTCAAAATGGACAAAATCAAGATGTGAAGCATCTCGATTATTAAAAGGTTGGGATTTTGATTGTAATGCTTTCCCAGAAAATATAACTCAATATAAGATATTCGAAGAAGAAAGTAGGTTAGCTAAACTAAAAGCTCCTGAACCGACAACAGTTACATCTTCAGTAAATGAAGAAATACAATCAGTTGAGACTGTTCTGGTTCAAGAAGAACCAATTGAGCAAGACCATAAGCAAGAACAAATCATTCAAGTGCAAGAAATTCCTCCAGCAGTTGGAGAAATTAAAGAACCAGAGGTTCCATCTCCACCACAAGAAACACCAAAAGAAGATAATGAACAGTTAAATAAGCCATCATCCCAAGATGATGTGACTCCTGTAAATGATGATTCTCCTGCTTCTTCTGTTGAACAGATTGTAATTGAACAGCCAGAAATTCCAAAAAGTAAAGATGTTAAGGAAGATGATGTACAGATCGCTCCTCCTGTTGAATCTGAGTAATTCAATTTTTTTTATAAAGAAAGAATTTCGGTAAATTATTATGTTATTAATTAGTTCTATATTACTATTTAGTTAGAATTGTTATTATGAATTGATAGTATTTGATACACATCGGTACAAGTAATACTGTTTATGTTTATTGAAGATATTATGTTTATTATATTTTATTGTTAGTATATACATAACAAGGAATCAAAAATATTGTATATAAATAAGCTTAAGGGCTAATCTGGGGCTAGCACATATGTAGTTGCATTGAGGTGTAGGATGTAACCGGAAGATATCTTGATATTCAAGCCTATTTCCGAAGATTTTGATCATTTGGCGTGACATCAAACGGCTACATCATCAGATAGAGCTACATATGAAATTTCTACTGAGTAATAAAAGATGAGGGCTGGATACATAAACGGAAACATCACCAATTCTTAATTATAGCAACGACTGAATAGACAGGAAAGAAGCTACCTACAATTCAAAATTAATTATCTACAATACAGTAGAAGTCGTACAAAATAGCGGGGGATTGGTCGCCGAAATTTGGACCGACGGACGCATTAGCCATAGTTAAAACAGAAAGTGCAAAAATTTTGGAATAACCCTACAACTTTTACTGTATTCTATTATCTCTATCATCTTTATTATTCTATAATCCTTTATCTTCTACTAAATGTGGAACCTAATAAATCCTCCAATGTATCCCAATTTACTATAGGAAGATAAATTGCTACATATCTAGCCTGACCGAAGATACACTACTCCGCATCTGGCACAATATTTAGGTTAACCGCTGAATGTAACATATGACGTTGTACCAGTATTTTGGTTAGATATCATAAAGCGTGGCGTTACCATGGCCATGTTAAAGTGTCTGTATTTTGCTGTTACACCCAAAAGCAAATTGTTGACCTACTTGATGGACATAGAGGGCCGAATATTTAATGCAAGGTGGTGGAACTTGAGTGACAACTGGTCGAATTATTAATTTAAATTGTGGCCGAATATATAGGTCAACAAGTGGTCGATATTAGCGCAAAGTACCTACCGTGATTATAATGTTCTGAAGGGACCGAATATCTTAAAATATCACTAGATTATTATAATTTTTCCTTAGATGTTCGTTCACTAAAGGCGTATTGCACCTATTGGCTCATTGAAACTCAATGAAATTGCTAAATGCGGGGGTTGATAAGTATAACTCACCAAATTATTTTACATATCACTACAGCCAAAAATAAAATCACTAAATAAATTTCAAATAATATTTTAATTGATTTCCAAAAAATTAACTTAAGTATTTGCTGCATCTTATTAGCTAGCGTTATAATCTTTATTATAGGCTATTAATTAATATTAATACTTCTTCTTCATTTGGTTTAATTGCAATTGCAAGTAGTATTTCCAAATCTAAATTTTCATAATAACCTTTTTTCCCTTCCACACTAGTTGCAGAGTTGGATTTTTGACATGATTCACCCTGATCAGGTTAACACAAACTGGGGAAATTCAACAAAATATCCTCTGTCTTATAGATAAATGTAACGTTTTCCTTCCTGTATTTGCGATCCTGTGAAAACTAAAATAATCATTAAGCATATTTTATTTTATTGCTATGTAGGGTCTTTTAGATTTAGTATTAATAATATTGATGAAGCCGCATTATTTTTAACTACTAAAGTCTGTTTTAAGTCAAATAAAGGTTTTCCAGATGTCCATAATACCTCCTATGATCTTGAAGATGATTTTTATAGATCTCGAAGAAATGTATGTCTTTCCGACTAACGCTTAGGCCAGTCTAATGGATATGATCAATAGTAATGAGATTGAGATTGGGCGTTCCAATCATGTTCAATTTTCACTCTCCTGATGTGAGCGGCTCATTATTTTGCAAAGCCTTTCATTCCATATATGAGTTCATATGTGAACGATTATCAGGTTCACGTCAGCAAATACATATACATCGCATTTAATTGTATTAGTTCTTGAAATTGTTTCATAACTTGGTATACGATGTTAGTTAACATCGTTATAAGCACTAGTACTACAATTGCTTCTCTAGGTAATTTCAAAGGAGTGGGTAATTGGCTTTGATTCTTTTTAGTATTTTCTTAACTTCAATACTACAGGTAAGTGTTAATAAAATGATTCTTTTTAAACTAATTCATACACATTGAGGACACATTTGATTAAGCTTAACATAAGTACTTTGGTATACTATTAGCTATCTTACACCATTAATTGATATTAAAAAAAATTATTTTTTGTATTTTAAGAATGTTTAATTATATGTATGAACAAAAACTTCAAGAAATTAAAAAACAATAAATATAAAATAATCAGTTATAAAAAGCAATTAACAAATTAATATATATTGTAATTTGTAATTAAAAGATAATCAAACACAAGATGTCTGTATATATTTATTATAACATATTTGCTTTGATATCGATAACAATGTGAATAAGCGAGGGTATGAGACATAAGACAAGATCAATATAAAAATATAATTCAAAAGCAAAGCTTTGCCATATTTTGCAAGCTTGAGGTTATAATCAGTTATAACAAAAACATTTTTATATATATAGTAATTCAAATGTGTAAATATAACAATATTTATATAGCTTTTTCAATTTAAAGTTAATGCGAGAGTAATTAAAATAAATAATAATGTTAATAATAATCCACCAAAATACCAACAAAAATCAAATTAATGAAAACAAAAATAAACTTAAATAAATAAAGTCAAAACAAAAATATTATTAAGCTTTTTTAAAAAGTAAAGAGACCAGTTCTCTTTTTACCAAACGGATAAATACACATAGCTGCAGAAAACAAGCCAACAGAAATTCCGATGCTAACTTCAACCATCGTGACACCAAATGAAGCAGAAGAGCTAGATACACTTGATGTTGTTGTTGTTGTTGAATTACCACTGACAATGTCATCAGCTGTTTGAATACCCGAAAGCAATGTTCCTTGGGAAGCAACACCTCCTGGAACTTGAACCATGATACCTGGCATCATTGCAACAACAGCTAGACCATTTCCAATACGTGAATATGCGTTTCCTAATATACCAATACAAAAACATCCTAAAGCTGAAGTAAATTCTGAATTAGATGTGAAATGTTTACCTGAGAAATAATTAACCGCATAACCTGCACTAGAAATGGCAACCATAACAGGCAATTGAGACAATCTAGCTTGATTAATAAGAGATATAACAATGGTATAGCAGGGTAAAAAGAGAAATTTAAACCAAGGATTAACTTGTTTTGAACAGGAAGTTTCAGATGTGGCATTATGATCAATCCAGCCATATAACATTGCTCCTAGAGTAATACCAAATCCTAAAAATAATGAATAAATAATAGCATAAAACATTCTAACAGATCCAGCGACTATATTTCTTGATTGTAGTTCTAATGAACCACATAGAATCATAAAACCAGGTAAGATTGTTGCAATAGAACCTTGGACTATACCAGAAAAGCAGAACATATCCTGATTCTCACCAATGGACCCAATTGCTCTTCCAACGAAACTTACTAAAATAGTAGCAGAAACCTCAAAAACATTTGCATAAAGACTTGATTTGGGTGCAATAATTAAACGTAACCAAGCAATGATTAAACCAAGACCAAAACAAATTGGCATATCCATCCAACCAGCTTTAAAGGCCATTGGCCCAATGATAGCTGATGCAAGACCTGAAAGGAAAACACAAGCCCATGGAGGATAACGAGGTCTTCTTGATAAAATTTCATCAATCTCAGCAGCGGCTTCTTCAACACCTTTTTTATCATGGACAACTTCTTTGTAAATTCTATGTACATCGTGCAATTTACTTAAATTAACACCTTGATCGCATCTAACCAAATGCATTTCAGATGTTCTTGTAGAAGCATCACCAAATGAAACAATCATACAGCCAGGCATGTAAAGAAATTGTCCATCAATTTCTAAAACTCTAGCAGTCATTTTCATGTATTCTTCCAGACGATGGGTTGGAGCACCATATAACATTAATGCTCTACACATCCTGAGGATGAATCGTTGTCTTTGAAGAACATGTGCAATGTGAACAGTAATCTTTGCTTCACGTTCTTTCCTTTTTTTTTGACTTTTTGTTAAAGCTGGTTTAAAGGGCATCTCAGATTTACTATTTCTATCACCTGGTGCTGATACAACATTAGTTGTTGAAAATATTAAACCAGCAATTGTTGATTCTGAATTAATATTATTCATACTGGTTTTCTTCCTATGCATTGATAATCCTAATTTACTTCTTTTTGAAGTTTTTTCAGAATCTTCATTTTTCTTTTCAAGCTTTTCATCAACTTCAGTAAGATCAATTGAACTTGCATTTGGAGAAAAATCATCATGATCAGGTGTGACATCTCCTGAATAAGCAGTATCAGATGTATAAGATGATAGTAAGGTGCCAGAGCTTTGAGTTGCATTGGGGTTTTGATATAATTGTAATAAACTACTCAAGACACCAGCTTTAACATGAGATGGGGGAGGAATATATTCATCACTATTTTTAGAATCACCATCAACAAGATTTCCATCAATTAAAGCATCTCTATCTTCATAAACTTGACAATCATCTCTGAGATAAAGATCAGGATTGGGAACATTAAGTGAAGATGAACTATCACTAGTTAGATGGTCCGTATCCATAGGTTTTCTACTCTTCTTCTTTGGAAGTTGTGATTGAACTAACATTTGGGCTTGTTCTTGAACTACTTGTTCTGGATTTCTTCCACTGATAGTTGTTGCTCTAGTTTTTAGAATAGGATTTGGATGTGCATCACCAGCTTTGCTTAAGAGTGCCATTGTAGAAGTTCTCAAGTTCTTTTTAATACTTGACTCTAACCCTTTTTCTTCGCTATTTTTCAACTTGGCATTTAATTTATCATTCTTACGTAAAATTCCTCTTAATGTGCCGACTCGTTTTAAACGATCTGAAAATCGACTATTTAAAGAATGCATATCTATATTTGCAGAACTGTTATCATTATTAATGCTTTTTTTACTGATTGAAAATTTATGACTTGAACCGTGAAATGGAATTGGCGTTGTTGGCTTTAAGGTGTCATCTTCAATTTCATTTCTATTAATTGTTGAACTTGAATCACTAACTTTAGTGAAAAAAGCGGTCTTTGAATCCTTTTCAGCCAGACTATGCAAAGCTTCTTCATCATCTATTTTTGTTTCAGCTGAATCGTAGGTTGCACCGGGTATTAGACCACCCATTGTCAAACTACCCATACTCATGAGGTTTCCAACCATTGAGTCATTATCAGCATGTATTTCTGGATAATGAACATTGTGTAAGCTACCTTCATTTATTTGGGCTTGTTCCTCTAAGTCTGGTGGTAAATCAGAACCAAAAGTAACTTTACGCTTCCCATGACCAGATCTTTTAGAAGATGAAGTGGATTCAGGTGAAGTATGTGCTCTATTTGGTAATTGCATTGGTGAATGAGTTCTAACCGGAGTCACAAATTCAATTGGTTCTTCAGAAAAGGTAGTAGAAAGTCTGAGACTAACATTTGGTAAATTATGATTATTTCTAGAAGCTGGAGAGGGTTCAGGTTCATTTGTAGTATTAACTGCAAATGAAGGGAGTGAGTCCTCATTATCCTTTGAAGTTTTACCAGACATTTTGGTGGATTATATTATATATGAAAAAAAAAAGATAGCTTAAGGCAATTGCAATAATACAGATTAATTAGAACCAGGACGAAAAAAAAGTCCTCTTAAGCAATGAATGAAATAGGGGTAGAAGTAAAAGAGAGTGATAGCTACCTGGGTTTCCATGAAGGAGACGATTATCTTCTACTTAAATATAATCAATAAGTGTGAAACAAATAGAATCTAGGATGTCCTCATTTCTATTTAAGGTGATGATGGCATAAGGCGCCGGTAATTATAATTATAAACCAGGCATATGTTTGTTTTAGAACCGGCCAGAATCATGAAATAACCTTGGAGTTGCAGATTTGGTGCAGTAAAAATGGTGAAATTTCGAAAGAAATAAAAGGTTTGATAAATTTTTGTTTTACTTTATTCTGCTTCTGCAACTCTGGAGTTGAAAAATCATGGTGTGTTCAAATATACAGTAGACGCGTACATAACAAAGTTCGTACCCCAACATGTACGGATAGATGAGTTGGTTGCAATTGTAGGACAGCTTCTCAAACAAAACTCAATTATTAATACTTGTATTCATAGTGCTAGTTGTAGTAGTAGCCAAATGTATTAGTAGTTTTAAATGTTGTATAGTCTACTAGCACTGAACCTTTGACTCATTATTTATTATGATAATTCCATCATCTGTAACAGCATTGCAAAATAGACCCTGAGCCTGCAATACCAATATTATTATAAATATTACGAGAGGATCCTGCATAACTAGTTAAATTCTATCATGTGACATGCCTGCAGATAGATATTTATATCTATCGGGTTAATTATGAAAGGAACACCAAATAATGCGATGATTTTACTTCACCAAAAGACGACTATGATTCATGACATGACAGTTAAAAAGGCAATCGATATCATTTTAACAATCTCAGCCACAGCCCTCAGGCCAAATCCTGGCTCTTATTACATAAACTTAATTTTACTTATGCTTACATAATCTAAAAAAACTGTTCAGGTTGTCATGCACGTGGGTCATAGATACCCGGCCGTTAGTGCCTATAAATAGTATTTTTCAATATTAAAACCGCTATATCCTTAACCTTCTGAGAAATTAAGCAGTGTGAATATAGATTAACAGTTTGTATTCTTGAAAACTGAGGTCGAGGTTTTATATGTAAGATCCATAATGGTAAGCTAAAAATAATTTAAAGAAACTAAATATTTATAATAT
This sequence comes from Alloascoidea hylecoeti, assembly GCA_001600815.1. NCBI lineage: Eukaryota > Fungi > Ascomycota > Alloascoideomycetes > Alloascoideales > Alloascoideaceae > Alloascoidea > Alloascoidea hylecoeti. The sequence continues at coordinate 1,192,172 of BCKZ01000001.1, forward strand.
AAGGACCTTCCTTTAAATTTGACTGAGCTTACTGCCGTTTGTCTCCGCATTTCTCAGGGGCTTTCCAAAACATTCGAAGATATTACAATATTAGCTGCAACTGCAATTAGTTGACCGATTGAAATTATAATGAGCAACAACTCATCACAACGTCACATCAATTTGTGTCACTTTCTGCTTATAAAGAGACTTAAGCAGGTGAGAATTATAAAGTTTATAATCTCCATGACACGATCTATTGGTTATTTGTTTAAAATACCTATTAATTATATAAGCATAAAACTATGTTCCTTAAATGTAATTAAAGCACCTGTGTGAAATATCCTTAAAGGTTTATAAATGAATAGTTACTAGCTAGTAACATCCTAAATTATAATGGTTTATAAATGAATCCTAGCTATATAAATTGCTGTGATATCTGAAATATCAATTTGGACAATGAGTAGAATAAACAATTTTTTTTAATTCTAGTTAGTTGTAGCTCTAGACTATAGTGCTATAGAAATAATGAGTTTTTAGTAATGAGTAAATACATTATTTTATTTCAGGTCAGATATAACACCTCCTTGGATCAGATGTTGATCCAAGTAATACAAACAAAAGGTTTGTAAGTGAGGTTCATAAAATTAAGCTATTTCCTCATTATAATCAAACTTTTTTTCAAGTTAATTATAGTTCCTGTATGACAAATTAATGCAATTAGAATTTTCTAATAATAATATTAGTAGCAAGGAATTTAAATTAATTATTTATATCTCATTTATTTATTAATATTAGAAGGTTACCGAATATTAATATTTCGTTTACTACGTGGCCTAAATTAAGTGGAATGACTGAAGATATCAATCGCAAATTCTCTAGATCTCATCATGATCGCCTTCCAATAAGGCTTATATATATATATATATATATCACCTCAGCTATAGCGCTAACCTTATGGGTAAAATAACTGCTTATATAAATATGAGATGTTAAACTTTAACTACTTAAGTTACTATGTTCGGATCAAGTGTGGATATACGGTATTACGTACTACATAGGTATAATATACCTGTACTAACTGTACTAACTGTAATCATAATAACTATTATTATTATAAAAAAAAGTTCAATATGCTATCCATTAGCAATAGATTGCATTATTGATCATGAACATATAAGATAAATTTAAAACAATAAATAAGCATTGCATATAATATTGAGGTCAGATAAAATTTAAAAAGGAAAACAAACATAACAACAACAACTGAAATATAAAATAGATGTACTAGCTAGCTTAAATTGAATAAATGGATAAAAACAGAAGATGTAATATTGATGGATATAAGATAGTTATATATTTGAGTTGATATGACTACAAATAGAAAAAAATGGAACAAAAAAGAAACGCAAAAAAGAAGGAATAATGGAATCCGAAACAAACAAATAATATCTAAGACAGAACCGTACTAGGAAATTTAAAAATTATACCAAATGAGTAATGAATTGCAATTATCTCAGAAAATAATCAAAATTTGATATATGACATTATTTTATCTTTAACTTTTAATCATCTTTTAAGTGAAGCAAAATTAATTCTTTTAATTGATCCCTTATTTTCCAAAAATGATTGCCTTTCTTTACCCTTTAAAGTTTTCAGTTTGTCATTTTCAGAAATTAATTCTTCAATTGGAGGTGGACCAATAGGTTGACGAATTGGTTTTAATAAGTTAGGACCTTCAGATTTATTGAAAAATCTTGGAGTATTTCTAACATGAGATCCATTGTTATTACTATAGCTGTTATTTGTATTGGATCTTGGATAAAGTTCTGATTCAATAACTGACATGCTTGCGCTTTGTTTTGTATGGCCGCGCCTAAATGATGAAGAACCAGGCATTTGACGATTTAAATTATTTCTAGAGTTATATCCAGTACCATCTCTATTATTTTGATTTCTTGATCGGCCCCTATAAGGAGAATTCAATGAGGATGAAGAATTTAAGTCACTTGTTGAAAATCTACTAAATTCATTGTTTAGATTTTCAATAGAACGCTCCGAAGATAGCGGTGATTGATTTTGTGGTTGATAATTATAAGCATTATTTAAAGCAGCTTGAATTTCCTGTTGCTGTTGTGCAATTAATAATGTAGCTTGCATTAAGGAATTTTTTTTAGTTTGAATATCAACATAAATTCTAAGCTCTTCTTCTGATAGATTGTCAACATTAATATTTTCAAATGAATTCGAATTTTCTTCAAATGAGTCTTCTTGTGACCCATAAGGATTATAACTTGATGTTGAGCTTCTTAAGTTATTATTATAACTAATAGCATCATTTGGATTTTCATATAGTGAATAATTATAAGGAGTTTGCGGATTTTGTGGTTGAGTCTGCTGATTCTGTTGTCGTTGTCGACGTTGTCTGCGATCTGTGGCTGATCTTAACTCTGCGACGATCGCTGCTCTTGATCTTGATGCTCCGTTTGTAGGTTGATTATTAGACATTTCGAGTAAAAACAAATGAAATAATTAAAACTTATAAAATCACTATTATTGCTATTATTTTCTTGAAATGATGACTTTAGAAATGCCAATAAATAGAAGAAATGAAATGAAATAGTACTTAGATGATAATTGAGAAAAGATAGGAGTAATCAAACTAAGGTATAGAGTAGTTACGTATTTATTTTAATGAAAAAAGATTTCGCATAGAAATGAGAGATCAAAAAAGAGAAGATAAAACAGTAGAAGAAAGAGTGGTTTCTGTATCTGAAGAAAGGAGAATAAAATGATATAAAAAGAGTAATTGATAGAAACGAAGGATCTGATTTGTTAGATACACCCACACATTCATATACTAACTTTAATTCGCTAACTTCATCTCTGCTTTCTAAATAAATATAATCTCCTCATAAAAATATGGTTCAGAAAATCCAAGTAGTCATATGAATTGAAATATTAGGAATTTTTCAATACAAATTCTGGCATACGTCAACCAGCAATATACTTACAGTGTTTACAATTATGATTGGTAATTATCAAAACTTTTCGTTACTATGAAAACCCTCACGTAATCAGTATAAAAGAATATAAAAGGACCTCTAAGAATTCACACTAAATATACGTAAGTAGCTTATTTAATAAGTGGTCTGGAAAAAGACGTAAATTCTTTTATGTAGAAGTTTCGTTGCCAAATCGGACAATTATTGGGCGTTTGAATGTCAATATTTAGCATTACCAAGAAGAATTATTGGTGATATCTGCAAATATTAACGGCGGACTTGTGCACAACGTTTCGATATCCCGAATATTCCTACATCATATGGCCTAAATTAAGTGAAATGACTATATCCATAATAAATCTGATGGATGGATGTATTGGATATCACACTAACGGAGTACTTTTAAGTTAATTATATAATTATAAGAATGGCAATAGAAGAAGAAAAGAAATTCAGAGTCGCTTTCGTTTGCCTGGGAAATATGTATGTCCGGCCATGTAGTAGTTGTCAAATAAATATTCTAACATACCATTATTCTTAGTTGTCGATCACCAATGGCAGAGTACGCTTAACTTAGTTATAAATGTTCAATCATGAGCTAACAGATTTTTAAGAGCCATTTTCACACATATTGTGGCCACAAATAACTTATCAGATAAATTTGAAAAGATTGACTCTTTTGGTACTGGATCATGGCATGTTGGTGATACTCCAGATCATAGATCAGCAGCAACTTGCCGAGAAAATGGTGTTCCAGTAAACCACAGAGCCCAACAAATCGTAAGTTTTATTTACACAACGGCATATAGTACCAAAGAAATTGGCTGACGATGCAATGGGGATTTAGAAAAAATCGGATTTCAGAAATTTTGATTATTTATTAGCTATGGTAAGATCAATTGCAATTCATATTAATGTTGATCAGCTGATATTAACTACAGTTTCGCCCTTGTTTATATCTTATAGGATCTTAATAATAAGAGGAATCTCGAATCTATGAAGCCCAAATCTGATAAGACAAAAATATTACTCTTTGGTGACTTTAAATATAATGATAAATTTGATAAGATTGTGGAGGACCCATATTATGGTGGTATCCATGGATTCAAGCATAATTTTGACCAAATTGTTCACTTTTCTAAAGGATTCATACATGACGTTGTTGATAAGGACTTTAAATTGGATGATTAAATGCCAAAGTATAAGGTTGATATTACGAAATTACTGCCAGAAACTAATGTAGAAAATTTATGATGAAAAGTTTTCTTGAGGGCGCTTAAATTGAATGAACACAAATAGAAGGGAATTCCTAGAAGATAGAAAAAATGAGCATTATGTTAGGTATTAGAACATAGTAATAAAGAATTGATATGATGATTAACTCGAAATTTCAATTATTACACAACTATAAATTGGTTTAATCATCATTAGCGTTGAAGAAACTGTTATTGGATAGTAGTAGCAATGGATGCCCATTATCTTTCCCACATATATCCATTCACCAAATACTAAACAATTGGTCTGAAATGAAGAATTCGTACAACATGTAGAATAACAAATAGGTTCACATTTAGATATAACTGATAAACGTATATCTGAATAATTGTTTCCCCTTCATAATGGACCACTTAACTTTGTTTAGTGCTCCCATTTAAATTTGGAGATGAGATTAGCGCTGTATGCGGGAAATTTAAAGGCAAGCTCCGCTCAATAAAGAATTATGCAAGGAGCTGGAGAAACAATTGCAAAGTAATGTTAACGTTTATTTGCGATATTTTTTCTAAAAATTGCAGCTTGCAAACAGAATAATACTATTAAAATATTAAAGATCCTTATTCTTATGCTCTTATGTTTCTGATCCACCTTAATACATATTTTAGCTATAGATATTTTACATAAAGAGAGTTAAATCCCCTCCTCCTTGGATGCGGGTTCCCTACCATTTTATAATACAATTTGTATATCTTTTTCTTTTCAAATCTATATTTCACAACTAAATGGTATAACTTATATATCAATTTTAAACCTACTAATAACGCGGGTACAAGCCGATAAATATGCATTTTATAAATCATTGTTTGGGACATGTATGGGTATTTTCATATCACATGCTTGAATAATGGCATATCGCTAAATATAAAGCGCATCTTTTTTATACCCTTTAATAATAATATTTATTGCGAAGTTAATATCATTTTCCGCTTACACAGTTCGACCCTTACTTATACTCTACCCTCGTTTATGAAACTGATATTAAAACCAAATTGGGTATATATCAATTAAAATGTTATGCTAAAAAGAAGTACTACCATAATTTTAATATTGGTCGTAAGAGAAAATTGTACATACTGTATGGTCTTGGAATTGTACCATCATGATCATTCTAATAGTGTGAGATAATTCCAAGAATATTCCGAACTTCAATATTAACAGATTTAGAACTGGAAATGACCTCGGAAACAGTCCCGGTGTAATTGTTATATATGAGTGCCAATGGCTCCTGAAATTAAATGTTTGCGTTCCTTAAGTTCTTTGGGGTAAAACATGATCTCGGATATCTGGTTCAGTATTTAATGTTATTAAGGTTAAAATCACTTGATTTATTAATATTTATTTTTTCTATAATATTCTTATATTTAGTTCGAAGATTTCTTCTCATGATCGACATTTGAATTTGTAACTGCCATTAATAAAACACGAAACAAACAATGACCTCGGTTCTTATTGTTGGATGTGGAGTATTTGGACTTTCCACAGCATTAGAATTATCAAAATCCTCACGATATTCGACAGTTACATGTATTGATACCTATCCAATACCATCACCATTATCTGCAGCAAATGACATTAACAAAATCATAAGAACTGAATATTCAGATATTGTTTATACAAAGTTATCACTTGAAGCCCTTGATATGTGGAAGAATGAACCATTATTTAAATCTTGTTATGAAAATACAGGTAGGATCATTGGAACACCAAACTTTGAGCCTCGAAGATTATTTGAAGAAGAATCGATTAAAAATCTAAGAAAACTGGATGTTAATAGTAAGGATTATATCAAAATGTTCAAAGGTGGAGAAACATTAAGTGAAAATTTTAAAGAATTTAAAGATAATAATTTTGATTCAAGTGATGAATTTAAATTTAATTCTAATTGTGGGTTTGCAGATTCAGGTAATAGCTTATTGAAAGTTTATTTCCAATGTGTTAAGAATGGAGTTAGATTTATATTTGGTCCAAGTGGAGATGCAATAAAGTTAAATGTTAGAATCAATAACAATCATAGGAAAATTTTTATATCGACCAAAAATGACGAGAAATATTATGCTGATAAAATACTTATTTGCTGTGGTGCAAATACAGTCAATTTAATAGATTTATCGGAACCGAGAATTAATGTCGAGGGATTACTATTGGGGTACATTAAGTTAACAGAAAGTGAGTATGAACGATTTAAAAATATGCCGATTTTGTTTCATTCAGATATCGGATACTGTTTCCCTCCGAATAAAAAAACAAGGCTAATGAAGATTTGCTGCCCCGGGAAAGGTATTACCGACACAGCCGTGAATGATTTCAGTGGAACACCATATACTGTCCCAAATTATGAATTGAACAACCAAATAACAAAAACTGGATTGGAGCAGTTAAAGTTCTTTTTACACAAGTTTATGCCAAGTTTAGAATATCATCGATTTTTAACTTATAAGGTATGTTGGATAAGTAATAGTCCAACAACGGATTTCTTAATTGATAAGGTACCTGGATATAATAATGTGTTTGTTGCAACTGGCGATGTAAGTATCAAAATTATTATATACACATTGTTACACAATGACTCAAAAACTCTCATAATCTCTTGAGCCCAGCTGTTTCGGTGGGTTGATCATGATTAACCGAACTAACAAGGATTTTATTTTATTAATTGATAGAGTGGGCATGCATTCAAATTTCTCCCTAACATAGGTAGACATATCGTTTCACGAATGGAAGATACTTTAGATCCTTCTCTTTCGGGCAGGTGGGAATGGAGAACCAGTTCAAGAACACAAAATTTAGAATCTGGCCAAGGATGGAAGGGAAACGGTACAGCTAAGGAAATCAAAAATATCGATAAAACAGATTGGATTTTTGCAGGAACGGAAAGTAAATTGTGACTGCTATTAATTATTGAATTTACGTCTATTATTAGTTAATATTGATTAATGAAGAGAAATTGAGAAGTCTTGATTATATTTGTCTTCATAAATACACTCATATCTTCCGTATCATACTTAAGCTTATGCCTATTTAATCTTGGCTTATTAATTATAATTAGAGACCGTAAGGCTACTCCGTTTCTTTTTTAACCTTAAAATCTTCATTTTATTTTACATTTAACTAGTAGAAATGTGTTTACGTCCACAGGTTCCACAACCTACACTACTAAATGAAAATGTTGCTATCGGAGTTAATAATAAGCAATTATTGGCTTCGAATTCGGGATTAGTCCTTGATGAACCTTTCGGGGATTTAGATTTGGAGTTTCCGTCAGCCGCAGCTAAAAATGGTCCAACTTTAAACCCAGAGACGACGACAAATGACCAAGAAGCATCGCAGAGAAAAGGTACCGGTATGTTTCTTTTACCCCATAGTACCCCATACTATATCGATAAGGTGGATATTTCTCAACCCTCCTCGATTTATAGTCCGAAACAAACAACCTTTTATTTTCACTCAATAAATCTAACTATATCTATGTAGTCTACAAGCATCGCATCTTATTTGAAGACCATCCTTTACGACAATCAATGAAAAGAAGAGGATTTGGATCTACAAAAATAAAAAAGTCTCAGATTCCAAATGTTGCTGATCCAAATCCTTTCAAGAGCATAAAAAATGGGAATGGGCACGGTATTCAAAAAACTAACGATATTCAATTTGCCAAGAAATCAAATAAACAATTTGTAATTATTGAATCTCCTTATAATGAAATACTGAATCTTGGACATACTTATGTCCCTATGCCATTATATAAAGCTAAGGATAAACAAAAGTCAAAACAAAGCTCAAAGTCAAAACAAAGCTCAAAATCAAAACAAAGCTCAAAGCCAAAACAGGTTATAAGCAGCTCAAAAGCCAATAATATTGATGAAAATATTTCAAAAATTGAGCATGAGAGTTTAAAGCCTAAGGGTAATGGCACACAGAACAAGGAAAAATCTAGGACCTACACCCATGACCAAAAACAAAAGGACCAACAAAATTCTATAGATAAACAAATAAGCTCAAATTTGAATACACGAATAAATGATACAGTATCGCTAGAAAATGGTATGAATGAGAATTCATTTACATTGCCAACATTATCAAACTATACATACGGTCTTAACCAAGACATAAATTTAAACATTGATCATGAAAATTTAGTTGGAACATCGACTATAGGTACAATTGAAAGTACAATTACAAATACAAATACACTTCCATTAGAAACAAATGATCCATTGTGCTTTTCTACATTGAATAGCAATACAGACACAGTTCTAACAAGCTCTTCAGGTTTAAAAAATCCAAGATTATCTTTTAATGAAGAATGCGATTTTATGTTCACTACTTTATCTGATATTAACCGCGACAATATTAATGCCGTAGGTATCTCAGACAATTCTGTCATCTCAGACATGTGTTCATTGTGTAAAAGTGATGACCAACTACAGTATATGAATTATTATGATGAAATTCTAGACCATAATATTAATATTAACAATTACGTATGCACTAAGGTTGATGATAATGATAGTGATATTGATCGGCAACATCAATATATATATGCAAATGGATTACATTTATCATCTCCAACTCAATTTCAATATTTTTCATCATCACAAAGAAATTTATGGAATATTTACCTTTTTAGATTTGCAAGGGTTTTCCCTACATTTTCGGATGAACATAATCCGTTTCTTGAAATCTTAATACCTGCTTCAGTTGAATTACCTGAAATAAGGTCTGGCTTGCTAACATTAGCTGGTACATTTGATGATATTGAATATAATCATGAATCATACATTGAGTATATAAATCAACATAATATCGCAATTGAAACAGTTCATAAACGAATTTCAAACAAGGTATATTCTATTAAGAATAAAAATGAAATTTATGCATTGATTTCACTAATCGTTTTATTAATGTTACATGATAAGATCCAAGGAATTAGATTAGATAAACTATCATTACATTTGGATGCGATATATACAATTTTATCTCAATTTGATGATAATAATATTGACGAGTTATTAAAAGAGCCGATCGGTATGTTTATATTCAAATTATTTGCTTTTAATGATTTAATTGGATCATTAATGCAAGATAAATCACCATTATATTTTAGATTTAAAAATTATAAAAATTTAATCAATGATCCTTATGTTGATGTTATTTGTTCTACTTTGGAATTGCAAGAAAAAATTAGGAACTTGAATAAAAACAGAAAACAACAAAGAAAGTTATCACTACCAACATCACTAAATAACTTTGATATTAATGAGAATGATATTCAACTTGAAATTGAGAGGAGGTCGATTTTAACAAAAATTGATAAAATTAAACCTAATTTATTCTGGTTACCAACATACACAAATCCTTTTCAGGTTAAAAGTTTAATCAAAAACTCTAATAATAAACAACAGTCAGAATTAGTTGGAAAAATGTATAAATTACAATTAAAATTATCATTGGCTTTAAAAATTGAGGATAGAAGATTGCTAAGTCTAAAAATATCAGATTTAATTGTTAATAATATAAAAGTGAATTCTCAATTCTCAGTTGCTTTAATTTCAGGCATGATTTTATCAAGTAAATATTTAAATTTAAATGCTAATGATAAAATTTATATAACGGAATATAAATTGATTTTAAAAGATTTGGCTAAGAAAACTGGTCATAAAATGTTTAAACCAGAAAATGTACCATTATATGAAGAATTCAATATGTTATCTTTGAATGAAAATGAGAAGGAATAAAATTCGGAGAGAGGACAATAAAATAATAGATGATATAAAGGGGAGATAATGATTCTATACATATAATACTCAGTAGGGATATCGATACGAGATTTTCTTTCTTTCTTTTCTTTTCTTTTATTTTTATTTTATTTTATTTTATTTTATTCTATTTTATTTTATTTTATTTTATTTTATTTTATTTTATTTTATTTTACTTTATTTTATTTTAGTTTAGTTTATTTTTGTAGCTATATATCATATTTTTCCATTTCTTTAATGAACCCTAAGGTCCAATCATCAAATTCAAAAGGCATTCCAACAGCCATCGCACATCTTATCCATTTCAATAATCCAGCATACACAAAGTCAGCAAAACAAATCTCATCTCCATATAAATTATATTTACTAGAATGATTAAATTTATTAAATTTTTTAGAGTCAATTCCTTTCAATTGGAAATTAAATCTAGAAAAGCTTTTTGTTTCATTTTCAATAATCTTACAACCTTTTTTAATTGATTCTTTATCATTTCTCATTGAATCGAGATCGTAATTCCTCCATTTTTTTCGTGACTCATACATATATTCTTTGCCCTTTTCGTCTAAAAATAATGGTTGAAATGGCCATTGGCATGGTCTCAGCTCTTTTGTTAAGACATCAAATCTATAGTTAATAAATTCTTTGCTAAATAATAAATGTTCTTGTGTTGGATAAATGGACGGTGTGGGAAGCAAATCTTCTAAATAATCAGCAATTACATTACCATCCATAATTGTTTCACCTTTATATGTAATCGCAGGTAATGTGAAAATAGGCCCTTTCGTTGGATCATCATGATTTGGTTCGACTCCTAATTCTTGAAGGGTCTTTTTAATATCAGGATATGATATCCATTTGGTTTTAAATGGAATTTGTTTATAATTTAAAAGATATCTTATTTTACTAGTATTTGGTGACCATTGTTTTGGGGTTAAATTTGAATCAATGTCATATAAAATGAGTATTTCCTTATCAGTATTATCAATAGTAGACATGACTAATATTTAAAAGAGGTTAAATCTATCAACTTAGGCTTAGGTTGATTATCATCACGTGTGTGGTTGGATCAAAACACTCCGTACACCCAAATGGCATGGTAGAGGCGGCACATTCTTCTTCTTCGGATAATGGGAAAGCTAGAGACATATTCGAGGCATGCTAGTCATTGAGTTCCTTTAAGGTATTGTAGTGATCGTAGTGAATATTGGAGAACAAGTTAAAAACAGAACCCAAAACAAGCAAGAAGAACTTCTCTAAGTACAAATTAATTATGAATTACCATACTACGACAAAATAGACTGATCATAACATAAACTATCATGAGAACATTGAGAAGGAAGTAACAATACGCCTACCCAATGCTAATCTATACAATTAGGTAAGTGTAACTTCTGAAGCACCACAGTTATCAATCCAATCTGACATTAATTACACAAATTTTATTAAAGTAAGAAGATACTTTATACAGAAGAAAGTAATGGCCAATTAATTCCTCTCTAATCATATCATTCAGGATGAACATTTTCTCTCACATGACCACCACTATTTTCAATAAGTTCATTCACCTTCAGTATTAGAGATATATAGTAATGGAGCAGAAATTTGGATCTATGCTCTCGAGAGCACTTTTAGTGTATTCTCAAAGTTGATTTATCTTTTATTATCTGCTCCCTTTTAATTTTATAGGTGGCTCATTTTTGCCAATGATTCTTCTCCACAACTTCTCGGTTAGGGGCTATATGCAAGTCCCTCCATTACTTCGATTCCCTCATCTTCAACCCACAACATGATAAAGTCAGATCTAGATTTGTGAATAGAATGCTATTATTGGAAGCATTACCTTGCTAAAATTTTCGAAGAGGCGAGACACTTTTCTGCATTATATCTGGGCACAATTGCACGAGAGATTGTTTTGCGTTATTCTGCAACGGAAAATCACGACCAGTAAACGCCAAACATGCCAAGTAGAATATTTATTCTCGGAATAACGGATATCTTTTTGGCATTTTAATCGCATGAAGAAGATGAGTGTACTAGTGCATCGCAGTGTGGAACGCGCTTATTTCAGAAATCGCGATTGGAGAGCCCGAAATTGTTTCTCACACTGATGATACTGTATATTCTTATCTTTCCGGCTTAAGTGAAGCGTCTCTAGGTTGACTTGCCCATCAGGAATGTCATAATGATTGACCTAGGATGTATTTTAATTAAAGTTATGACATTTCAAATTTTCAACCACGAATTAGAAACCCCAGAAAATACAAATTATTACAAAATATTTTTAAATACTATAATTGAGATCTACTTAATCTCATGGTTTTAAACATTCCATATTGTCCTTTTGTGATTTTTTCTCTGATGTAAAGTGCATTTTACAAATTAGCGTATTAAGCTCACAATCTCCAATCTTGCGGCAAACAACATTTTTTATCATCTCCAAAGAATTATATACTATCAGTATTTTACCTCTCCAGGATGTGTAAATTCCACTGAATAGCTTTTAAGTGATCTTCGAGCGCCGGGGTGGAAATTTGAGATAATAAAATTTGCTGCACCCTTAAAGATGTTTGTGTGTTTAGTTTTGTCAACTTCGTAATACAAGCTTCTTCTACAAGTTCAGCCGACTTCTATTGTTCAGGTAAATATTCATATTAAATGAATTTGAAATTGTACTCAGATTTTTTGGTCACTTCTGCTTCGTTTTCACTCACCCAAAACCTCTTCGAAGTAGAGATTTTCTGGTGCTTAAAAGAGAAAATCTCTGAGATGGATCTTTTTTTCACGCGCTCCAAAATCATTTCATAAAGCAGCCCAGGAAAACGTTTTATATTGGAAGCAACCGTCTTCGGCACAAATCAAAAGTTCCAGAACTGGCTCTCACTCCTATTATAAGAACTTAAAGGCGGCATATGATGCCCATATGTAACTTTCCAGCTACTACCTTCGCTTTAAACTCAAATCTTCACACAATATTAATATTAATTAGATTAAAATTGCTACTTCTTATAGGGTAATTCTACCAACAATAAATTCAATAGAAAAAAGTCTATCTTTGGAAACATTTTGGATAATACCGGGACATGACACCATGAAATCGAATTCAAAAGATGTTAATTTCAATTTTATTTCAAGTTATTAAAAAACAATTTTTAGTTTGATTGCTTTTAAGGGCATTAAAGTAGAAGGGTATGATTACATATTATTATATATTAGCTATATATGAATGAATCACATGGAAATATATTGTAAAATATTAGAGAAAAGAGTCTGTAGTTTGAAATTGGAATACATCATTAACGGAAACTATTCTTATAATATATATGACCTATTTCATATGTTAAAATAGACCAATTCATTAATAAAAAAAAGTCTAAATTTGAAGTTTCTAAATTTCAGCTACTAGATATTGCAATATGTTAACTTGTGTTGTGTCAGATGAATAACTATAAACCTTATAAAGTTATAGACCTATATCTTCAAAGATTCCTCATTAAGATTATAGTTAGGATAGACGCATAAACCCTATAAGTTATATGTCTACTAATGGCTTAACCCTTTCCCTTTTCATCTTTACTCAAGATCTAAGGGTTTTTCCATTCCTAATTCCTTTGGCTCATACATATATTCCACTCTTTTTTGTCGATAAATACTATTATCTCTATGTCAATATTAATAGTTTAGTTAATTTAATATTTACGACTGTCAATTTTTTTCCTGATTTCGAGAATTGCTCTTTAGAAGCAACCTTAGAATCTGATAGAGTCTTATAAACGTTAGTTTGAGTTCTTGTCGCGATCGCGTCTGCATAATATAAATCTAATTGGATGATCCTAAACGTGTCATATCCTTTATAACTAAAAACTGTTCTCTTTAGAGTATAATATAACGCTATGAAAACACGACTAGGCAGAAAAGAATTGCATCTTTAAGCTTAATTAAGAAAAAGTGTATTTACTATTTAGACTTTTTTGATTAGAGAGTCCTTTATGCATGTCTCACAAATCTAAAACCAGATTTAGACAGCAACGAACCTTAACGTTAACTACAACATTAAATATAATAATATCAGTTTGATTAATTACGAATATCTGAATTAATATGAAAGAGAAAAATGTATTTTAAAAGTAATTTTAAAAGTATTTAATTTATTTGATTTGATTGATATAATCGATTCATTCATAAGATAAAAAATGTAAATACTATAGTTAGTTATTTAGTTACTACATTCTGTATAAGACAATGGGTAAATAATACACTAAATTCAATGACGAAGAAAAAGGAGCAAAAATTTGATAGTTTTCCCATGAATGATCATGATAATAATGGAATGTTAACGACGATAAACGAAGAAAATAATAAGCAAAAGATTTTATTTAAATAATTTCAATATTGAATTTTAAATATTGAAGTTTAAATTTAAACAAGAGCAAGAACATTTTCTTTGAAATTTTCAGCACCAACGTAATTACCGGGTGTGTAATAAGAACAGATAGTATATTGACCACAACTTTTACTAGAGCAAGAGACATAAGCACAACCAACTTGAGTTGAATCTTTCCAAACCATTTGGGTGAAATGACCGGTTGATTCACTGAATCCTGGATTAGAATAATCATAATCTTTGATTTCATCATACCATGCATCAGCAGCAGCTTCTGTTTCGTAACCAACAGCTAGATTTTCACCGTAATCACCACCTGAATGGACGAGGTTTCCTGAGCAATCATATGTATCAGCGTAAGCTTGGGCATATTGGTATAAAGTGTCATTCCAGGCTAAGTTGGAAACACCATGAAGAGCACGCTTTAGATTATGAACATCAAGGATAGCGGTTGCGAAATCTTGATCAACAGAACCAGAAATTGTAGTTGATACGGCAGAGGTTGCAGCAGCAGTTGCAGTTGAGGAGGTCGAGGTTGTTGCATCAACAGTGTCATACACAGTCCATTCGGAAGTCCAGGCTGACGTCCAGACTGTTTGGAAGCTGCTTTCAGAAGCAGGGACAGTGGAAACAGTGGATGTTGTATCTGCGACGACCTGAGCAGCAACACCGATTTCGATATCTTCAGAGGTAGAAGAAGTGGTGGCAGCAGCTGTGGTAGCAGTTGGAGTGGTGGCAGCAGCATTAGCAGTTTCAGTAACATAAACAGTGGCAACATTAGTTTGAACATTTGTTTCTGTTTGATAAACGACTTGGGTGACCCAGACGGTGGCAGCATTGGTGAGACTTGGACCAGCCAAGGCAACTAAAGCGGCGATTCCAGTGAGGGATGAGCTAATTTGAACCATTTTAAAAGGATTGTAGATTGGTTTGAAGGAATTGAAGAGATGAAAGAAGTAAAAGCGTTAGGCGTCGAGCGTAAAGGTTTTAAAGGAGTGGACGGGTTGAGAATTGATGATGGAATCAACGGAATCGAGATTTGAGACTCTTTTATAACATTCAAAAAGGCTGCGACACTCCTGGAGGTCTCATGCGGGTGGCATGCATATAGATGCACAGATGCATGCATCCCGAACCTCTTGTTTTTTTACGGTTTCAGAGTGCAGGCGGGAAAGTTTCAACAACACAGTCTCCAGCACATTCCATTTCCATTTGACTACCAAACATCAAGTACCTGAACAGGGCTCGGCCTCTCATGGACATAGCGATAGCAACATCGGCGTGTTGATGGTGGTCTCCTACATTGTGTTGCTAAGTCCATACATTTATTAGATAATAAGTATAAACTCAAACCTTTTTTCGCTGCAGGTGAGTGCACGTGATACTTAGGTAATCAGGTAATATTTATGTGCATATGCAGATAGAGCTTAAATATATTAATTGACTTATCCATTCTTATTCACGGCTACCATGTTTGCAACTCAAAGTTTACAATGTCTACAATGTTTGTATATTATATTGTTTCCTCAAATCCATCCAACCGTAATATGTTAATTAAACATATGCATAATAGAATAAAATAGCTCCTTATTTTCAATTACTATCCTTCTAGAACTTATAATATAGCAATTAAAGCCAACAGCATATCCGGGCTTATGAATATACAAACACAGCTGTACCTGGTAATTGTATAGTTTAATAAAGATATCGATGGTATCAATTGAGAATATATTTTGAATCTGTAGCAATCAAAATTCCGGGTATGATTCAATTTACATACCGAAGACTAATTATTCAAAGAACTAGTTTAATAAAGATAATGTTATGAAACTCGATTCAATTATTACACAAATTTATGGCTAGTTTCTTAGATAACAATGTGTTTTCATTTCCCTTTTCATAATATACCTATAATTATAAATTTAATATTTGAAGTTGCAGAACCAACCACTCATCATTATACTTTTGGTCGAGAATGGTACAATGAAGCTAATTATTGCCAGGCTTCTTGAATTGTATTAATTTCTTGGCTATTTTGAAAAGTAGAAAAAACTGATTATAAGGCAGATCAAAGTTCAGCAACAAAGAAAAAAATATAATTTAACTTGTATTTATATCAGTCAATTTTGATATTTGTAGTAGTGTTTGATCATTCATCAAATGTTTTTATTTTTAAATGCTTACAAACGACCAGGATATAAATGTCATGATATCAATCCCCACTTCATTCTTCAATGTTTTTATATGATAAGGAGGTGCAAGTCATGAAAATCCAAACTACCTTGAAGTATTCTAGCTTGAGTAGGTCCGGCAGTGGAGGCTCAAATGTATCATTCATCTTTATAATATTAATAATAAGAACAAAAATATTAATGCTTGTTCGAATAGAAAATAATGTACGCAGGATACTAATTATAAAGGAGTAGCTATAGGGAGTTTATAATTTTGCATAGTTTTAACTTTTAATTAATATAATATATAATAATATTTAAATCACGAAAATATCGATTTTTGTTTTTTTATACGTGATCATGATACGTTTTATCAGTAATATTATTAGAGTACCAAAAGCCTTCTCTGTATTAATAATCGGAATTGAACATTTTGACCCCTTTTCTTCTTGCTTTGTAACATATAAATATTTATATAATATTAATTCTTGCAATGCCATATCAATTGCAATGGAACTGTGACTTTTTCTGCCCCCAAATTGGTTTTCTGATAACTATAGTATCAAATTTGAACGAAAGAATTTTCTTCCAATAATTTGGTAATATTTTTTAATAATTATGGTATGCGTTTTAACATGGTAAATTGGTACTCGTCTCTCTCCGGCCGGTTTATGTAAATTCAGGAACTCTAACGATATTTTCTCTCCAGCTTACATGGATCTTATAATTATGCATAAATCCTTTTTGAAGTCATTTGAATGCTCTTAACTGAACCTGCCCTGCAGCTTTCTTACCATTTGTAATTTTCAAAGCAACGGCTATTTCATTTTATTTTAACGTTAGTTGTTCATCTTCAAGTTTCCGAGATACAGAGCTAGACTCTGCTATAGATGAATACAATAACTCATTCTTCTATTTGAACCATTTAGTTTCATGATGCTGCATGAATATTCCTTTGCAACCGATCCTTTGACCAACCACATTCTATTTGCTGCACACTTTTTTTTGAATAAAGTGGCTCAGTAACAAACTCAGCTTTACAAGGCATAGCCGGTAAATCTTTACATGTGACATCGATGCTACCCTCAGAGTTAGTTCATTGAAAACAGAAAAAAGAAGGACAATCAGTTCTGTGTACTTAATGAATTAAGAACTCTTTTCTCATCTCTGTAAGAAACATCATGATGCTTTTCATGGTATTGTTGGGGAACTGATTGCTACCAGCCAGTAGAATAGTTTTCTGATTGGGTTTTAACTGCACACAGAATTCAATTTACATTGTACTAAATTTTGAAAAAAGTCGTTTTCAAATAATATCCACTGGGTTTAAAATCCTATTTTATATATAATGGTTTGAGATTTGGAAACCACACGAGAAAGTCAGTGGGTCAATTAATTTGCTAGCTATATATCTACTAATGGGAAAATGTTTCGTAGTTATCAATCCGACTTCCGATACAATATAATAATTTATTTAGTTGACTGAATGAACTGTTAACTTCATAGAAGCCAGTGATACACAATGTATCTGGATCTAGTACTTAAGATAAAAATCTTCTTTAAATTCAGACATATTTTATGGACAAGAATTTAAGCTTTAATAGAATTGACTATGCCATTATGAATTACCTTCTTTTCATATAATGTATCTCAAGTTTGAGATTCCTACACTTAAGCTTATGTTCTGCCAAAAATTTGCCATATAACTCCTTCATAGATTTGATAATTTGTAGCTTGAGCAATCTGTTTTAACTTCTTTAAAGTTATTAGTCCATGATAGCTAGAGTTAGATCTGAGATTAATGATATTTTTTGGCTTAGGTATATATCCTAATGCATCATCCACAAGAATACTTATATTTTTTCTCTACGGCAATTATCATTAACAGATCTAAAGGTTGCACCTGCAATATCATATATATTGTATAAAGAATAGAATTTAAATTTAAGTCTAAAGAACTGGAAATCTGATATATGGTATGTTCCGCAACGCAACAACGCGGTTTATTCAGAAAATATGTCATTAACCGGATTAGGTATAAATGAAAATAATGCTTGCACCGTAAAACTTAACCTTTTAAGACATCCAACTTTAACTCAAAATGATCAATATCACAACCCAAAAAATTCCAAGAAACTTAGAAAATCTCAAAATATAGAAGGAGCTATTCTATATATATATGCTGAGCCTATTTACTAAGAAACTAAAAATATGAAGTTGTTTTCAAAGACATCATCAATCAATTGAAACAAAAGCTTACTGCTCTAGAGGAAGCCAAAATTTCACTAAGTATTCAGGAAATGAATGACAGGGGTTGAAACATATTTATTTCGCGTCGTTGATGAGCGAGACGCGTATTTTGAGCAATCCCGGCAATAACTAAATTCTTAACCGCAAGCGGGAATTATATGGATAGCGGAAGGTGCTAATTATCTTTTAAGACGCGACATCCTGAGTTGAAATATAAATATATACCCAAGCTCTCATACCTACATCCTTTCTTTCGAATGGAGAAGGTGTCACATTTGTATGAATGGCTACACTAGTTATTAAATAAATATCTATATAATAAAAGGAAAATCTGAAACACAGATGAAACACGATGTATTTTCGATTACGTAAATTAATCGATTAAGGTGTTAGTAACAATTGCGAACAAGAAACTGTCTCAATTGGTACCCCTGAAAGGGGAACTAGCATCCGCAATAGGATGCACTAACGCCAATGGGGATGCTCTATTCCTGGTGATAATGTTTAATGGGTTAAAGTTGTTCCAAACTGAATTAAAATTTTCAATCAAGAGGAGCTCAAAAAGTGAGAAATTATTTTGCGATCTTAATGGGTATAATAATGTTTATCTCGATCGTCATTGCTTCAGTAGTCTGAAGGTTGTCTTCAGTAAATATAACTCAGACAATCTATATTTTTCTGGGCAGAAATTCCATAGCCAGAAAAATGATTTCTTTGGGCTATATGCTATATGATATTTGTCGAAACCAAGAATTTACCTCCAAAAATGGATTCAAGAAAACAGGTGTATGGCATATCTTTTTTTAAAGAAGTAAGTGTAGAAATAGGAAAACGGCAGCTAAACTGATTGAAAATAAGTCCATTCGATATTCAATATGGATCGTTCGCTAGAGAGGGTTATAAGCAAAATATGAAATGATTGGTCAATTTCGTGGAATCATGATATCAGATTCTAACGAGAAAATTGCTCATCTTCTGGGTATATTATATGCATATTCATATGAATTTATGAAACACATCTCATATTATAGATTAGCTAACGTTAACAGTTATCTATTAGACACAGCACTACGTATACTACTGTAGCTATTAGACTATTACTCAATGATTTCACTTAATTACGGCCACGTGGTAGACTTGAATTCGATTCAGATTGTGATGAATCTGATGATTACGTCACAGCTTATATACATATAATTAAATAATAATTCGTACAACCCACCAAATATTAATATTTTTGAAACTCGCAAATTACCTACCCGTATAATCTTAATTAAATGAAGGAATTATATTTTGCGAAATCACCGATAATCTTTATATTTCTTAACAAACCTCCACAAATATTTATTTTCTGAAACATTCAAAATGTTTTCCCTCAAACACATAAATATATATTTTTCAAAAGATCAGCGAAATAATTACCAAAAGACACCTCTAGCTAGACACATTAATATATTATCAAAGAAAGAGCGACGTACTTCTGAAAACCTCTACGAAATAGTTCGTAGAAATACTTATTTGGAAACCCCAAACCTTTTCGAAAAACACTATTATATAATGAATCTACCATTTTACTCTAATTTTAAGTCCTTGTTTTAATTCTTACTTTTACTACATATTTCAATCATTACTTTCATTCACTATGTGTGATATAGAACTGAAAGATGACGGGCCTTCTCAGACTATTATATAACGTTAACATAACTAAAGAGTTTTTTAAAGATTTTACAATAATTTGGAGTCCTTCATCGACAGAGATGATTTTTTGAACTTGCGGTTGTCAAACTTACCCTAGGCTATGTCTATAAATAGTGTGTATTGTTTCTATATTTATATGAACAAGATCACTTATTAAAAATAGAAAATAATTTTTAAATTATCTTAATGAATTTTAATGAATATAAAGCTTATGAATATATTAATTAAAATTAGCAAGAAGCGCCAGAACCACTTGGAATGCCAGTACATTTACTAGATGTCTTACCACCAGAAACACTGATTCCTGACCATTTCCAATTAGAAGCTCCCTTAACCAAAATGTAAACATTAGTACCTGAGCTCTTAACCGATCCTTTAATGTTGCTCAATGTCAATCCAGTAATTGGAACACCAGAAGTTGGTGTGCCTGTAGGAGATCCATTTTTGTAATCACCTTGAATAACAATACCATATTTAGCAATATTGGAGAGTGTGATATCACTATAAGTAACATCAGATACAGAACCAGTGGCTCCATAAACTGTCTTAACACGAACTCCATTGTCGGAGTCAACAATTTTTGAATTGCTGATTGTGATTCCCTTAACCACATTGTTAGACCTTCCCCCAACTGAACCAATTGAAAGACCATGACCTCCAGAACAATATCCATTGGTGAAAGAAATATTGGTACCTGAATTAATAGCTAAGCAATCATCTTGGTTATAAACAGTGGCACCTGTGATGGTGACTTGATCGGAAGATCCAACATCAAAAGCATCAGTATTATGACCTCCGTTGGAAACATCACCAGCTCTATTGTCAATAGTTACTCCAGATACTGTAAGTTCTGTACAACCATTAATAGAAAAGACTTGAACAGGGGAATTCTTGATATTTAACGCAGAAATTGTTGAACTGATCAATTTATGAGCAGCAAAAAACTTTGGTTTTGTCTTACCGCCATTTCCCCCTTTACCGTCCCACCATTTAGCACCATTCCCATCAATAACATGACCAGAAACACCAGTCACTTTAACATCCGTGCCTGACACTGAAATCAAAGGTCCTTCCCACTCTTTATAACCAAAAGTTGTAGTTCCCTTAAATGTAACGGTTGTACCAGATTTCAACCCGGTAAGGTCAAGGGTTTTTCCAGCAGGAACTGTTAAGTCAGATACAACGATATTAGTACATGAACTCTTAACAGAGGCTAAGTTACTAATTGAAGAGCCTGTCAAGGTACATGAATCCCTTTTTTCAAGTTCAGAGGGAGCAGCATTTGCTAAAATCAAGAGGGTAAAGCCAGAGATTAAACCTGAAAGTTTCATGATTACTAAAAGATTGTTATACTGAATTTGTTATTCAAATAGATTATATGTAAGAATAAAGTTAATATTAATGGGAATATATCAGCTTTTTATAAGATTTGAAAGATATATTTATATCCACAAAACCAATATCAAAATTATAATACTTTTTAATGTATATATATTGTGAAAAACTATATAAATTTTTCAAATATAATATTTTGGAAAACTATCTCAACTATCGTAGGAGTCTATTACTATAAATAATATTATTAAATATATAGTGTTATATGCCTCCAGATACGTTTACACCATGGGTATGTATTTGGTAACATTATTCCGGGTTGTTTCAAGTTTCTAGCTTCCAATTATAGAACCATTATATATGTAGCGCTATATATATCATATGTCCGGTTAAATATTGAATGATCACTATGAAGAGCTTCAAACTTTACCAGTCTGTATCACATTCTAGTTCAATTTTCAATCGCTCATATATTCTATTCAATATATACACTATGTTTAGTTTCTATAAATTGGTATACACTGGTATAGCAGTGAATCGCTAGCTATAGTAACTGCAACATATTAATTATATAAAGATACTATATTAATGCCATTTATTAATAGGTGGCGCTTTTGTTTCATATAAGCTTAATTATAAGTTATAGCGAGGCCCCTATAATTTCTCAGGGCGTAGCTGAAAAATCCAAGGTCGTGTTTCTGCGTATATATTGCTTAATAATGCTTATATGTACGACCAAAATATATATTAATGTATTCCTGTCTTAATTGCAATCGTAATTGCACTTATGGCGCTAAATTTATATCGTAAATAATTATAATCAACATTAATTGGAAATGGTGATATAGCAACCACCTATAAAGAGAGAACTACTAATTACTAATTTATAGATATTCTTTAGAGATGTGTTTATCTGAAATTTGAGCCTGAGCAGCTCGTGAGCCGGTGCTCACGAAGTCAAAAATTTCGCTATGCTCAGCTCATTTTGTGCTCACAAAGTCAAATTCTTGGCTATGCTTAGCCCGTTTTCAGCCCACAAGTCTGGATATTTGGTAAATTATGTAATAATAGTAGGGTAAGTGTAAATAATATTGATCATGTGACAACTATAAAATTAGGGTGTATGGATGTATCAACTTGTGCTGAGAGCTGGATGAGAACCTAACATATGGTAAATTGTTTAATATGTTCTGGTTATTTTAGTGCATAAAGTGGCCAATTATTTAGTGTCTCAAGTAGCTTTGTCAGGAGATCTCTTACCAACATTGTTCCCACCAAGTAGCAGGTAATTCTGGGTATATACACTACATAGGTTTATTATTATCAAAACAAGGAAATTCAGATGAAAGGCTCCGTAATAATTGTAAAAGAAGAAGATAGCAAGAGGACCTCGATTTGAGTATCTAAGAATATAGTGAGCAATAATTTAAAAAAAAATAATTCAACATGGTGAAGATTTAACTTATAATAAATTAGTGTCATCGAAAATTCTACTAACAAAGTTACGATCGTTTTAATCCCCCAATTGACGGTATATGCTTGAGTGGCTTTCGCCACAAAAGGTCTAAAGATAGGCCAATGGTAAATATAACAGTACTAAATTTGAAGTTACATGTCAGTCTAATAGATTATTTATTTGTTTGATTTTCTTCTAGCTGTAAAGATTATATTAAAGGTTTTAGGAGAACGATTTATTATGCTTGATGTCAGGAATTTTTACACTAATATTATATTTCATCTTACAATTAACCGGCTCCAAATTTAAAGCTTCTTGGAACCAGTTATTCAATTAAGAAGAGCTTTAACTGATAGTTTTATATACAATTGTTATATGTATTAGGCCTTACTATTGTAATATGTAGAAATTATTTCGACTTTCGGTAATACGGGGCTTATAATCGGGTTATATAGTAAACTCCTCTATCTACATCAAGTCATGCAGCCACTCGGTTCGGGTACATGCGTCGAAATCTTTTCTACAAAATGGCGAATTCAGAGTGGAAAAATTGTACTATGTAGTCCTTGAATATGGGCAATTGATATCTTTGATGAGGACTTAATCAACTAATTGTGTGAGTTGGCCAACAGCTTATATTTTAGATGGAGATAGATTCTCTGATAGGGCCAATTTATTATGTAATTTTGCTTTTGAGCCCCATTTTTCTTGGCTTAAGCCCCATTTTGCTTGGTTTAAGCCCCATTTGAAACCACCAATTGCAATCACACAAACCTGTAAAACAAATAACTAGTAACTACCATTGATCAAAATCTACAAGTTTCCTTTGCAGTGGATTCAATAAGCATTTCTCTCAGCAGTATTTCAATCACATATAAAAAGATCTTCAGTTGCAAGATTCGTGTATTAATATTATTTGAGAGTGGATGGTATAACGAATATGTGTGTAATTAATAATATTTTTTTTTTCTATGAATTTAGCATATATCTTTGAGAATAGCAAACATTAATTTTCTACTAATATTGTACTTATAAATGTAATAAATATGTGCTTATGTAGTCGCATCACAGAGGGATGATGATACCTTATTGGATTAAATGTTTATCATTATGAATGGTTTTATAAGTGGGAATACACTTGAAATATGGCATCATTTATTTGTGGATAACCTAATATAAATGTATATCCCTTTATAAATTCTCTAGAGTATTGCTTTACACTTAACATTCTTGATTTATATATATGCATACATCGGCTCACAACAACCCTTACCCGACATAAGAGTCGTTTATAAGAATTCGAGAGAAGCAAATGGTGGATAAGACGAAGAGGCTGTAGTTTTAATTAACACATGTCAGATGCAGGGTAAGAGTAAGAAAATCCCCAACTGATTACAGTGTTGCCAGATACAGTAACTGCATTTAAATCTTTTTATTCAAATGCATGCGATCGAGATCTATATGTAAATCTAAGATATATATTATCTCTCTCATCTGAGATCAAATTAGAAATATAACGTTTGCTCATACTAAATTTACATTATAGAATACAACAGTTACAAATAATTGTAATCAATAGGTAGTTAGTTATATAGTATAAGCTTAAGGTTGCAACTATGCAGGTAGCCTCAAAATATAGATCCTGATATCGTTTTACAAAAGTTACATTTATTATTATTCAAGATATCTTGTTCTTTAGTTTAGTTTAAATTTACATATGTTAAACAATTGGTATATATCATCATATTTATATTTATTAGCGCTACATGTTGGAATCTCCAAACAATTATAATTGCAGAGTCATACTGTGTGAAATTTACTTTACTATTAGGTATTAACATTACAGTTTTATCTAGGGTATGTTTAATGAGGTATTTTATAACTAGAACTTAAAAATGTAATTGTTATATATAATTGCAAGGATTTGTTTCTTTTTCTCTTCTCTTCTCTTCTCTTTTCAAGTTTTAATTTTAAAGAAAAAATATTAATAATGGTATCTTTAGACAATATCATCAAACAAAACGTAGCATTGAGTGCTAATTTAGAGAACTTGGTAGTCGTTGTTTCTGGGGGAACAGGTGGAATTGGTGAAAGTACAGCTTATAAATTTGCCAAATATACTAAATCACCAACAATTTATATAGTTGGAAGAAATAAGGAAGCAGGAGCAAGAGTTCTTGAAAACTTAAAGAAAATTAACGATGACAATGCCAAATATTATTTCCTTAGCCATGATTTATCATTGATCACTGAAGCCGATAAGGTCGTCGAAAGTATTAAGGCAGTCGAATCAAAGGTTAATGTTTTATTTTTATCCTCTGGATTGATGGATCTCAGTAAGAAGAAAACCGAGACAGCTGAAGGAATTGAAAAAAGATTGGCCATCAATTATTATACTCGTTGGAGAATTGTTGATGGACTTGCTGATTTGCTTAAAGTTGCTGGAGATGCTGAAGAAACTGCAAGAGTTGTTAGTGTTCTACATGCTGGTGGCGAATTCTTTGCTAGACCAGATGATTATGGATTAAAGGACAGTAAGCTAATTATTAACACTAATATCAATGAAGTATTCAATAGAACTAACTATTTTTTTAGATTTTTCTTTTGCCAATTATGGTAGTCATGTTGTTGCATTAAACTCAACAGCAGCTTTGAGATTTGCAAGAGTTTATCCAACTGTTTCATTTAACCACGGACATCCAGGGTTTGTCCAAACCGGTGTCTTAAGCAACTTACCATGGTATCTTAGATACCCTGCCACTGGTATTATTAAAATCTTTGGTGCTACTCCAGATGAGAGTGGTGAAAGATTTTACTATCTATCTGCTACTGCTCCTGAGTTCGCAAGAGGTGGTCATTTAGTCAGTGAAAAAGATGAAGATGTCACTGATAAATCCAAGGTTCCTAAGAAGACCCCAGCTGGTACTCACGACTGGTGGAGTGTTGAATCTCAAGATGCAGCATGGTTACATACTTCAGAAGAGTTTGTTCTTGCCCGTGCAGCTACCAAGCATTAAACACTCTGGAATGTTCAGTGATATCACAGCAATTTTCTAATAGTTTGGAGTTGTCAATACTTCATAATAATATTTATGTACATCTATATAATCTTGAATTAATTAATATGCTGTTAATAATATAATATAATAATAATAAACTTAAATTCTTATCGATACTTTATTAATTGAAGTGTATCTTGAAAAGTACGTAAATTAAACATTATTGTTAATCCTACAATATCTTTTTCGATTTGCGCATACTCAATTGATTGATTATTGTATTAGCAGCATACTTGTATTAGCAGCATCCTTATAACTTATATTTCCTTAATAAATTGCAGCTACAGTTGATTCAGTTCAACGATCTGATGATAATTTGGCCATCTTAAGAATGCCATCACTATCAGTTTGAATAATAGTTGTACATGTATAATAACAAGTTTCAGATGGTTCTTGTAAATCTATAAGGTGCTTCGGAAAAGTGATAGTCGATTCTGACCTATTAATATTTAGAAAAATGACACATAAAAAAAGAAGTAAATATAAAGGTAAACGCCGGAGCACAAACGAATATAGGACACATGATAGCCAGAGGATAAAATTAAGATATCGATGACTGATAACATTTCACTTATACATCTCTTTTGTATCTAAAGTGATCCTAGAGTGGCCATAAAGACAATTATACATGATTATAAGCTTTGATTGGTAGATTTGTACTGTAGTACTGATTCCGTTACTCTAAACTTAATTGTAAAAGTTTTTGAATTATGAACAATACGGCAGCTTTAGATCAGCATTGATTCTACCATATATATAAACTATCCCCTCGCGGGAATATGTAGTGAGATCGATCGTCACTATAAAAATTGTGTTTTAACAACAGTGACTATTTTGCAAATGGATTTCGTGATCACATAATTGCTATATCTACATATTAATGTGAGCGCACGTTCTTATACGCTTTAATCTATATAGCACTATAGATATATTGATACATAAAGGACAAGAGTACCATTCTATTTGTGCATTGATATTGCCATTATTTAATAATTATAAATATATCAATATATATGATCAATAATGCCATCTTTACAACATATCATCAAGCAAAATGTTGAGGTCGGTACCAAATTAGAAAACTTGGTAGTCGTTATTACTGGTGGAACAAGTGGAATTGGAGAAAATACAGCTTATAAATTTGCAAAATATTCTAAGTCACCAACAATTTATATAATCGGAAGAAATAAAGAAAAGGGAGCAAAAGTTCTTATAAATTTAAAAGAGATTAACGATGATAATGCAAAATATTATTTCCTAAGTTATGATTTATCATTAATTTCTGAAGCTGATAAAGTAATCAATTATATTAAAGCAAAAACAGCAAAGGTTAATGTTATAATTTTATCTTCTGGATTTCTTGAGATTGGTAAAAGAAAAGCATCAATTGAAGGAATTGATAAAAGATTGGCAGTTAATTATTATTCCCGATGGAGAATTGTTGATGGCCTTATAGATTTAGTCCAAAAAGCAGCGGAATCTAAGGAACTATCAAGAGTTGTCAGTGTTTTACATCCTGGTATTGAAGGGTTTGTTCACCCAGAAGATATTGGATTAAGGAAAAGTAATAACATTCTAGATAGGCATACCCTAATATAGGATATCTATAAATACAGTTTAACTAACGAATATTGCTTTCTTAGATGCCGGTATAATTGACTATAATTTACATGCTAGTACTTTAAATTCAACGGCGGTTTTGGTATGTATGACAACGGAAATTGAAATTTAAACAGGAATCAGCAATCAAATTACTAATTAACCATTATTATATCCTTATATTGACAATTGAAACAGAGATTTTCCAAAGAATATCCAAGTATTTCATTTACTCATGTTTATCCTGGAGTAGTCCAAACAAACGTTTTAAAGAATCTCCCATGGTACATTAGATATCCAATATCGGGTATTATGCTGATTCTGGGAACTACGGCAGAAGATAGCGGAGAAAGGATTTTCTATATATCAGGATCAAGCCAAGAATTTGCAAAAGGAGGGGATTTAGTTAATGGAGATTGTGATTCAATTCTTGAATATTCTAAAAATCGGGGAGGTTGGTGGAGAGAAGAAAGCATAAAGAAAGTATGGAAACATACTTTAGAGGAGTTTGATGG
The DNA here is from genome assembly GCA_001600815.1 of Alloascoidea hylecoeti. Lineage (NCBI taxonomy): Eukaryota > Fungi > Ascomycota > Alloascoideomycetes > Alloascoideales > Alloascoideaceae > Alloascoidea > Alloascoidea hylecoeti. The sequence continues at coordinate 1,220,651 of BCKZ01000001.1, forward strand.
TGCAATTAATAATCCGTATCCTTAAAAAATAATGATTGCAAAATAAAAATGAATTTATATAGTCAATTATAAAAATGTTTGATATTATGCTGAAATATTTTGGTACACTGTGTTGAAGGTATTTGGTGTGAAATGTAATGTTCTACAAAAGAATGAACAGCTAAGTATATATCAGAACGCATATGTAACACTGATACCTAGTAGAATGTGGTCCGGGTAACGTTGATTCTACTGAAACGGTCGTCTTCTAATTGTTTGCATTGTCGTACAAATGGGTATTAAACCTTTGGATTTCAAGAGAAACACGTCTCACGCTTCCCCGGGAGTGTCTGGGTCAGGGGGACCAGGGGGACCGGGGGTGGATGCGTTGGCTGCGGCCACTGCAGCTGCTGCCTTTTTGAGTCCACCTAAACAGAAGCAGCAGTTTCTTTCAGTATCTTCTCGGCCTGTTAAATCTCCCCGATCTCCTCGCTCTCCTCGCTCTGTGTCCCCCCAAAAATCAATTCACTCTCCGATCCCCAACACTAATAACTCAAAACCAATCCAAAATAAAAATAATAAAGACAATAAAGTTGGTGAATCTAATCTTGATATAACTACTGATTTAAAGCTGGGTAATACTAATCATCAGCATGCACCTACAAAAAGGCATACCAATAATTCAAAAGATTCATTATTAAAAGATGAGAGTGTACAACAATCATCAACAACATCTTCAATTAGTCTTAAAAAACGAACAAAACTGGGTTCTGCAATAAGTTCTGTAAATAATTCATTAGCAACTGATCAAGAAATCGAAGAACAACGACGTAAGGAATCGTTGGCTGCTGCTTTGAAAAGTTTTAAAATCAGTAGTAATAATAACGTGTCTAATCCTAGGGATTCTATTCAATCACAATCACAATCACATTCGGATGCCGAATCAATCTCAAATCTACATAAAAAAAGATTATCGGTTTCATCATTGAGACAAACAAACAAATCTACTCCACAACAGATACCAGAGTCAGCACCACCAGCACAAGAATTTGAAAAGGAGAAAGATTTAGTTTCAATCAAAAAGGGAAAATCAAACTCATCACTATATTTAGATATAAACCCCCAAAATTCAAATACATCATCATCATCAAGTATCCTTTCCTATCCAAATTCATTACAATTAACATCTGAATCACAAGTGCCATCACTATCTCAAGCACAATCACAACCTCTACCAGGACCTCGATTATCATCATCATCTTCTTCAACATCTTCAGCAAAGTTAAAACCAAAAAGTAATGCATTATTAAAATCCCAAGTTCCTTCACTCACACCAGATGAAGAAAAGAAGCCAAATTCAGTAAGAAGAAAACCACCAGCTGCTCCACAAACTCAATCAGAATCACAAATACAAACACAACCAAAACCTAAACCACAATCACGTTCAGAGTCGCAACCACCCACGGTTGTAATCAATGATGATAATAAAAACGGTTGCACTAGTCCTAAATCAAGACCCACCCCACAACAATTATTAAGCTCTGACACACTTAAGAAACCAATACGGAGACATCCATCATTAAATCCAAGAAATAAATCAAATGTTAGTGCTTCTGATGCATGCTCATTATCAAGTGTGACTACCACATCTTCAACGTCTTCATCATTTTCTAAATCGCTGAACAAACGTCCCAATAGCACTTACAGTTATAGTAACATTTTAGAAGTTAATTCTATTGATAGTGATCTTATTAAAGATGATTATGAAGTTGATGATTATTTCTCTTTATCTAGATCTTTAAACCAATCCCCTGTACAACCACAATCACAATCACAACTTCAATTACAAGGTTTTGTAAAAAATACATTTGGCAATAATAATAATCTAATAAAACCTTCAACGTCAATAACAAATCAATATATAGGTATAGGACCACCAACTGATGAATTAGCAACATTAGCAATGCAATTAGGATCAAGAATTGAACCAAAATCAAAACATCAATTATCATCAAACTTGAAAAATGGAACAAAAAAAGTTTTAAGAGATTTAAAATTAATACCACAAAAGAGTAAAAAAAATAGTAGTATTGATAATTTAGTAATTAATAATATTAATGGCAATAATTTAAGTATGATGTATGACGACCAATTTTATGATTCTAATTCATTAAGTAATGATAACAATATAACAACAGTTCAATTAAAATCAACAATGAGGAAACAAAAGAAGAAGGAAAAAGATTTTAATGAAGACAAACCATGGAAACATCATACTGATACAACTCGATTAACAGAGCAAGAAAGGAAACGTTATGAAGGAGTTTGGGCTTCAAATAAATGTGCAATTGACTCCAGATTTTTATACATTGAAAATAATTATAATAATACTTGTGATGAATCTATTCATGCACTAGTTGTCCGAGAATTATGGAGAAGAAGTAAATTACCAGAAGATATACTTCGAAGAATATGGGACTTGGTTGATTTGAAACAAGATAGAACATTAAATAGAGAGTCATTTCTTGTTGGTATGTGGCTTGTTGATCAATGTTTATACGGTAGGAAATTACCAAAGGCTGTTGATAAAGTTGTTTGGGATAGTGTTACAAGATTAAATGTTGAGGTTAATATTTTGAAAAAAACTAAAAGGTAATTTATAATTATGGAATATAATCTTTTCTGTTATATTGTTATTGTTATTGTTATTGTTATTGTTATTGTTATTGTTATTGTTATTGTTATTGTTATTGTTATTGTTATTGTTATTGTTATTGTTATTGTTATTGTTACTATAAGTCCATTAGACTTCAAAGTACAGTATTTGATCATATTAATATAAGGTTGCCCACCTGCATATGCATATGCATACCCATCTCTTTAAATTGGTAATTTGGGAAGCTACTGGTGATCACCTAAGAACGAAAGCGCATAATTTCTCCACACCTTTTTTTGACGCAGAACAACCAGTTACCAACAACAATAAATGACAAAGATGTAGGGAGATATATTATGCCAAATAGAATTTATTACACTTTTATTTTTATTACATCTGATTGCGGCAGTGTGTTGAACTCAAATATATCCAAACCATTTAGCTTCGCTCCGCGTGCATATGCAATAATATATAACAGAACATACATAATTACTCACTTATTCGACTTAACTACCCTTACACTTGATCGAAGGCTCAATATTTGACTTGTTAACAAGGATGAACACAACAGTAAATGTTAATTCAGAAAACGTATGCAAACAAATGAATGGAAAATGAAATCAGTTTAGTTCTTTTTCCAACCTTATAAGATGCATTTCTTTATACAGTAGTTCTGTAAATATGCATATCCCAATATAGTAAGTACGTATATGTGTCATATTTACCCGTCCATTGTATCTTATCGGTGAAGTAATCTTTTATAAGCTTATAAATGAATTATATACGTATTTAAGACTTATCTCTCTAGGTGATATATTATTATAAGTTATTGTTTGGTGTCATAAGGTCTAATAACTAATTTTTCATTAGACACTTTATTTTCTTTGGATAATAAGTACCCTTCATTGAGTGAATTCAATCCATTTGGAAGTACCTTAATAGGAATATGTTGAATTAATCCCTTATTAACAGCTTCAGCAACAACCGGTTGAGCACGTCTCACAAATTCGGAAATTTCTGGGTTGGAAACCAGACCAGGTCCTCCCATAGAGTAAAAAGGATCACCAGATGAAAAATATGCTAAAGTTTGTGTAACTTTGACATTTGGTTTAAGGTTTTTAATGTCATCAGATTTAAATCCTAATAAATTATCAAAAATAACAGGTTTTGTTGAAGAAACAGAATCATGAGTTGCTTGAATAGTGTTTGCCAATGAAATTGAATCTAAAGCATACACTATATCCTCCCCACCGATAGCTTTAATCTGGTTAACAACATCAGGATCACGATAATCAACAACAAAATCTGCTCCTAATTCCTTCAATTCAGCATGATTTTTCTTAGATGATGTTGTAATGATCTTCCATCCAATAAGCTTACCAAATTGAACTGCAATCTGTCCTGTTGACGAAGCACCTCCCCAAATAAGTAGATATTTCTCTGATTCTTCCGCTTTGGTTTTACTTAATCCAAATGATCCTCCCATATTATGAAATAAACTGATTAGAATAGTTACTAAAGAAACTCCTAATGAAGAAGMACCTTCAAAAGTTGTCGGAATACCTCTTGGAATATTATCGGATTCGGATCTATTCAGGCTATTCAATTTAAAAAATAGATGAGATTTAACAATTGCATATTGCGCAAAGGCTCCATTATGTGGYCCTGCTTTATTTGAACCATGTACAAACCCAACTCCAGCATCACCAACCGAGATATTAGTAACTTCAGAACCAATTTTAACTGCAACACCAGCTAGATCGCAACCTGTGATGGCACCAGGTGCTCCATATAAGCCATAAAAGAGATGTTTCCAGTCTGTAGGGTTAATTGCAGCAGCTTCGATCTTAACAAGGACCTCATTTGGTTTTATGGATGGGACTGGGACTTCTTTAATAACGAGGGAATCAGTTCCTGTCACAGCGGCAGTCTGTTTTGATGGAATTGACATTTGGGTATATTTGATTTTCAATTGAAGATGAACGTAAAAAGAAGATTTGCAGCGAAACTTAGTCTTTTATATACGGTATAACTGCTATAATATATTATTTAAAGAATTAGGATAAGTTTGAAGAAGTAAGTATACAACACCATATAAACTCAGATTATTATATTCCCAATAAGCTATGTTAACGAAGTTTGATCAGCCAAATGGAGATATCGTGGTAATTAGTTAACTATGTATAAATCAATATTATTGTCTCCATATAATTAATATATTAGTTAAATTCTGCCAGACAATTTAAAGCTCAAGGTGCTTTCAATTGTAATAGTTAGCTAGATTGGTTTCAAGAACGACATCAGGCTCTTAGATAATTATTAGTCAGACAGCACAATAAAAGAATTATACGGCGAATAAATGTTGCGAAGATAATATTATGTAGACTCCAAGTGTCGATTTCAGATTATATTTCTGCACTACTAAATGTAATTTCGTGGCTTCGTAGTACACTAGATATTTCCGTTTGATACAACATAATTATAAATCAAGTCTATTATATTAATCATAACGTCTTTTGGTTTTATATTTCTTTTAAAGTTAGTACACATGTACCTATATTGTCTGATGATTCTTATTGATCCTAACTAAAAGCATAATGTACAAATATATATAAATCTCCAACTTAAGGAAAAAACATCCATAGAAGATTGGTTTCAAAAAGATCACAATTGAAATTATACTATTATATTCAATTCACGATCAATATTTAGCATGAGCTTGTGATCAGCGTATTCAATGAATATCTACATATAAGTACTATACATGCCAGTCTTTCCACTTGTTAATAAAGCTAATTAATTCCCAGACGTAACGATAATTATTTTCGAAAATAGCGTTATTAATAGGTAGAAAGACTGTACTCTGATGAAAAATCAAATACATACATCGTTAAAACTTTATTACTATTTATACATCATACATATACATATACATATACATATACAAACAGATTAAAATATCTAAAAATTCAATTCCAATTCGAATCACTATTTCGATACAAAGTTCCGTTTATAATTATAAAATTAAACCTGTATAACTTTCTGCCATTCCCCAGTCAATGCTATCAAAGTTATTGCTTAAAACCCCTTGAATAAAACCCGTAGGAAACCCAAAATGCACATTTAAGAAATCGCACATCACCTTTTCATCATCCTTCTTTAACCCATTTAAATATAATGTTTTTAAAACGGATTCGATTTCACTGGCCTCAAATGTTAAATCATCATTATTCGAGGACTTGTAAATATTGACATTGGATAATGGAGCTGCAGCCGAAAGCCAAGTGAATGTTCTAGCTGTAGATTGATTTGGAGGATAGGACCCTGGCGCTTTTCCTGATGGTGATCTGGTTGGTGGACCACTTGTAACAATTGGTGCCGCCCGGGCAGGTGAGGCTTTAGTTGGGATAGGAACCGCTGGATCAGCCTTCGCTGGTTTGGCGCTTAAAATACATTGAAGTTTTATATGGAGCCCGTTATCATGCTCCACTAATAGGGCTACTTTCTTGGGTTTGGTCAAAATTTTGAGCTGACTGTGTAAATCAAAAATCATTTTTCTCACACGAAGCTGTTGTGGTAATGTTAATGTTAACCCCATCATGGAATTACTATCCAATTGCAACTTATTGTTAAACTTTCCTAAACCTGAGGGAAATGGTGTGGCTAGAGTTGGCTTCTCTGTATTGGTGGGAGTAAGAGTTGCTAAAGTGTTATCAGCATGACCATAGCTAGACGTCTCGGCGACAATCAAATTGTACGCACCTGGAGTACAGTTAACACCATGGACCATTTCAAATGAGATAAATGCGGATGTTATAGATCCAAATATTAGGTTTATTGGGGTTGAAGTTTTTATCTTAATAAAATTAAACATGAATAAATGCGAAAACTTTAAGAATGAAAGGGGACTAAGCTGGTTCTCACATAATATAATTTCCTGTTTTGCTTTTGTGTTTTTTAAAAATAGTATGGAAGGTAGTACAACTAATCCCAATTGGGGAATAACGGCATTAATGGATATACATAGTGATACTTCGTGTGATTTGTGTTATATTTTGTGTAATTGTAAACGAAAAGTAAAAGTAATATTATTTGAGTTAAAATATCCAGTTTAACGATTGTTAATACTGTGTTAATATACTATTGTATATTTAAACAATTGAGGACCTGTTGGTGACCTTATAATTAAAGTGATATCAAAGATAACTACTAATTATAAACTAAAAACTTGAAAAACAAAAGAAAGAAAGGAAAGAAAGAAAAAATATTTATATAACCAAAAAGGACTTACCCTGAATTCAGCTAAAATAAAGCTAAATTCTCAAAGGATCAATACACACACAGTCATTTCACTTACTGTTGGGTATTAAGTTTTGTTAGATTCTATATTAAGCAAGGAATAATATTTAGAAGTTACTATATAGTTAGCCATTTTCCCACTTGTTTTGACAAGACAGATATATATACAATAATATAAACAGATAATAACTAAGTTTCAAAGATGTCAGATATCAAACATGGTAGCGGCGCTGGTATTGCAAGCACATCTAGTGTAGGTGCGGCAATTTCAACAGAAACGATCCGAGCTTTGCCCAAATTAGTGATGGGAAAGAACAACGCATCCTTTGAACGATGGGATTATGCTGTAACGTCGACYTTACGGAGATATGGTCTGGCTAAATATATCTCGATGACAGAAGGAGCAGCTTTTTATGAGGATAATGGAAAGCTAAAGAAAACACTGTCGGAAAGAGAAGTTCTAGAGCATGACAATGTGATGACTATTTTGCTGGGATCAACAGCGGTCGATCTACAGGTCTACATTGATGTTAGAAAAGGTGCTTTAACAAGTTATGTGAACTTGAAGAAGGTATTTCACTACCAAAAGTCGGTACCTATTTGGTTAAGAGAGATCACCAGTTTAAGATTTGATGGTGATGAGACTATTATGAAATTTGTGACTAAATTTCAAAAATATTTGCGAGATCTTGAGAGTGGCGGATTAGAAATGAGCGATGAGATTGCTGATTCACTCTTATTAAGTACATTATCAGGTCCTTATGAAAGAATCACCGATGATCTGATTAACAGTAATAATGGTAAGGATTATTCAGATATCCTAAATAGGATGTTAAATATTGAAGAGTCAATAAAAGATAAAGATACAGTTGTGATTGGAAAGGTCAATACACAACATAATGCAAATCCAAATCGTGGAAGAAATAATAATAATCGTGGTGGTTATAAAAATAATAATTATAGGGGTAATTATAACCAAAGAAAAGAACCACGTAAATGCTATAAATGTAATTCTTTAGATCATATTTATTGGAATTGTTGTGTGTGCTTGCAATACCAGCGCCGCTACCATGTTAAAGTTCAAAGTGCCTGTTCTCCCAGTTGCGCCAAAAAGCCAATCGACTCTTTAGTGAACTGTTCTAAGAGTGTAATATATATCCAACATACTTTCGGGCTTTCTGATCTGGCTATGCATATTTGTATCTTTATAGTAAGTTTATACCATACTAACTATCGGACACTCCTAGAACTAATTTTCGGACGGGTTTGGTTCCTGAAGTTGCTCTATGTCCCTGCATATTAACGGATCATATCGGTGATAGCCCGTCCTAAGTATGATACTCGTTAATATTTCATCAATCCAAATTTAAAAGGCGTAAGGAAAATTAATAAGTATTCAGATATTCTCTTATGGGTTAATTATATTTTTATGTAGCTACATGATGAAAATTTAATATCTATTTGATATATGGTTAGCTGAATAACTATAATATTTGTTCGGAACCGAACTGGATACCTCTTTTGTATCTGGTGACATCGTTAAACAATAATTATTATCTATATATTAATATATATATATCTATTCTATAAAAACAAGTAAAAATTACTGACTATATAGTAAGTACTAAACCTTAAGCCTCATTTTATAACTGATCACGACAAATTTTAATAAAGACAATCTAATCATTTATATCTAACAATATTGTAAAGTGAAAAATAAAAACTAGAATAGAATCTCCGAAATTGGCTTGATCAAGCGTATAATCATAGAGTATGTACAGTTTTTTCTGTTAAATTCTACAAATATTTTTGATAGTTTAAGTTTGGTGAGCAAAAACGAATAATCACTAGTTATATATATGAAATTGCCTGTAAGAATATAGCAGTTTTATAGCTGAAGAATTACTTGTATTAGAAAGAGAGGAAACTACTTACTATTTATATGATAGCTATAAAATGCTTAAATTTTACAAAAAATTTAAAGAAAGGTGGGAAGGCTGAAAATAATTCCACATAAGTGTATGTAACATAAGAAGAAGAAAAAGGGGTTTCACAAGTGAAGAATAATACAGATTAAGGCTAAGAATAAGATAATTCTAAAATCGGAAAATATAAGGTACCAATACATATATCTTTTAAACTTGAATTTTTTTGAACTCTTCTTTCGCCATTAGCAATACACCTAGTTTTCTTTCGAGTTGAGTTTCCATTGAGATTGTTAGTATAAATATTAGAAGAAACAATTCTATCCCCTTTTCCAAAACCGTTGGTGATATTATTAGAGTTGGATTTTAAAAGCTCCATGGCCAAATATGGTAGTAAAAGGGATAAACTGATATAGAATTGATTCCGCGACCGTGAACATCAAATCATCAGTATTTAATTATATTAAGTGATCCTAAATGCGAAATGAAACTGTTTCTTGTGGCTCTGAGTAGAAATGTATACAAACTATCTAAAAATGCAGTGAACTTTTTATCTACTGTTTTCTTTTCTTTTGCTCAATTAATATTGCATTTTGTGATACATAGCACTATTCGTACAAATACATCAAAGTTATAGTATACTACCCAGAAACACCAAACATCTAACAATCATCTTCGCCCGTAATTATAATTTAGTTTTCTAGATATTTCGTCTTTTCTTAACTGAATATAAACAACTCAGCGCGTAATTATTCGGAACCTACAAACCCTGAGGATATAAATATGTTGAAAGTACAATCCGAAAACTCCGTTTATTTAACAAAAAATAAAAAAAATAGAAAAACTTATGAATATTAATTTAAATGGTGTTATGCTATATTACAAATCATATAATATGGGAAATTGTAATTAGTAATCAAATTTATTACTTAAAAGACCAAGTTTCGCTGCAAATCTTCTTTTTACGTTCATCTTCAATTGAAAATCAAATATACCCAAATGTCAATTCCATCAAAACAGACTGCCGCTGTGACAGGAACTGATTCCCTCGTTATTAAAGAAGTCCCAGTCCCATCCATAAAACCAAATGAGGTCCTTGTTAAGATCGAAGCTGCTGCAATTAACCCTACAGACTGGAAACATCTCTTTTATGGCTTATATGGAGCACCTGGTGCCATCACAGGTTGCGATCTAGCTGGTGTTGCAGTTAAAATTGGTTCTGAAGTTACTAATATCTCGGTTGGTGATGCTGGAGTTGGGTTTGTACATGGTTCAAATAAAGCAGGRCCACATAATGGAGCCTTTGCGCAATATGCAATTGTTAAATCTCATCTATTTTTTAAATTGAATAGCCTGAATAGATCCGAATCCGATAATATTCCAAGAGGTATTCCGACAACTTTTGAAGGTKCTTCTTCATTAGGAGTTTCTTTAGTAACTATTCTAATCAGTTTATTTCATAATATGGGAGGATCATTTGGATTAAGTAAAACCAAAGCGGAAGAATCAGAGAAATATCTACTTATTTGGGGAGGTGCTTCGTCAACAGGACAGATTGCAGTTCAATTTGGTAAGCTTATTGGATGGAAGATCATTACAACAGCATCTAAGAAAAATCATGCTGAATTGAAGGAATTAGGAGCAGATTTTGTTGTTGATTATCGTGATCCTGATGTTGTTAACCAGATTAAAGCTATCGGTGGGGAGGATATAGTGTATGCTTTAGATTCAATTTCATTGGCAAACACTATTCAAGCAACTCATGATTCTGTTTCTTCAACAAAACCTGTTATTTTTGATAATTTATTAGGATTTAAATCTGATGACATTAAAAACCTTAAACCAAATGTCAAAGTTACACAAACTTTAGCATATTTTTCATCTGGTGATCCTTTTTACTCTATGGGAGGACCTGGTCTGGTTTCCAACCCAGAAATTTCCGAATTTGTGAGACGTGCTCAACCGGTTGTTGCTGAAGCTGTTAATAAGGGATTAATTCAACATATTCCTATTAAGGTACTTCCAAATGGATTGAATTCACTCAATGAAGGGTACTTATTATCCAAAGAAAATAAAGTGTCTAATGAAAAATTAGTTATTAGACCTTATGACACCAAACAATAACTTATAATAATATATCACCTAGAGAGATAAGTCTTAAATACGTATATAATTCATTTATAAGCTTATAAAAGATTACTTCACCGATAAGATACAATGTAAATGCTTCGGTGTAACAAATATAAAGATAAAAATGGAGAAAATTTAAGTAGAAAAAGGTGCTTTAGCGCTGATGATACTCTCAGCCAAACGAAATAATGGTAACCCTCAGAATATAACGAGATCCGGCGGGTGGGGGGGGGGGGGGGGGGAAATATTACGAAGGCCAGGCTATGCCTCTGAACAAAAATATAACTCTTAACTATTTTGAGAATAACTTAAATGTCTTGTCGAGTACTCAGTAACTAGTTATAATCTTGCTATTATTATGTGACTACTAAATTCTAAACGAAAATGTATTAAAGAAATAAATACAAATAATATTGAATTTGACCAACAGTATAGGCTAGATATAACTATATAACTATGATAATGAAGATAAAAATGACAATAAAGATGAAAATAAAAAAGTTGGAATTAGTGATGATTATATAATTTCAAATGAAAGAAGATACAATTGTAAAAACATAAAAATAAAGCATGGCCTAGGGTTCCTATTCTTTTATCGGATATAAATGATGATAGGTTTAAATTACAACCACTTATGTTATGTCATTTCATTAAGCATTTTGATATATACTATTAAACTAATTTATTAAAAAACGAACGATTAAATATGTACTATTTATTTATATAGGGTAATGCATAATTTTCCAAAATGTGCTCTCAATTGTAAATAAAAATGAAAAAAAAAACAATATATAATCATATTGTGATGATGATGTAGAAGAAGTTGAAGATAAAGAATGCTACGATGATGAAATTATAAATGCCATTGTCTATTTTCAGTTAAAAAACCATTCTCAATTTCTTTATCTTCATTTAAATTTAAAATTAAATTTTTACCTTTTTCTTTAACAATACCAAATTTAATTAATCTTGGATAATATAATTCATAAAGTGGTAAGAAATCATTAATTTTTGAAATAACCTTCTCATCATTACCATCATCTTCTTCATTAATTTGTTGTTGTGGTTGAAATTGTTTAGTATATTTTTGTGATAATTTCCAATTATAAATATAATTTAATTTAATTGGATTTAAATCAATGAATAAATCAATAAAATTCCAAATTTCATCATACGGTTTTAATGAATCATTTAATAACATTAAATCACTTGGTTTTAAATTTAATTTATTAACAATACTTTGATTATCATGACTTGCATCATCATAAAAATTAATTAATGTATCAACATTTAAAGATTTAAAACCAAGGATTTTACCAGTTATAATAACAACATCTAATGGTTGTTTTGGTAAAGTTTTATAAATTTTTGACCATTGAGAAACTGGTAATCTATCACCTTTACCATTATAAGCTTTAGTATTATAACGTGGGATTAATAATTCTTTATCAGTATTATAAGAATCATTCCAAGAATTAATTTTTTCTAAAATTGTTTTTAAAAATTTTAAATCATGTGTACCAGGCAATCCTCTTTTAACTAATTTTTTTTTATCATTTGGATATTTATCTTCTAATTTTAAAAGATCTAAATAACCTAATGTAAAATCATCTAAAGAAAATTCAATAGTATTAAATTTTTTAATTGTTAATTGTTGAACTAAAGTTGTTGAAAGACTTGTTTTGTCGGATGCTTGTGGCCCAGAAATACCAATAATCAGTGGTTTATTTACATAATTTTTAGATTTATTTGAATTGATTGTTGTAAGGTATGGTTGAAGGAAGGAAAGGGTTGTATTTATGAGTTGTTCGGTAGCCATTTTTAAATCCTTTGAAATATAAAGATGGTGATAATGAAGAGAATAGAAAGAAGAAGGTCTTCTTCACAATTCACTGTTTTATACAATTAAAAGGCGTGGTCTTGGTAACATTACTCCATTATAATTAATAAATATGGCTGGCTATTTTTGTTATTATTATTATTATATTATTACGGCTGGTAGCCCAGTCAGTTAAATATTTAAATTTGTTTACTTTTCAATTTACAAAGGCAGACACACTATGGGTGTATTGGTACGAAAATAGATATATTGGAATAGTCGCTTTAGAATAAAACGATTCGCATACATCTATAATTTAATCTGTTGATCAGCACAGGGACGTTAAACATTCACAATTACTACGAAGTACAGGTGTAATTATCCAACGAATTAAATTGTACGGTTTTGTGAATTATATTAGTATTTTGAAGATTTCACTATTTAGGGAATTTATAGCATTGTCATATTGTCATATTAATATTTTACTCAAAAAAAAAAAAAAAAGAACTATATAAACATATTTATAAACATATGTATATAATTAAATCAAACCTTTTTCTTTTAATTTAGAAACTAATTCATCAACATTTTCAACTTTAACACCAGCTTCTCTTGAAGGAGGGTCAGAAAATTTCAAGATTTCTAATCTTTTTGAAATATCAATACCAAGATCAGAAGCTTTAATTTTTTCCAATGGTTTCTTTTTAGCTTTCATTATATTTGGTAAAGTTGCATAACGAGGTTCATTTAAACTATTTTACTTGGTTATTATATTGTATTATTAGGTTAAAATGAAGAAAAATTATAACTTACCGAAGATCAGTTGTGACAATAAGAGGCAAATTAGCAGAGATTGTTTCAGAACCGCCATCAATTTCTCTAGTAACAGTTACTTTTTCACCTTCGATTTTAACTTCACTAGCATTGGTAGCCTATATTTTGATTAATTAGTTACAAATGTGTCCAATGAAAATTGAATTGGAAATTGCATTGGAAATTTAATGGAATTGAATAAAGCATACCTGTGGCCACTTCAATAAACCAGCAAGAATTTGACCAGTTTGATTTGAATCATCATCGATGGCTTGTTTGCCCAAAATAACCAATTTACTATCTTCCTTTTCGACCACCTTAGCCAATAATTTTGCAACATTCAAAGGCTCAACATCAACATCACCAACATCAATTAAGGTAGAAGAGTCAGCACCTTTTGCTAAACCAACTCTCAGAACATCCTGGGCCTTTGAATTACCGATGGAGACCAGATGAACCTTGTCAATCAAAGCTTTATGGGTTTCTTTGATTCTAATCGCTTCTTCAACCGCAATATCACAAAAAGGATTAATACTGAACTTCACACCTTGAGTGACTACGCCATCGCTTGTTTTATTAATGCGAGGCTTTGTAGCGAAATCGATGACTCTTTTGATGGGAACCAAGATTCTCAATTTGGAGGACATTTTTATGGGGAGTATTAGAAAAGAAGAATATATTTATATGTATTTCCGGAGCCCCACCGGGTTGCACAGATTCCACCGGCTAAATTTCAGTTACCCGACTCAGGCAGTCGTCAACGGTGGCCGTCACTTTGTCCAGCTGTTGTTTGACTACAAAAACACTTTTGTTGACTTCCTCTGCCTGGTTTTTGTTGAACAGAATGCGTCGCACACTTTCGATGTCGCTCGCTCTGTTGCCGTTGTGGTTATAATTAGTATCTGCACGCATTTACATTGTATATACACTCGTAGACTTACTCCCACACCTGTCGGACCTCGTCGGAGTCCGCTTTCCGCTCGCACTGGGCGGTGACCCTGGCCAGCTCAACCTGAGCCTTTCGCAGCTTCGCGACTGAGTTGGCGTACTCTTTATTGAAACAACTGCCCGTAACTCTGGCGTCGTTGGACATTTCTCGCACATCGTCCAAAACGTTTATTTCCGTCCAGAGCTTATCCTGGGAATCGACCAAAGGCCGCACAGAAGGAATTTGGTCTGTTTGGTGAAAGGTGTCTGCTGGTTGGACGTCGGTTTCGTGGGTGGTGTCGCCGGATGCGGATCGCAGAAGGTCTATTCGTGGCAAATCCATTTTAATTATTACAGGTTTATCTTGTGAACTTATCTGGTGGTGGACTGTAAATAAACAACCTCCATCCTTCAGCACATTTACCTCCATCCAAATTTAAAGTAACAATAAGATACATACATACTATGAACATATAACAATGCCAAAAAATCAAAATATCAAACCATGGCGTAAATTACTTTGGTTAAAACAGCCGTATCCTGATAATTATGTCTCATCAACTTTTCTATCTCAATTGAAAAGAAATTCAAACGTTAGACCTTACTTCTACTCAACTTTGTCAATCGATTTCTCTTTGGTCTCTTTACATTTTTGTACTTTAGCTATATTTATAATCACTTTTCTGATTATTTATAGTGATAATGATAATGATGATAAATTAAATAAAACTGCTCCTTTGGTTTCAATAATCGCTACTTTTTTAACATGTATTGGTTATTTCATTTGGTATAAAATATCAACATTTCAAAATCAAAATCAAAATCAAAATCAAAATCAAAATCAAAATCAAAATCAAAATCAAAATCAAAATCAAAATCAAAATCAAAATCAAAATCAAA